>CALNHX010001862.1:0-202224 GCA_940337035.1 Agriotes lineatus | reverse complement strand
CTAAATAAAGCAACCAGCACTATCTGAGAGACCAATATTTTTTTTAAATTGTTAACAAAATGTTGTGATCGATGGTATCAAAAGCTTTGCTGGAGTCTAAAAGAACTAACACAGACATTTTATTTTGATCAGTTGCTGTCATTAAGTCATCAGTGACATTGAGCAGGGCGGGTAGTGCAGCTGTAACCAGGTCTAAATCCAGATTGGTGTGTTGGTAAAATATTATTATCTGCCAAATAAGAACGAAATTGAAAATTTATTACTTTCTCTAAAATTTTTTACAGGACAGGGGAGAATACTAATTGGCCGCAAATCCCCAAATTCCTTCGGGGCAGATATCTTCGGAATGGGCACAACTACGGCCTTTTTCCACGGCTTTTGGAAAAGTACCAGTAGATAAACAAGTATTAATGATATGAGTTATATAAGGATAATTTTAGAGCAAAAAAGTTTAACATTTTAATATTCAAACCGTCCCAGCCATATGCGTTACTTTTAATATCATCTATAATTTTTAATACAATTTCAGTACCTACTGAGTAAAATTTAAAGTTATTTGAGCTTTGATTGTGAACATAATAGTTATCAATATCGTTATTAACACTGTTAACACTAGTATTTATGCTACTGAGAAAATAATCGTTAATTTCCTCAGGCCGTTGTAGGTGCAGCGGTAAATCATGGCACGTATTGCGAGTTGCTATGTTTAACTTTTTCAGTTCGTTCCACATACTCTTATAATCACTATTACTTAGTTTATGCTCGAGATAAGCCTTTTTTTCTAGTTTAACAGTTTTATTAGTTAGATTACGCAGCGATTTATAGTAATTCCAATGACTTGATGATTTCGTTTTCTTAAAATTCCTATAAGCTTTGTCTCTAAGTTGCATTAACAATTAGTGTTTATCTGTTAACCATGGTGATTTTTTTTTATTGTTACATTTAATTATTTTTACAGGAGCATGTTTATCAATAATATGCAAGATGTTGTAATTTAAGTAGGCAATTTTTTGATCTATTTCGTCAATGTAGAAGATATTATGCCATGCTACTTGTTGAACATCTGTTAAAAAAGGAGTCAAGATTAAAATTTTTGAAACTTCTAATCATTTTCATAGACGGTAGATTTTGAACTGTTTTTAAAAGCAACTTACAATACACCGCATCATGGTCCGCAAACATAGGCTCACTAGTACCACATTCCAAAACCATATCCACGTCCGAAATCATAATGTGATCCAAAAGCGACATTCCAAGCCGAGTTGGCCCAGTAATTATTTGTGTAAGACCTAAGCTCTCAAGCATCTGTTTATAATATATGGAATCAGGTGTGGTAGGTTCTAATAAATTTATATTAACGTCCCCAAGGCAGACGAGGTTATCTGAAACAAAAGACAACTGAGTACATACTTGCTCAAACTCATCACAGAACAGTTTAGAATTCTGACTGGGAGGTTTATATACAGCACCAACTCCCAAAATTAATTTGTTTAACTTTATAGTTAACCATACTCCCTCGATATTAGGAGTACCTGTACTGGCAATTGAATAATTAAAATTATTTTTTAAGTAGATGCAGACACCACCTGCTCTCTCCACACGATCGCTCCGAATAAGATCATAACCAGATATACGTATGAGATCGCTACTTATGTTATTATTTAACCAAGTTTCGCTGATAGCCAATACATCAATAGCAGACTCGTCTAAAAAATCACGAAGCATATAAAACTTAGGTACAAGAGATCTAATATTAATATGTGCTAACCGCAGTGGTTCAGCAGGCATAAGCACCAACCAATCTTGTAATTAGATTAAAGAAAACAACAAACTCCTGTCTTGCAAATTAGAAATTTTAAAACTACCACAAAACAAAAACTTAATCTGTCGATTGAAAATGGACAATATATTATCCATAAATGCACGTTTACTGCAACAGAACGAACTAGATAAGTAGTCTATCTAAATCGTCACAGCTGCGGATGGCATGAATTTTGCTGTCTATCTTAACAAATATTTTTCCATCGCTGGTCCATACTGATTGGTAGCCTATTTTCTTTGAGGCAAATTTCACCAATTCGACCCTTTTTCGCGTGAGATCTTCTCTAACTACAATTTTAGTTCCTTGTAACTTACGCTTATTGTTGAAGATACGTTTTTTAACACTGCGCTGGACGAATTTCACTATAATCGGCCTGCACTGACCCTGCCTGCCTTTGAGACGATGGCTTACGTCAATTGCAGAATCCGGTAGCTCCATCCCAAGCTTATCTTTACAAAACTTGAGTACAACCTGGTCGGTATCTTCTGCCTGGGATTCCGATAAACCATAAATCCTCAGGCTATTTTTTCTCGTGTATTGCTCATAATCATCCAGAATGTCTTCGTAGTCCTTGGTAGTGCTGTCCAGTTTTTCCTGCAGACTGATAACCTTCTGCTCCAAGTTTTCGATTATCTTGCTCACGGACTCGTCAATCAAGGTTTTCAGGCAACTACGAAATAAATCGCTTTCCAGTAGTTTGTCAACGACCTTCTGGGCAATGGAATCAACACTATCATCTCCTTTTCTATCTTCTACTTCGGGTTTTGAACGACTTCTGGTAGTTGTTGACATGATTATTAACTTTTGCACTCACATAAGTAAAACCAACTTGCAGTTAACGCTCGCACGTCTTGCTAGCTCTGCGAACACATCCATGACAATGCATTTTTTATGACACATTGGTCAGATTGGTCAAGGTCATTATTAGACCCTATGTAACATTAAATAACTAAAATCATATAAGCATTGGTATTCTAAAGTCTGTGGTAAAAGATTGAAACAAATGGGTCACTTGTAATTAATGGAACACACGAACGTTATTTAGTTGGAATATTACACTCAACTGTCACATAACTGATATCATCCAAGGAGAACCATGCATTTTTTTTTAAATTGACCAATACTGAACTGATTACCTTATAAACACTTTAGAGATGCTTATCAAGCGTGGATGGTGTCATTATTGGAAGTAGAATGTGTCAAAAAACAAGCAACTTGAGTCTTTTTGCGTTTTTATGTCAATTCTAAATCATAATTCGTATACTGTTTTTATATAATAATCTTCAAAATATAAACGCGGGCGACATACTTACAGGTCACAGAAACTAGATTGACTCTCAAGGTAGGTCATGAAAGGCGCTGTGATCATATATGACGAATTGGCAATATGTGGAAAGTTGTCAAACATACAAAGTTTGGTTACATTTTAAAATGACAAGTAATCAGTAACGGTGGGTAGAGGGATTTCGTTTGCGCAGTGACTAACGTCATATGACAGATTCTTCGTGTTTTAAAGTGTGAACATTGCTGTTGCTGGGATAGAAGGTTTAGCAGAGCCTGGTTGTTCAACTTAACACCATTATTGCGCAATCCCTTTTAACATTCAAGAACTGATAACACACCATACCGCAATGTTGCGTACGCCTCTGATTTATTGTGTTATTTAGCTTAAATAAGGTTAACAGTTTAATGTCAATATGATAAATGTAAAAATGTTACCAATACGAAACTTGGAAATTACTAGATTCTAACATTAGTTCCGATTTTCACCGCGTCTCAATCTAGATTCTGTAACCCTGTATAAATAATTTTGCCCATCAAAGTTCTCGTGCTGGTCTCGCCCTTGTTATATTACTAATGATAACACGTACAGTCGTGTTCAAATAAATCTGGGACAATGTTTTTTTCATATGCAGGTTGAGTTAAGAATTGAAGAATATCTCCATAGATTTCCTGCTATCAGAAAGAGTTACAGATTTCAGTACCTGTTAAAGTTTAATGTAACTCTTTCTGATAGCAGAAGATCCATGGAGATATTCTTCAATTCTTAACTGAACCTACATATGAAAAAACATTGTCCCAGATTTATTTGAACACGACTATACAGGGTAAGTCATTTGGTAGGATTTGGGCTCCTGGGGTCAAGATAGGGAATACATATGAACTACCGATTCGAGAGCTAGTAATATAAGAGGGAGGCTGCACAATTCAGAACCGCTCGAGGAGCTTCAACTTAAAGTAAACTACACCAATAAATTAACAATTGCAAGTCGAATTGTAGTATTAGCAGAGACAAATATTTTGCGCAAATATACAACAATACCAAGAATATGCACAAAGCTTAAAATGCGTAATTTAGGTGCCATACAATGTTATTACACCCTAGAAATAAAAACTATTATTGTTAATATGTGTAATAACAACGCTTTTTGTCTATTCATTTTTATTGTATTAAAATAATTATTATTATAAACAATAAATTAATTAAATCATTTAAAAAATCAATTTTATTTTTCTCTTAGATTTTTTTCTAGATCAATGAAGAAGAACTAACACGTTTTCCAAGCGGACCGACAGAAAAACGACGGCGGGCGCCGTCGGCGTCCAATTCTGCTTGATTTTACTAGTGCGATTTGGGATACTGGTGTCAGCTCGTATTTTTGCAATAAATTAAGATAGCACCTTGAAATTTTGCACAAGCAATCTGGGGGCGGTCCTCTAACAAACGAGTCCGGTTTCGAAGCCCTACGCCGCTCCCAAGGAGCGGCGTCGCGGCGCTAAAATCGGATTTTTTTCCTCGAGAAATTTTTTCACGAAATTACATATCTAGGTCAAGGATAACATACTAAAACGTTTCCTAAGCGGGCAGGCCCAAAAACGACGACAGGCGCCGTCGGCGTCCAATTCTGCTTGATTTTACTAGTGCGGTTTGGGATACTGGGGTCAGCTCGTATTTTTTTGCAATAAATTAAGATAGCACCTTGAAATTTTGCACAAGCAATCTGGGGGCGGTCCTCTAACAAACGAGTCCGGTTTGGAAGCCCTACGCCGCTCCCAAGGAGCGGCGTCGCGGCGCTAAAATCGGATTTTTTTCATCGAGAATTTTTTTCACGAAATTACATATCTAGGTCAAGGATAACATACTAAAACGATTCCTAAGCGGGCAGGCCCAAAAACGACGACAGTCGCCGTCGGCGTCCAATTCTGCTTGATTTTACTAGTACGGTTTGGGATACTGGGGTCAGCTCGTATTTTTTTGCAATAAATTAAGATAGCACCTTGAAATTTTGCACAAGCAATCTGGGGGCGGTCCTCTAACAAACGAGTCCGGTTTGGAAGCCCTACGCCGCTCCCAAGGGGCGGCGTCGCGGCGCTAAAATCGGATTTTTTTCATCGAGAATTTTTTTCACGAAATTACATATTTAGGTCAAGGATAACATACTAAAACGTTTCCTAAGCGGGCAGGCCCAAAAACGACGACAGTCGCCGTCGGCGTCCAATTCTGCTTGATTTTACTAGTACGGTTTGGGATACTGGGGTCAGCTCGTATTTTTTTGCAATAAATTAAGATAGCACCTTGAAATTTTGCACAAGCAATCTGGGGGCGGTCCTCTAACAAACGAGTCCGGTTTGGAAAGCCCTACGCCGCTCCCAAGGAGCGGCGTCGCGGCGCTAAAATCGGATTTTTTTAATCGAGAACTTTTTTCACGAAATTACATATCTAGGTCAAGGATAACATACTAAAACGTTTCCTAAGCGGGCAGGCCCAAAAACGACGACAGTCGCCGTCGGCGTCCAATTCTGCTTGATTTTACTAGTACGGTTTGGGATACTGGGGTCAGCTCGTATTTTTTTGCAATAAATTAAGATAGCACCTTGAAATTTTGCACAAGCAATCTGGGGGCGGTCCTCTAACAAACGAGTCCAGTTTGGAAGCCCTACGCCGCTCCCAAGGAGCGGCGTCGCGGCGCTAAAATCGGATTTTTTTAATCGAGAACTTTTTTCACGAAATTACATATCTAGGTCAAGGATAACATACTAAAACGATTCCTAAGCGGGCAGGCCCAAAAACGACGACAGTCGCCGTCGGCGTCCAATTCTGCTTGATTTTACTAGTACGGTTTGGGATACTGGGGTCAGCTCGTATTTTTTTGCAATAAATTAAGATAGCACCTTGAAATTTTGCACAAGCAATCTGGGGGCGGTCCTCTAACAAACGAGTCCAGTTTGGAAGCCCTACGCCGCTCCCAAGGAGCGGCGTCGCGGCGCTAAAATCGGATTTTTTTAATCGAGAACTTTTTTCACGAAATTACATATCTAGGTCAAGGATAACATACTAAAACGTTTCCTAAGCGGGCAGGCCCAAAAACGACGACAGTCGCCGTCGGCGTCCAATTCTGCTTGATTTTACTAGTACGGTTTGGGATACTGGGGTCAGCTCGTATTTTTTTGCAATAAATTAAGATAGCACCTTGAAATTTTGCACAAGCAATCTGGGGGCGGTCCTCTAACAAACGAGTCCAGTTTGGAAGCCCTACGCCGCTCCCAAGGAGCGGCGTCGCGGCGCTAAAATCGGATTTTTTTAATCGAGAACTTTTTTCACGAAATTACATATCTAGGTCAAGGATAACATACTAAAACGTTTCCTAAGCGGGCAGGCCCAAAAACGACGACAGTCGCCGTCGGCGTCCAATTCTGCTTGATTTTACTAGTACGGTTTGGGATACTGGGGTCAGCTCGTATTTTTTTGCAATAAATTAAGATAGCACCTTGAAATTTTGCACAAGCAATCTGGTTGCGGTCCTCTAACAAACGAGTCCGGTTTGGAAGCCCTACGCCGCTCCCAAGGGGCGGCGTCGCGGCGCTAAAATCGGATTTTTTTCATCGAGAATTTTTTTCACGAAATTACATATTTAGGTCAAGGATAAGGTACTAACACGTTTCCCAAGCGGGCCGGCCTAAAAACGACGGCAGGCGCCGTCGGCGTCCAATTTTGCTCGAGATTACTAGTGCGATTTGGGATCCTGGGGTCGACTCGTATTTTTGCAATAAATTAAAATAGCACCTTGAAATTTTGCACAAGCCATCTGGGGGCGGTCCTCTAACAAACGAGTCCGGTTTGGAAGCCCTACGCCGCTCCCAAGGAGCGGCGTCGCGGCGCTAAAATCGGATTTTTTTCATCGAAAATTTTTTTCACGAAATTACATATCTAGGTCAAGGATAACATACTAAAACGATTCCTAAGCGGGCAGGCCCAAAAACGACGACAGTCACCGTCGGCGTCCAATTCTGCTTGATTTTACTAGTACGGTTTGGGATACTGGGGTCAGCTCGTATTTTTTTGCAATAAATTAAGATAGCACCTTGAAATTTTGCACAAGCAATCTGGGGGCGGTCCTCTAACAAACGAGTCCGGTTTGGAAGCCCTACGCCGCTCCCAAGGAGCGGCGTCGCGGCGCTAAAATCGGATTTTTTTTAATCGAGAACTTTTTTCACGAAATTACATTTCTAGGTCAAGGATAACATACTAAAACGATTCCTAAGCGGGCAGGCCCAAAAACGACGACAGTCGCCGTCGGCGTCCAATTCTGCTTGATTTTACTAGTACGGTTTGGGATACTGGGGTCAGCTCGTATTTTTTTGCAATAAATTAAGATAGCACCTTGAAATTTTGCACAAGCAATCTGGGGGCGGTCCTCTAACAAACGAGTCCGGTTTGGAAGCCCTACGCCGCTCCCAAGGGGCGGCGTCGCGGCGCTAAAATCGGATTTTTTTCATCGAGAATTTTTTTCACGAAATTACATATTTAGGTCAAGGATAAGGTACTAACACGTTTCCCAAGCGGGCCGGCCTAAAAACGACGGCAGGCGCCGTCGGCGTCCAATTTTGCTCGAGATTACTAGTGCGATTTGGGATCCTGGGGTCGACTCGTATTTTTGCAATAAATTAAAATAGCACCTTGAAATTTTGCACAAGCCATCTGGGGGCGGTCCTCTAACAAACGAGTCCGGTTTGGAAGCCCTACGCCGCTCCCAAGGAGCGGCGTCGCGGCGCTAAAATCGGATTTTTTTAATCGAGAACTTTTTTCACGAAATTACATATCTAGGTCAAGGATAACATACTAAAACGATTCCTAAGCGGGCAGGCCCAAAAACGACGACAGTCGCCGTCGGCGTCCAATTCTGCTTGATTTTACTAGTACGGTTTGGGATACTGGGGTCAGCTCGTATTTTTTTGCAATAAATTAAGATAGCACCTTGAAATTTTGCACAAGCAATCTGGGGGCGGTCCTCTAACAAACGAGTCCGGTTTGGAAGCCCTACGCCGCTCCCAAGGAGCGGCGTCGCGGCGCTAAAATCGGATTTTTTTCATCGAGAATTTTTTTCACGAAATTACATATTTAGGTCAAGGATAAGGTACTAACACGTTTCCCAAGCGGGCCGGCCTAAAAACGACGGCAGGCGCCGTCGGCGTCCAATTTTGCTCGAGATTACTAGTGCGATTTGGGATCCTGGGGTCGACTCGTATTTTTGCAATAAATTAAGATAGCACCTTGAAATTTTGCACAAGCCATCTGGGGGCGGTCCTCTAACAAACGAGTCCGGTTTGGAAGCCCTACGCCGCTCCCAAGGAGCGGCGTCGCGGCGCTAAAATCGGATTTTTTTAATCGAGAACTTTTTTCACGAAATTACATATCTAGGTCAAGGATAACATACTAAAACGATTCCTAAGCGGGCAGGCCCAAAAACGACGACAGTCGCCGTCGGCGTCCAATTCTGCTTGATTTTACTAGTACGGTTTGGGATACTGGGGTCAGCTCGTATTTTTTTGCAATAAATTAAGATAGCACCTTGAAATTTTGCACAAGTAATCTGGGGGCGGTCCTCTAACAAACGAGTTCGGTTTGGAAGCCCTACGCCGCTCCCAAGGAGCGGCGTCGCGGCGCTAAAATCGGATTTTTTTAATCGAGAACTTTTTTCACGAAATTACATATCTAGGTCAAGGATAACATACTAAAACGATTCCTAAGCGGGCAGGCCCAAAAACGACGACAGTCGCCGTCGGCGTCCAATTCTGCTTGATTTTACTAGTACGGTTTGGGATACTGGGGTCAGCTCGTATTTTTTTGCAATAAATTAAGATAGCACCTTGAAATTTTGCACAAGCAATCTGGGGGCGGTCCTCTAACAAACGAGTCCGGTTTGGAAGCCCTACGCCGCTCCCAAGGGGCGGCGTCGCGGCGCTAAAATCGGATTTTTTTCATCGAGAATTTTTTTCACGAAATTACATATTTAGGTCAAGGATAAGGTACTAACACGTTTCCCAAGCGGGCCGGCCTAAAAACGACGGCAGGCGCCGTCGGCGTCCAATTTTGCTCGAGATTACTAGTGCGATTTGGGATCCTGGGGTCGATTCGTATTTTTGCAATAAATTAAGATAACACCTTGAAATTTTGCACAAGCCATCTGGGGGCGGTCCTCTAACAAACGAGTCCGGTTTGGAAGCCCTACGCCGCTCCCAAGGAGCGGCGTCGCGGCGCTAAAATCGGATTTTTTTAATCGAGAACTTTTTTCACGAAATTACATATCTAGGTCAAGGATAACATACTAAAACGATTCCTAAGCGGGCAGGCCCAAAAACGACGACAGTCGCCGTCGGCGTCCAATTCTGCTTGATTTTACTAGTACGGTTTGGGATACTGGGGTCAGCTCGTATTTTTTTGCAATAAATTAAGATAGCACCTTGAAATTTTGCACAAGCAATCTGGGGGCGGTCCTCTAACAAACGAGTCCGGTTTGGAAGCCCTACGCCGCTCCCAAGGGGCGGCGTCGCGGCGCTAAAATCGGATTTTTTTCATCGAGAATTTTTTTCACGAAATTACATATTTAGGTCAAGGATAAGGTACTAACACGTTTCCCAAGCGGGCCGGCCTAAAAACGACGGCAGGCGCCGTCGGCGTCCAATTTTGCTCGAGATTACTAGTGCGATTTGGGATCCTGGGGTCGATTCGTATTTTTGCAATAAATTAAGATAACACCTTGAAATTTTGCACAAGCCATCTGGGGGCGGTCCTCTAACAAACGAGTCCGGTTTGGAAGCCCTACGCCGCTCCCAAGGAGCGGCGTCGCGGCGCTAAAATCGGATTTTTTTCATCGAGAACTTTTTTCACGAAATTACATATTTAGGTCAAGGATAAGGTACTAACACGTACTTGCCCTCCTTATCTTGGACACGCATTGTATATATTAGAGCTATTTGATTTTTTCTTCGATTTCAACAAATAAAAGACACAAATTAAATTAACACAATATTTTAAAAAAAGGAATATTGAACCGCTATTTTAGCCATATAGACTATTCAAAAATAGCAGAAAAGTAAACTACACTATTAAAAAGAAGGAACAGTAAACTGTTCTAGCTATGCTGATCATTAACAATTTTAATAATTTCGTTTTTTTTTTTCAAATGGAAGATCCTGTATATTTTTGAATTTTTGAAAAGCGCTTCTAACGAGCTTTCTTTTGATATGTCACTTCATATCTCGAAATTCAACTGTTTTTCATTAAAAAACAATTTGAGCCAAGTAACACATGCTTCATTTCAAGAAAAACCGACAAAAAGTTCTTGTTTTATATGCGAATAGACAAGTCTAGTATATTGATCCAAATAACTAATTTAAATGTATTTTAATTACTCTCCCATGTAATTTTTTTCCGAGAAAGTAAATATGCACATTTTTTGGGGAACGTAAGTGTTCTCCAATATCTAATGTTTCTTGTGCTTTAATTAGAATCTGGGGCCATTCTAAAAAAAACAAAGAAAATAAATTTGAAATAACAATTTATAAAACCAGTTAGGAAATGCCTTATTTTGTAGCTACCTATAGTAACTATAGTAGCTATTTCATCACTGGTTGTGAAATATTATACTTTTCATATCCGTTTGCAAAAAGTAAGACGTTTCGTAACTTCACTCAATTTTGAAAAGTGATACTTTATACCTATGTCAAAATTACACAAAAATGTTATAAAATAAGCATTGCTCTACATACGAGTGTTTTTTAAAATTGAAATTTTGCAGACTTTGGATATTTTAAACTTTGAGTAACTAGTTGAACAATTAAAAAAAAAACAATGAACACATATTGGTATTATTAGCAAAATAAAAAAAATAAGCCGGTAACTATGCACCAGGTGCAGTTCATTGTTTTTTCTATCGGAGACTGGTGGACACTAGACAGGTCAAAGAACTGACATCGACGAACGACGAAAACTTTTACCAAAGCTGAGAGTGAGAGCAATTTTGCGTCTATTGGAATTAAAAAGAAATGAAAAATATGGAAAAAGCATTCGGCAAATTTAAATTACGAGCGGATACTATGAGGGTCCGTTTTGTTTATAATTAAAAGAAAGTAGTCAATTTGTGGAATATTTGAAGAACATTTTGAAACATTTTGTAAATCCTATGTATTTTTGTATGCTGTACTTGTGTAGGTACTCATATTTATTGGTATCGTAACATTTCTGCGTCACTAGCAACTAAATATAGATATTTATTTATTTACTTTGATATTCATCTAAAAACCCACTTTGCACATACAATATTGTAATTATTGAGATGCCTAACTTTTTTGAGTGTTACGCAAAAGTTCAATATTTTCTAGCTAGTAATAAGGAATGGCATTTTGAATATTTATCAATATTTTACACACATTTCTGAAGGGTGATGTTCATAAAAATACCTACGTAATTATTTATAGTCACAAACAATGAGAAAAATTATATCATTTCATACAAGTTTACTGCACTTTAGACAAAAAACGGTTATAGGCTTCTCGTACAAGTAAAATTATTCAATCGGGAAATGTGGCTTTTTAAAAATAAACTGTTTCGTAATTACAGGTACACCTGACTCGTATTAAGAAAGGCAAATAACATATTTTTCCCTTAAATGTATTTTTATAAGTAGCTGATAAATGTCCTTCAAAAACCCAGACAGAGTATCGATTGATGACGTAGTGTGCACCTTTCCATATATTTGGGCGGTTTCACCATTCGGGGTAGGTATGTTGTCATATCGACCAATCGCAGCCTAAATACAAAGTCTTCTCATATACAACGGCAAATCGCGCACGGTAAAACTGTCGTCACTTGCGACCAATCCCAGCGTCGCGTCGCAATGTGGAGAGTTGATATGATATGTTCCATCGTTACTTGAATTTTAGATTTGCATGACGCTAGACGTGTAGCTTATCTTTAATTTGCTTTTGTAGTTTGCGCATTAATAACTATCATTCGCTATGGATCCACAGGTATTACTAGAAACTGCCAACTTAACTTTCTTCGATTTAGGTTGTTTTTTGGGCGTTCGCAGAAACGAAGAGCAGCGGCATCATGCAAACGGCCAAGGCATACAACTGTTGCAGCACCTTGGCGTAGTGCCTACCCGTGACACCGAAGTCAGGTGTCCTACTTGCGACGTGTTAATGAGAACAGCAGGCGACAGGACCAGGAAGCTGGGATGGCGATTTGTTTGCCCAAACATCGCCAGTCACCGAGTTGAGCCGACAACCAACACGTTCCTTGGAAACGCTCGAGTGCGTGAATTAGGAGCCGACAGCATCTTGAAGATGATCTTCATGTGGCTGGAAAGATGCCCCTTGCATGACGTTGTAAGCCATGTTAGTGTTAGTTCTGATACTGCTGTTGCTTGGTATTCCTATTGCAGGGATGTAGCGCAGAAAGTGGCTTGGCACGATCTCGGTCAGATAGGTGGACCACAGGACGTCGTGGAGGTAGACGAAACTCATTTATTCAAGAGGAAGCAACATGCAGGACGTCTTCCGCATCTCTGGAACCACAACTGGGTGTTCGGTGGTATCAGCCGGACGTCACGAAAATGCTTCGGCGTCTTGGTGCCGGATAGGACAAGGGCAACCTTGTTGCCTATCATGGAACAGTTTGTGGAGCACCAATCCTTCATTTGCTCTGACGAGTGGAGGGTATATGCAACCTGCGACAGGATTTTTTCAGGACAAGGCACGGTAAATCATTCCGAAAGTTTTGTTTCGCCTCACAGAAATGAAGATCCGATTTGGGTTCCAGCTGGTAGATTCAACCCCGAATGTTTGGACCTTCAGTGGATAGGACCTCATCCCGAACCCGACGTCGAACCCTTCCGCCACAGCACTCAGTCCTGTGAACGGTCTTGGAGGGAGCTGAAGAAGATTTTGGGTTCCTGTACCGCCAATCACCACGTATCATCGTACATCGGTGAGTGGATGTATCGGCAGAATATTTTGAAGGCAGAAAACGGCACTACAGCGAAGTTCCGGCGCTTTTGCGCCGACATCGGACGGGCTTACCCAGGAATAGGGAAAATCCCTATGAACGTCGATTTGCATCACTGTCAATGCCATATATGTCGACCGTAGTTATTATGTGAATTTTTGATAAAATGTTTATGCTATTTCGTTAGGTTTGGTATATATTTTTGATCATTTTTAGATTTTTATGTGTACTTTTATTAGATTTTGTATATATTTTTGATCATTTTGAAATTTTTATGTGTACTTTTGTTGCTATTTTGTTAGATTTGTCCGTAGTTTATACAGCTTTTGTAGTTTTTTTTTAGCGTAAAAGTAGTAGTACTAATCAATACTTTTTTTACAGATACTTTTTTACAAATTGTTTTATATTTTCTCTGTTATTTATGTATGTTTTTTTGTGTCTTTGCTATTTTGTTAGATTTGGTATATATTTTTGAGTATTTTTAGATTTTTATGTGTACTATTATTAGATTTTGTATATATTTTTGATCATTTTGAGATTTTTGTGTGTACTTTTGTTGCTATTTTGTTAGATTTGTTCGTAGTTTATACAGCTTTTGTAGTTTTTTTTGGCGTAAAAGTAGTAGTACTAATCAATACTTTTTTTACAGATATTTTTTTACAGATTGTTTTATATTTTCTCTGTTATTTATGTATGTTTTTTTGTGTCTTTGCTATTTTGTTAAATTTGGTATATATTTTTGATTATTTTTAAATTTTTATGTGTACTTTTATTAGATTTTGTATATATTTTTGATCATTTTGAGATTTTTATGTGTACTTTTGTTGCTATTTTGTTAGATTTGTTCGTAGTTTATACAGCTTTTGTAGTTTTTTTTGGCGTAAAAGTAGTGGTACTAATCAATACTTTTTTTACAGATATTTTTTTACAAATTGTTTTATATTTTTTCTGTTATTTATGTGTACTATTATTCGATTTTGTATATATTTTTGATCATTTTGAGATTTTTATGTGTACTTTTGTTGCTATTTTGTTAGATTTTTTCGTAGTTTATACAGCTTTTGTAGTTTTTTTTTTTGGCGTAAAAGTAGTACTAATCAATACTTTTTTTACAGATATTTTTTTACAGATTGTTTTATATTTTCTCTGTTATTTATGTATGTTTTTTGTGTCTTTGCTATTTTGTTAGATTTGGTATATATTTTTGATTATTTTTAGATTTTTATGTGTAATTTTGTTAGATTTTGTATATATTTTTGATAATTTTGAGTAGATTTTTATTTGTATTTTTGATAAAAATGTTTATGCTATTTTGTTAGATTTTGAAATATATTTTTTATAGTTTTTATTAGATTTTTATGTGTATTTTTGAATAATTCTTTATGCTATTTTGTTAGATTTTGTCTGTATTTTGTTTAATTTGGTGTAGTTTTTATTTGTAAGTTTAGACAATTATGTAGGTAATTTTGTTAGATTTTGAAATATAGTTTTTATAGTTTTTATTAGACTTTTATGTGTATTTTTGAATAATTCTTTATGGTATTTTGTTAGATTTTGTCTGTATTTTGTTTAATTCAGTGTAGTTTTTATGTGTATTTTTTGACAATTATATAAAAAATAAAATTGCTCTTTTTAGAATTTTAATGTCGTTCATAGCACACCAACATTTCATAGCGTCTTGCGTTATTTTTATTTAAATACTGTTTCACTGCCTTTATATATTCTTTTTCTACGTCTTAGGGGTGTTATTGCTTTATAATTTATATGGGACATTTTATTAATTGTGCGTTTTACAGCTTACTCTATTTTACTTGGACGTTTTGTCTTGAGTTAATATGTACTTTTTCAGTGTTTTTATATTACAGATTTCGCATTATTTGTTTATAGTTTATCCGGTATACTACGCTATACTTATATGTAGAGGACTAGGGCTCTTGGCGAAACCTCTTTAAAAAAAAAACGACTGGATAGGGTTACCGCAAGGTCAGTTGGAAACACCTTACTAAATGCACCACAGCTGATGAAGGATTGCTGTTAGTTATCGTGAATTATATCAAAATTCGACATAAAATCTCAAATACATCCTCTTTTCCCACCTTCCGTCAGAATATTTTTATTCGCCTCATCATTTACCACCGTTTCATGTTTTAATATTTTTATATGTTTCATGTTTTTCAGCGACGCCACCTTCCCTGCCGATGCCACAACCCCCCTCCAACCTTTGTTGATCATCGACAACCACCGAACTTGCATCGACTTTTACTTTCTTAAATTGTTTGTTATATAACTATATTTATCTACCTTATTGTTCTGTTATTTTGTGTTTGTAATTTTGACTGAATAAACTTAATTTATTAATTTTTTTCTCATATAGTGGTAAGTAGAAGACCTATAATATTTAATAGTTAAATACTTTTGTAAAAGTAATAAAATACTTGAAAATTTCGGCAAAAAAACTTCAAAAAACCAATTTAATTTTTTTGTTTTCATATCTTAATTTATTGCAAAAAAATACGAGTTGACCCCAGTATCCCAAACCGTACTAGTAAAATCAAGCAGAATTGGACGCCGACGGCGCCTGTCGTCGTTTTTGGGCCTGCCCGCTTAGGAATCGTTTTAGTATGTTATCCTTGACCTAGATATGTAATTTCGTGAAAAAATTTCTCGAGGAAAAAAATCCGATTTTAGCGCCGCGACGCCGCTCCTTGGGAGCGGCGTAGGGCTTCCAAACCGGACTCGTTTGTTAGAGGACCGCCCCCAGATGGCTTGTGCAAAATTTCAAGGTGCTATCTTAATTTATTGCAAAAATACGAGTCGACCCCAGGATCCCAAATCGCACTAGTAATCTCGAGCAAAATTGGACGCCGACGGCGCCTGCCGTCGTTTTTAGGCCGGCCCGCTTGGGAAACGTGTTAGTACCTTATCCTTGACCTAAATATGTAATTTCGTGAAAAAAATTTTCGATGAAAAAAATCCGATTTTAGCGCCGCGACGCCGCTCCTTGGGAGCGGCGTAGGGCTTCGAAACCGGACTCGTTTGTTAGAGGACCGCCCCCAGATTGCTTGTGCAAAATTTCAAGGTGCTATCTTAATTTATTGCAAAAAAATACGAGTTGACCCCAGTATCCCAAACCGTACTAGTAAAATCAAGCAAAATTGGACGCCGACGGCGCCTGCCGTCGTTTTTGGGCCGGCCCGCTTGGGAAACGTGTTAGTATGTTATCCTTGACCTAGATATGTAATTTCGTGAAAAAAGTTCTCGATGAAAAAAATCCGATGTTAGCGCCGCGACGCCGCTCCTTGGGAGCGGCGTAGGGCTTCGAAACCGGACTCGTTTGTTAGAGGACCGCCTCCAGATTGCTTGTGCAAAATTTCAAGGTGCTATCTTAATTTATTGCAAAAAAATACGAGTTGACCCCAGTATCCCAAACCGTACTAGTAAAATCAAGCAAAATTGGACGCCGACGGCGCCTGCCGTCGTTTTTGGGCCGACCCGCTTGGGAAACGTGTTAGTACGTTATCCTTGACCTAAATATGTAATTTCGTAAAAAAAATTCTCGATGAAAAAAATCCGATTTTAGCGCCGCGACGCCGCTCCTTGGGAGCGGCGTAGGGCTTCAAAACCGGACTCGTTTGTTAGAGGACCACCCCCAGATTGCTTGTGCAAAATTTCAAGGTGCTATCTTAATTTATTGCAAAAAAATACGAGTTGACCCCAGTATCCCAAACCGTACTAGTAAAATCAAGCAGAATTGGACGCCGACGGCGCCTGTCGTCGTTTTTGGGCCTGCCCGCTTAGGAAACGTTTTAGTATGTTATCCTTGACCTAGATATGTAATTTCGTGAAAAAAATTCTCGATGAAAAAAATCCGATGTTAGCGCCGCGACGCCGCTCCTTGGGAGCGGCGCAGGGCTTCCAAACCGGACTCGTTTGTTAGAGGACCGCCCCCAGATGGCTTGTGCAAAATTTCAAGGTGCTATCTTAATTTATTGCAAAAATACGAGTCGACCCCAGGATCCCAAATCGCACTAGTAATCTCGAGCAAAATTGGACGCCGACGGCGCCCGCCGTCGTTTTTAGGCCGGCCCGCTTGGGAAACGTGTTAGTACCTTATCCTTGACCTAAATATGTAATTTCGTGAAAAAAATTCTCGATGAAAAAAATCCGATTTTAGCGCCGCGACGCCGCTCCTTGGGAGCGGCGTAGGGCTTCGAAACCGGACTCGTTTGTTAGAGGACCGCCCCCAGATTGCTTGTGCAAAATTTCAAGGTGCTATCTTAATTTATTGCAAAAAAATACGAGTTGACCCCAGTATCCCAAACCGTACTAGTAAAATCAAGCAAAATTGGACGCCGACGGCGCCTGCCGTCGTTTTTGGGCCGGCCCGCTTGGGAAACGTGTTAGTACCTTATCCTTGACCTAAATATGTAATTTCGTGAAAAAAATTCTCGATGAAAAAAATCCGATTTTAGCGCCGTGACGCCGCTCCTTGGGAGCGGCGTAGGGCTTCAAAACCGGACTCGTTTGTTAGAGGACCGCCCCCAGATGGCTTGTGCAAAATTTCAAGGTGCTATCTTAATTTATTGCAAAAATACGAGTCGACCCCAGGATCCCAAATCGCACTAGTAATCTCGAGCAAAATTGGACGCCGACGGCGCCTGCCGTCGTTTTTAGGCCGGCCCGCTTGGGAAACGTGTTAGTACTTTATCCTTGACCTAAATATGTAATTTCGTGAAAAAAATTCTCGATAAAAAAAATCCGATTTTAGCGCCGCGACGCCGCTCCTTGGGAGCGGCGTAGGGCTTCGAAACCGGACTCGTTTGTTAGAGGACCGCCCCCAGATTGCTTGTGCAAAATTTCAAGGTGCTATCTTAATTTATTGCAAAAAAATACGAGTTGACCCCAGTATCCCAAACCGTACTAGTAAAATCAAGCAAAATTGGACGCCGACGGCGCCTGCCGTCGTTTTTGGGCCGGCCCGCTTGGGAAACGTGTTAGTACCTTATCCTTGACCTAAATATGTAATTTCGTGAAAAAAATTCTCGATGAAAAAAATCCGATTTTAGCGCCGTGACGCCGCTCCTTGGGAGCGGCGTAGGGCTTCAAAACCGGACTCGTTTGTTAGAGGACCGCCCCCAGATTGCTTGTGCAAAATTTCAAGGTGCTATCTTAATTTATTGCAAAAAAATACGAGTTGACCCCAGTATCCCAAACCGTACTAGTAAAATCAAGCAGAATTGGACGCCGACGGCGCCTGTCGTCGTTTTTGGGCCTGCCCGCTTAGGAAACGTTTTAGTATGTTATCCTTGACCTAGATATGTAATTTCGTGAAAAAAATTCTCGATGAAAAAAATCCGATGTTAGCGCCGCGACGCCGCTCCTTGGGAGCGGCGCAGGGCTTCCAAACCGGACTCGTTTGTTAGAGGACCGCCCCCAGATGGCTTGTGCAAAATTTCAAGGTGCTATCTTAATTTATTGCAAAAATACGAGTCGACCCCAGGATCCCAAATCGCACTAGTAATCTCGAGCAAAATTGGACGCCGACGGCGCCCGCCGTCGTTTTTAGGCCGGCCCGCTTGGGAAACGTGTTAGTACCTTATCCTTGACCTAAATATGTAATTTCGTGAAAAAAATTCTCGATGAAAAAAATCCGATTTTAGCGCCGCGACGCCGCTCTTTGGGAGCGGCGTAGGGCTTCGAAACCGGACTCGTTTGTTAGAGGACCGCCCCCAGATTGCTTGTGCAAAATTTCAAGGTGCTATCTTAATTTATTGCAAAAAAATACGAGTTGACCCCAGTATCCCAAACCGTACTAGTAAAATCAAGCAAAATTGGACGCCGACGGCGCCTGCCGTCGTTTTTGGGCCGGCCCGCTTGGGAAACGTGTTAGTACCTTATCCTTGACCTAAATATGTAATTTCGTGAAAAAAATTCTCGATGAAAAAAATCCGATTTTAGCGCCGTGACGCCGCTCCTTGGGAGCGGCGTAGGGCTTCAAAACCGGACTCGTTTGTTAGAGGACCGCCCCCAGATGGCTTGTGCAAAATTTCAAGGTGCTATCTTAATTTATTGCAAAAATACGAGTCGACCCCAGGATCCCAAATCGCACTAGTAATCTCGAGCAAAATTGGACGCCGACGGCGCCTGCCGTCGTTTTTAGGCCGGCCCGCTTGGGAAACGTGTTAGTACTTTATCCTTGACCTAAATATGTAATTTCGTGAAAAAAATTCTCGATAAAAAAAATCCGATTTTAGCGCCGCGACGCCGCTCCTTGGGAGCGGCGTAGGGCTTCGAAACCGGACTCGTTTGTTAGAGGACCGCCCCCAGATTGCTTGTGCAAAATTTCAAGGTGCTATCTTAATTTATTGCAAAAAAATACGAGTTGACCCCAGTATCCCAAACCGTACTAGTAAAATCAAGCAAAATTGGACGCCGACGGCGCCTGCCGTCGTTTTTGGGCCGGCCCGCTTGGGAAACGTGTTAGTACCTTATCCTTGACCTAAATATGTAATTTCGTGAAAAAAATTCTTGATGAAAAAAATCCGATTTTAGCGCCGTGACGCCGCTCCTTGGGAGCGGCGTAGGGCTTCAAAACCGGACTCGTTTGTTAGAGGACCGCCCCCAGATGGCTTGTGCAAAATTTCAAGGTGCTATCTTAATTTATTGCAAAAATACGAGTCGACCCCAGGATCCCAAATCGCACTAGTAATCTCGAGCAAAATTGGACGCCGACGGCGCCTGCCGTCGTTTTTAGGCCGGCCCGCTTGGGAAACGTGTTAGTACTTTATCCTTGACCTAAATATGTAATTTCGTGAAAAAAATTCTCGATAAAAAAAATCCGATTTTAGCGCCGCGACGCCGCTCCTTGGGAGCGGCGTAGGGCTTCCAAACCGGACTCGTTTGTTAGAGGACCGCCCCCAGATTGCTTGTGCAAAATTTCAAGGTGCTATCTTAATTTATTGCAAAAAAATACGAGCTGACCCCAGTATCCCAAACCGTACTAGTAAAATCAAGCAGAATTGGACGCCGACGGCGCCTGTCGTCGTTTTTGGGCCTGCCCGCTTAGGAAACGTTTTAGTATGTTATCCTTGACCTAGATATGTAATTTCGTGAAAAAATTTCTCGAGGAAAAAAATCCGATTTTAGCGCCGCGACGCCGCTCCTTGAGAGCCGGCCGGCGTGGTGAACGTGTTAGTACTTCTTCCTTGACCTAGAAAAAAATTTAAGAGAGAAAAATAAAAAAATGATTTCTTAAATTATTTAATTAATTTATTGTTTATAATAATAATAATTTTAATACAATAAAAATGATTAGACAAAAAGCGTTGTTATTACACATATTAACAATAATAGTTTTTATTTCTAGGAGATAATGACGTTGTATGCCACCTGAATTACGCATTTTAAGCTTTGTCCAAATTCTTGGTATTGTTGTATAATAGCTCAAAATATTTTTCTCTGCTACTATAATTCGACTTGCATTTGATAATTTATTGGTGTAGTTTACTTTAAGTGAAGCTCCTCGAGCGGTTCTGAATTGTGTAGCGTCCCTCTTATGTTACTAGCTCTCGAATCGGTAGTTCATATGTATTCCCTATATTGACCCCAGGAGCCCAAATCCTACCAGTCATTTTAATCTTTGGACGCGTTTATCCAGTGAGGGAAGCAAGATGGTGAAAAATACCCCGGGACAAAATTGTTCGGGGTGAAGGGGGACAACTTTTGGCACTAAAATCCACTCCCCCCTCGTACTCCCCCTCGCGGGGGGGGTCAACTTTCAAATTTCAAATGGAACCCCCAATTTTTTTCCATGGATTCGGGTTCCTGATAAAAAATATGAAATTTTTGTCCGAACTATTTTTCATGAAAATGCTTTCTTCGGTCAGTTTTAGCGCATCTCACAATCCCACCTTTGGCGTTACCCAAGAACAACGACGTGGACGTGGTGGGATTTTGTTCCAATCGATCGGGGTGCTTTTTTCGCGTGAGTCCCCTTGCCTCTCACGTACGGCGTGCTTTTTTCGCGTGAGTCCCCTTGCCTCTCATGTACGGGGTGTTCTCATTAAATTCGCCGGGAGTCAGTGGCTCTCCCCCGCGCTCTGGTCATGATCGTACATCACGAGCGTAGGTCCAATCTAACGTTCTGGAACCTCAATCCTGGAATTTTTTTTTGTCATTTTGGTGAAACATTGACACTTTTGGCCCTGATGACAGCTACCTGACAGCTGTGATGACATCGTGTGGGGACAATTTTATGGCTGTAGACCTGGTAACTCCATATCGAGCGCTAACAATCATATGTGCTGTTTCGGGAAAATCTTCATTCACTGTAGTTCTTAAATAGGGCGGGGGGTCATAATTCTGACCGAAGCATTGGAATCCATGGAAAAAATGGGGGGTTCCATTTGAAATCTACCCCCCCCCCCCTCGGGGGAGTGGATTTTGGTGCCAAAAGTTGTCCCCCTTCACCCCGAACAATTTTGTCCCGGGGTATTTTTCACCATCTTGCTTCCCTCACTGGATAAACGCGTCTAAAGATTAAAATGGCTCACCCGGTATAACCACTTTTTTTCAGTGACGTCAACCTTCTCTTTTATTTTTAGTTTTTAGGGACTTGTAAATACTTACCTACTGGTACAATAAACAATAAGGAAACGTTTTTTTCGAATGAGGTGTATTGCAAACCAATGAATGTTTAGGTATATTTAGGTATAGGGCCCTTATCCTTCGTATACCTACCGATTTATATGAGAAACGAGCGGGAAATGCATACGCTAGAAAAAAAACATCATAAAATAGAGAGAAAATCGTTAAGAATGCGGAGGAAATAGTTGAAACTGTACATTGATTAAAAAAATACATAAAATAGCCTAAAACCAAAATTTTCAAATTTTAAACAACATTAGACGAAAAGCATTAAAGAAGGCAGTTAAAGGTTGATTAAATAACAACTTAAACAAAAGTGGGCGTTGTGTCCAAGGTGGACGTTATGACCAAATGCGAAGGTGGACGTTGTGACCAGAGTGGGCGTTATGGCGGTGGACGTTGTGTCCAAGGTGGACGTTGTGACCAAATGCGAAGGTGGACGTTGTGACCAGAGTGGGCATTATGGCGGTGGACGTTGTGTCCAAGGTGGACGTTGTGACCAAATATGAAAGTGGACGTTGTGACCAGAGTGGGCGTTATGGCAGTGGACGTTGTGTCCAAGGTGGACGTTGTGACCAAATGCGAAAGTGGACGTTGTGACCAGAGTGGGCGTTATGGCGGTGAGCGTTGTGTCCAAGGTGGACGTTGTGTCCAAATTTGAAAGTGGACGTTGTGACCAGAGTGGGCGTTATGGCGGTGGACGTTGTGACCAGGGTGGACGTTACGACCAACGCCGTAAAATGTAATTCTCAACAGGCGCCGGTGGACGTTGTGACCAGAGTGGGCGTTGTGGCGGTGGACGTTGTGACCAGGGTGGACGTTATGACCAAAAATAGCGGTGGACGTTGTGTCCAAGGTGGACGTTGTGACCAGTGGGCGTTGTGTCCAAGACCCACAAATACAGGGTTTTCAAAGTTAAGTCGGCACTATTGCTAACTTCGTTATTATTGGAGCTACAAAGTCAGTTAAATAGGCAAATTAGTATTATTTTTTTCGCCAATTACGATGGTGAAAACGGAATCAAAATCGAAGAACGCGTTCGCGAGTTATATCAAAAAGTTCAATTTTTTCAAATGGGACACTCAGTATACAATATTCACAATCGATAGGAAATTGAATTCTGAACAAAAAGTGTCCGATGTCCTTTTATCCTAATGTAAAAAATTACAAAGGTATTGATGATTTTTCAAATTCGTCAAGGTGGCTGTGTTAGTGGCAATTTTGCCTTATCATAAAATAGAAACTAAAAAGACTATCCATGAAGTGAAACAATATCGTTTATTTCAAATTATTTTATGAACTTATAAAAACAAAACTCAAATTAGATGCTCAAAAACATCACCCTCTTGCTAAAAGCATTCTTGAGCCCGCTTGTAAACGCTTCTAGTGGCCCTGGCAATGACATAACTAGCGAACGCGATGTTCCATTTTGATTCCGTTTTCACCATCGTAATTGGCGAAAAAAATACTACTAGTTTGCCTATTTAACTGACTTTGTAGCTCCAATAATAACAAAGTTAGCAATAGTGCCGACTTAACTTTGAAAACCGTGTATATGGCATAAATATTTTTAAGAATTCAGAAAGTCAAACTTTCAATAACTCAAGTTTTTTGTCTTCCCCTGGCACATCGAGTTAAAAGAGGTTTGACTGTATTTTGAAAAATCGTGGCATTTGATTAGATAATTGGAGCTGTGGGAAATAGATAGTCAGTAGGTCAGTACTAATGTATTGAGGGCAAATGGATTTGCCGGTAAATTTAAAAAGATTATTTTGGCAGCGTCACGAGATAAGTGAACCTGATCAAATTCCCAAGCTGAAGGGGAGGGCACTCAAAGTTAGTTTGTGTGATTAAAATAAACTGATCCCATGGGGAAGTTTTTCCTACTACAAAATTGCATGATTGGTTGTATTTTGAAAAATCCTGGCATTTGATTGAATAATAAGAGATGCGAGAAATAGTCGCTCAAATATTCCAAGGCTTCCACAGATATTATTTGCTGCTTGAAATTAAAATGACAGGTAGGCTTTCAAACTGTTCATTGCATTGTTTTAATTAAACGTAAAAATCACGGCCTTCTAGATTAGCGTGCCTGCGGGCTCTCCGCGGCCTGTTCATTTACAAGCTTCTCGAGTGATCCAAGTGGCGCTAGTTACCCGAGGATTTGGAAGCGTTGGCTCAGCGTTTAAACTGCAGAAAGATAAGCTGGCGCGGTGCATTCAACAAAATACTTTCAATTTTTTCTTTTCGCACGCGCAGAATGCTTGATTTTTTCGCGCAAGCACAATTTACAAATTTTGACGTTTCTACGTACGCATTTTCGTTCATTGCAAATTCAGTTTGTTGCTTCTGTGAAAATCCATTTTGTATTTTTTTCGTACAAAGATGTCGTAAAACTAATCTAATTTAACGTTTCAGTCACAGAACAATAATCTGACAGATAAAAGCTAAGTTTCAAACCGGCTGGCAAGGTTCTGAACTTCAATCCCCGGATATGCCAGGTCACAACTTTGTAATGCTATTTGTCGCAAATGAACAGGCCGCGGAGAGCCGGCAGGCACGCTAATCGAGAAGGCCGTGGTAAAAATTTATTGGATTTTCAAAGCCTACCTGTTATTTTATTTTCATACAAGGGACATGGTAAAGCATTTTTCATCATCTTTAGATGGCTGCAACTCCTCAGCAGTGGACTTTTGTATATAGACAATTTGCGTTACATCGGATTATTTTGAGCTATAGTATCTGTGATTAATTTTTTTCGACACCTCTCAGGGACACCCTGCAGACATTTACAAATATTTTTAACGGTACATACTGCTCACGTAAAATAACTGCGGGTGCACGAAAATGAGGGGCTACCTGTTCAAAACTGTTTATCGTACGCTTCATTAGACTGAGTAAGGACTACCTCCACCACAATTGTCCACATCACATATATTTCTCACCCGTACAGTTATTTTCGGTGAGATCAACGATGCAAGTGGTTGGTACCTATACCTAGAAGGTTTACGAATTGTATCTAATTTGCCAGATGCATGTAATGCACCCGATTTATAAGTTTATAACAGACGAATCACTCCAATAAACGCGAAGTTTTGCTCAGTTTAGGTTATATTTCGGATATACACTCTTAAAATTATTTAATCAAATTTCTCTACCGACACATCATCTGACTAACGATTCGTTAATTGTAGATATCCCACGGTATGCGAACAAGTAAGTACTGAATTTCTTACTGCTAATACTGTCGCTATGCCATATTCAATCACTTGTTGCTGTAATGACCTACTCCAATGCAAAAGACCTACTCTGTGAAATTAACATCTGGAAAAAAAAACCAATGGGTGCATAACTGTAACACTTTCTTTTAGATAGGTCGCTATATAATTTAAAGAATTAATCGATCATGAGATTTGCATTTATATCGATAACAGCCCTTAGAAAGTTTTTTTAAATTATGGACAAGGTCAATAGGGCAACAATATTCTACCTCATTTTTCGGTGGGAATACATTTGAAATTTTTAAAAGTTATATAAGCGGTTAGTTAAATTAGCAAAGTTCGACAAAATCTCTAGGAAAGCTTAATGCTAATCTTGAATTTGACCAACATTTTTATCTTTATTAAATATTTTGAAAAGTAAAACGGACGATTACGTTAAATTTTTAGTGTTAGCAGCACAAGTAAACAGTGCTTTTTGAAGATGATTTTACGTAGAATAAAAAAATCTGGTGTGATGCACCCACACAACTTCCTTTTACAGTGATCTTATAATTAGCCAAAAATTTGTATTTTAATTTTTAAGCATTTGTCAAAAATTTTCAAAAATTACAAATTCTACAAAAACGGTACAAAATAGAGCGTTAGTTGACGAGAGAAATTTTATCTAGAATTTTAAGCTGAATTCAAAAATGTAATAATATACCGAGTGTTCTATTTAAAATAGGAGTTAAACAGACGACAACAAAATTAGCTACTACACTCTACCAGATAAGAAAATTGGTGCAGGTAACAACTTTCTTAGCGGCAAGAAACTTTTATTTTTCAAGTTTTCACAGTGTTCTGCAATATGGAATAATCTTGTGGGGTGCCAGTGCCCACGTTGAACGTGTGTTTGTGTTGCAAAAAGCTGCAGTACGATTAATGGCCCGTGAAAACTATAGAGAACACTGTAAACCGTTATTTATAAAACTGCAAATTTTAACTCTACCTTGTGTTTTAATATTGGAATGTTTGTTATATGTGAAAAACAATGAAAAAAAATTTGTGAGCAATCGGGTTGTCACTTATAATACCATGAGTAGTCAAAGTTATGTCGACTATTTTTGCGGTGGTGTCACGAATGTCCATTGTGCTTTGGTATGATTAGGACGAGTGCGCTAGCACGAGTCCTAATCCTAAGCGCAATGGACATGAGTAGTGATACCACCGCAAAAATAATCTACTTAACTTTGACTAAGAATGGTATTCGAGGGACTATTTAATGAATCAAACTACTTTTTCAAATTGGTTTTCAGTAAATCTAGCAACAAACTACGCAATTTCTATAGTAACAGAACACTAATATTGACTTTTTCTAATAAAAATCGCATTTGTTAAAAATAGTCAAGGGTAATACCACAAGCAGTGGATATACTTTTGACAAATATTTTGTCGTTTCCATGTAAATTATTGCGTTTAAATTTCACGATACAAAATCACATCAAAAATGTCACGAGCCGAAGGCGAGTGACATTTAAATGTGATTTTGTTGAGTGAAATTTGCAATAATTTCTATGGAAATGGCAAAATATTTAAAAAATATATATCCACTTCGAGTGGTATTTGGAACGACTATTTAACAATATTAATACATAACGATTAACTTTATTGAAAAATAATCCAACAATTAATATAATTAATATAATTCTCAATTAAATTCAGCGGAATACTTCCAAAACACAGCATTTTAAAATTTTTAAAACAAGCCACACAGTTTGTTGGGGTTTAGTGTTACGTAACCTAGCGATATCACTAAGGACAGAACATCGTTGCTAAGCGATACTTCGCAACAAGGCTATTTATTTTTTGAGTACGTACATTGTTTTGTGAATATTTTGCATGGTGCCCACGGTGTAAGATATTCAGGTGATTCGACTTCTTACCATTTGGCAGATTGCGCTGGCTAATTTTTGTCCTAGTTCCGTGCGGATCCAACAGGTGGCGAAAGAGTAGAGCGGTAAAACGTCAGTTTGACGTTTCGTAACATTTAATTAATATTTTGTGTTATAAGTTGTGATGCTGGTTTAATATTGTGTATTGGTAAAAAAAGTATCTGTTTTTAGCGCCGTCAAATACCGAAATTCAAAAGAAGCGGCAATAAAAAAGGTTGTTTGTATTAACCTAGAAACCACTATTTGGACTATACTATAAGGGAGCAACTCAGTCCTAATTGAGAAAATATTACTGCTTGTTAGGCTGCAACTCTAAAGAATCTGTTGCCAACAAGTTGCTTGTCTATAAAACTGCTGACACCAACATAGAGCTGCAATATCCAGTTGTGGAGTACCTACCTCGTATCGCATTCAGCAAATGTTGAAATCTTTGAACAAGAGAGGCAGTTCAGTGCAGTGCGAAATGTCTTCAGGGATTAGAAATACATCCTAATCCACGTGCAGTCAAGCTGAATAGACGTGCTAGTGCAGTGGGCGGACCCTTATTTGGCAGTTTTAGTATAGTTAAAGTTGGGCTCTTCCTACTATTACTGTGATGTTCTGCTACAGAATTGCTGTAAATTTTATAAAAACGGGTGGCGATTATAAACTTCAGGTGGTGGCAAAGGTCAGTCAGCTTCCATCAAAGAGCAGTCCGACGAAGATGATGTGGTTCAACGTATTGTTAAGAACATTCTGGTGTATGGAGATTTTATGGCCAATTTGATGGAGAAGTTTAAGCAACAGTTCTGAACACGACCAGCGTATTTCTACCGTAGAAGAAACTGGTGCTTCTCAAAACACAACTATCCAAACACACGATTTTAAAATGTATTCTCTTGAACAATATTTAAGACGAAGTAACCTGAATATTCTAGAGATCAAGAAGCTTCCAATGAACTAAGATACAGACCAAGTTCTTACAATTTTTGCGCTTCCAATCCAAGTTCCCAAGAACGCAATTGAAAGAAGTCATAGATTGAGGAGCAGGAATTCAAGTCTACCCACCCCAGTCATTGTGAAGTTTGTTAATTATAACCTCCGACAACGAATTTTCAAATCAAATAAAAGGAACCCTGGTTTTCATAAAAGAAGACCTAACAAAAGCAAGGCAATCATTTTTGCGTTCTGCTCAACAAATATATGTTTTTACCAATGTCTGGTCGCTGATGGCAAAGTTTTTAAGATTTAGGGCCGGTTGCAGAAAGCAACGTTAAGTCTGGTGTTAGCTAACACGACGTCAAAGTGAACAAAAACGAATCAAATCTCAAACGTTTATGGTAACTAATACATTAGTAAACAAAATTTGATGCGATTTTGTTCACTTTGACGCGACGTTAGCTAACACCAGACTTAACATTGCTTTCTGCAACCGGCCCTTAATGAGCTACTAAGTTACACAAAGAATCATTGAAAATGAACAGGGCTATGCAACAAACATTACAGTAGTTGATATACGTTTTCTGAATTTCCCTTGTCTCTAAAGCAGAATCGTGTTGCCCTAACTCTCTCCTCATCGTAATAATAAAATAACGTTGCACGCAATTGCAAAACGTCGGTGAAGTCAATTTGACATGCATAACCCTGTTCATTTTCAATGATCGTAAGTGTACCTACTATTCCACATGAAGCTGTGTTTATATTTTTAGCATGCTGCTTGCTGTAATTAAGTTACCGGTATAAGTATCTTTAATTTAATTTCTTATTGCAATTACGCATTAAATTAGTTACTTAATTATATCTCATATTTCTGTTTTATTAAATAAAGAATTTATTGATCATGAATGACATCGCTTCTAATTTTCAGTGTGCACATCTGAATGCAAGATAATTCATGGCAAGTTTTTCAAATATTCGTGACCATGTAATTGGTACAAACTACGACTCACTGACTGTAAGTGAAACCTGGTTAACGTCTAATATATCTTCAGATGTGGTGGCAATAGATGGCTACTGCTTTTTGCATCTTGATCATACAACAAGGGGAGGTGGAGTTGGCATACACGTTAAATTATCATTCAAGCATTATGTTATACAAGCTGATAATGTTATTGAACAGTTATTGATAGTGGTAACTGCTGGTAGGCAAAAACTTTTATTTGGTGTAGTATATAAACCTCCGAAAAATAGTCACTTATAATACCATGAGTAGTCAAAGTTATGTCGAATATTTTTGCAGTGGTATCATGAATGTTCATTGCGCTTTGATACGGATAATCCGAAGCGTAATGTACATGAGTAGTGATAACACCGCAAAAATAATCTACTTAACTTTGACTAAGAATGGTATTCGACGGACTATTCATCAAACTGAAACCATTTTTTTAACATTTGTTTATCCTGAAATTGAGTTGTACCTTTTCTTTTAATAAATAAGTGTTGTTAGTATATGTTGTAACTATTAATTACTTTAAAAAATTGTTGATTAAAACCACTAGTAAAAATTGTCAATATAGATAATTTTTGTTGGCTCAAAGACCTCAAATCTTGTATTTTTATTGGTCAGTTTTTGACAGATGACAAATGAATTGAATAGTCACTTGGAATTTTTAAATTGTCTTGATAATACATTAATACCTATACATAAATGTACGGTACCCCCCACTCAAGAAAAGCGCCCTTCCATGCTTTGAGATTTCAACAGATCTTCACGTTTTAGAGTCCCCTGAACCCAAAAAACATATTTTTTTTCATTGGTCTGTCTGTGTGTCTGTGAACAGAATATCTCAAAAACGAAAAGAGGTATGGCGTTGAAACTTCATATACAGGGTGTTTATTTGGTTGCCGTTACATTTGACAGATTATGCAAACAAATAAACAGCAAACTAATTTGTTGATGCTTTGAGATGATTCAGTAATTTCAAGGCACCACTGATTTGTCTAAAAATGGTAATTTTATTCTTTAAATTTTCGGTTTTCCGAAATGTAAAATGACAAATTCTGCCGTAAATGGATACAGAATTTTTTTCTCTACAAAAAACTTCAATACAGGTTTGCTCTAAAATAATATTAGCGAAGCAAATATTTTCATATGAAGAAATTACCATTGAAATCCCTATGGTGCGTAAAGCATTTCTACACCCTGTATAAGCTTTGTGTACTATGTAGATGCGACAGCAAGTTTTTGAAGAAAACCGCATAACCGGAAGTAGGTGTTTACTCTTGTGATTTTTCAGTTTTTTTTCGATTTTTTCAAAAACGGCTCTAACGATTTTTTTAAAACTTCTCATTTTTATTAGATTTTTATTGTGTATTGAGTGAGATAGGTGATTTTCCAGTTGCATACTTCTAAAATCGGTTTCTTTTGTTGTTTTTGTTAACTCCTATTTTAAATAGAACACACAGTATATTATTACATTTTTGAATTCAACTTGAAATTCTAGAGAAAATTTTTCTCTTCACCTAACGCTCTATTTTGCACCGTTTTTGTAGAATTTGTAATTTTTTAAAATTTTTGACAAATGGTTAAAAATTTAAAATCAAATTTTTGGCCAATTATAAGATCACTGTAAAAGGAAGTTGTGTGTGTGTATCACACCAGATTTTTAGTTTTAGTTCTCGTCAAATACGTGTAAATTCCTGTAAGTGGCATTCAGACTCATTTTTCCGTTTATAATAATAATAATAATAAACTTTATTTAGCAATTTGCTACATAATATCAAATTACATTATTGCACAACTATTATAGGTACCTAGTCACAATATTGTACAAAGTAAAAAATAAAAATTCTGGCTAACAGCTAATACTAGTAACCTATCTTATGCCTAAATAATAACACAAACTTGTACTTTAAAACTATTACCTATATAAGAACTGTATAGAGATGAAACCGTTTTACGCTTTAAGTTTGATATTATTTCCTTTGTGAACCATACAGGATATTTGTTTCTATTCGTCAGATTGCATTTGATTCTAGGTACAGTTTGGTCTATAATGTTGTATAAAATGTTATAAAATTCATTAGTAGCCATGTTAACATCTATGGGTTCAAGAATACTCCAGTCTGTATTCTTCAACGCACTATATAGTAACAGAAAGTCACCTTTTTAAAAATCATACTTATTCAATGCGAGGTTATCGTTCACTGCAGGATTAAAACTAACTTGTGATCAACAGAGCGGGGTGCAGAACATCAGTGCCGTCTTTTATATGATTGAGGCCCCGGGCCCAATGTAATGAAGGGGCCCTTTTAGAAAGGAAGTAACTCAATACCATACAAAAAATATTTTTAAAATACCTACTTTTATTTTTATACAACTATGTACTGAAACGAAATTAACATTCTAATAAAATGAATATAAACACAATAGAAATAAGAAAACTAAAAAATAGGTCATAATTATTGCTACACACTAATAAAAGATTTTTTGCTCGATTTGGTATGGGCAAAGTCCTGTGTTATATCTTCAAAATTTAAATTCAATGTCGCTTTCTATGCACATTAATGATAAAGAGTTTAGCCTCTCTTGTAGCATAGTACTGCAAAGTTCGTTTTTTATCCTGTTTAACTTATTAATGTTTGCCTGTCTACCTATCTAACTGTCTGGAAGTGTAAGAGCTACTAAGTAGCCAGGATGTAAGCAAGGGGCTGGACCCCGATAATATTCCAGCTATTTTTGTTACAAACTGCTCGATATCATTATCTGAGCCGTTAACTATTATGTGATTTCGACTTGGGCAACATAAATTGGGTTAAGAATGGCAATGAGTGTGACCCCCAACCAGCTTCAACGTACGAGAATAATGCAAATTTTTTTGTGGACTGTATATCTGTAAGTGGAATTATGCAGTTTAATTATGTTAAAAATATAAATTCGAGGATTCTAGACCTTGTGTTATCTAACAACGAACACACAGAGGTTATTCAATGCGAAAGCCTCCTCTTATTGCTGTAGATCAAAACTAGCCTCCTTTAGAAATATATTTTAGATATAAGTTTACAAAACTGCTTATTGCAGCCGCTCAAAATTTTCGTAATTTCTCCAAAGCTGATTAGAATGCTATTAATGGTAAATTACTGTCTTACGATTGGAATGTTGAAGTGAAATCGCTTAGCACTGAGAACTAAATTAATTATCTCATTATGAAATCTGTTATTTCAAAACATGTACCGATGTTTAATAAGCAATCAGATTATTTTCCTCTTTGGTTTTCAAGCGATCTAATTAAGCTGAGGAGGGAAAAATCTAGAGTCCATCGAAAATATAAAAGATATAAATCTCCTGTTGACTATAATAGCTTCAGTTTACTTAGTAAAGCAGTGCTTTCGAACCTATATTAAAACAATCGAATCTAAAATCTGTTCTAATACCAAAAAGCTTTGGGTCTGGCCAACGTAGTACATTTATACGTATTATTAATTTTTATTAATGATTTATAATTATGTATAATTATCAAATGAATGCACAACTTTAATTTTTATTTTTTTACAAAATTAATTAATGAATTACATTATTATCAGTTGATCCATGCGCCCGTCGGAGGCCCCAAAAAATTGGGGGCCTAAAGACTGCACTGCAGAACATAAATTGGCACTAAAGCATCAAACTGCGTTCCCACACACAATTCAAAAGTGCACATAACTAAATCTAAGGTTCTATCAACAGAATTCCCAACGTTAGTATACATTTGTAAATTGAATAAATCTAAAAATTCCTGTACACTTTTTGTAATCTGACTACCACTTACAAGATTATAATTAAAGTTATTAATTTCGGGTATGTTATAATCCCCTACGATTATTATTTCGTTTTCAAAAATATTTCGAATATTTTCCAACAAAGCAAAATACTCTAAATATTCATCCAATGATGATTTAGGCACAAAGTAAACTGTACTTATTATACCAGGTGGGCCACGAAACTTGTAGCCCCTCTAGCCACGTTTTGCATTATATTACAAAAAGTAATATAAATATATACAGCAAATATTGTTTATTTTGATACTTACCAACCATGATCTGTTTTTAATGCATAAAAAATAATGATCTACTCTTCTTTCATGTTTCGGTTGCAGTAGCAAATCTTCAGAGGCTACAAGTTTCGTGGCCCACCCAGTATAAGTGGATCCGAAACATTTTACTTTAATTGTTAACGTCTCAAGCTTGGTGTTAGTTTTTATAACTTCAGAATAATATTGTTTATTAATTGCAATTCACACACCTCCCCTTTCTTTGGCAGTAATAGTTTTATTTCTATAGCATCTGTATATATTGTAGCGTTCATCAAAAATTTCAGTATTATATATATCTGAATCAAGCCAAGTTTCATTCAGTGCACTGCAATCATAATCGTCAGCCGCAAGGTTACATTTAAAGGTGTTCGTTTTTGTTTGAAGCCCTCTAACATTTTGATAATACAAAATAAATTCTTTGACTTTCATGACAGATTTTAAGTAACTGAAAATGTTAAGTCAATATAAACAATTAACAAATAACGAATAAAGAAAAAAAAAGTATATATGCAATGCGACTCACCTGAAATTTGCTATCCGCAATAAGAAAAAAATTGGAAGAAATGGAATAAACAGAAATTTATCCAAAGTTCTAACACAAATAATTAATAATAATAATTATCACAAAATTGTTATATTTGAAACGCCACCTTACTTACATAATAAAATAAAATTTCGGACAGATGTTCATACCTGCACTTGAGATTTAGAGGCAATGTATCGGTCCCTTTACAAACAGAATTTGTTAAACGACAATATATTATTATGTATTTATTACAAATATAAGGGCAACTACTTTCTCATATTATTGTTAAAGTGCTGCACTAAACTTTTGTAAAGAACTGTTTTGCTTATTGTTGCAAATGTAACAGATTGCAAATAAATTACTTGTGAAATGAGTTCCAAGACTTTTGATATCCTCATTTCCTTCACGCTGTGAATCCATTTTGAAGGGCTCGAACACTTTTGAAAGATGATTTGTAGGTAATAACTAGTAATTTTTTTAATCTACTCCAGTGGGATAAGTAACTCATTATGTCATTCATTTGACACTATTTCCGTTAGGTAATGAAGCTCATTACACCCCTCACTTATGTAATGGTTTCATTACGCAACTGAGTTGTGTAATGACTTCATTACCTAACTGAAATAGTGTCAAATGAATGACATAATGACATTTGCCTACTAAAATATTTTTGAAAATGACAGATCTGACATTTCTCTTAATGCACTTTTCTCAATTTTAGGCAGTCGTAGATAAAATTTTGTACAATACATGTGTGATAATGCATCATTAATATACTTGTGTGCTTACATAACTCGTGCTACGCACTCGTTTGTAACTTACACACACGTATATTAATGATGCTCTTATCCCACTTGTATAGTAAATAACTATTATATAATCATTTTTGTCATATATTGTCGCTTCACATGTCAATTAATTGATGTTTGACATATTTGTAGGATGCCATTATTGTTTATATCTGCCGTTGCAGCACTTTACTGTTTAATTAAATAAATAAAATCACAAACAAAACACTACCAATAACGAGTATGACTGCAAAGGAATAAATTCATATTTATAGACGGACTTCCTTCTATCCAGTTATCATGTAGTAATTGTTTATTATAATTTGGGTTTCTTGAATTTTGAATCACTCTCTATAATGTACTATATGTAACAAAATAATTAATATAAATATCAACAAAACATTATTAAAAATATTAAAATTTTTATAAATATTAACCCTTAAACTATGCATTGAAAGCTAATAAAAGTCAAATAAATTTTATTGTTTTAATAAATTAAAGAAAGATGTACATATTACATACTAATATTTTTACTTAAGTGAAAATAATACAATTTTCCAGTACATATGTACTATCTCATATTAGGAAAACTTGATTGAACACTTCATAAAAAATAATAGTTGAAATATTGTTCCATTTGTCACTGAATTAAATAGTAGTTTGTATACCAAGGCACTGAAGTTAAGCTTTTTATCAAGAATATGGATTTAGTTACCGAGGCCCATAGGGCCAAGGCAAATAAACCACATGAGGGATCAAAAGGAACTTCAGTGCCGAGGAGTACATTATGTTTTATTTGAAATCGAGAAATCGTGAAATTACAACATTTTAACCAACTTTTCTAGGTTATGTTAATGTCGGTTGACGTTTATCTGTCGCCTCGCCACCTACAAAAAAGTCGTAAAACAATGGATTACTTTACTGCCGATTTCTCGTATTTTAATGACGATTTCGAGATACTTTAATGCCGATTTCAAATAAAATAATTTTTACCCAGTATCTGCAAAACAATAAAATACCATACAATTTGTACAATTACAATAAAACACTTTATTCAAAAACGCGCTTCATTTAATGTTCACTTTTATCATACCTAATTATTAGTGGGTATTCTATCATTTTTAGATACTGAATAAATATTTAATATTGAGTGAAATCAAGTATGTACTAGCAAGAAAGCCCTGAAGTATAAATGATTTATAAACTTTGATTTATAATATAAGAGTAATTTACATTGCAGGACCGTTACTAAGAACTTTGCGTGAAAGGACGGTATCTAGCAGCCAAGCGATAGTCAACTAGTTATCTGTGTAAGCAGGTAAAGTTCTGGTAACAACCGAGCTGCATACATCTTTTTATGATATTCTGAATCGTAAATTTTTTATAAGAAATTCTTAAATTCAAATTACGTTACTGCTTATTTTTATACCTGGAGACGGTTTAGTAAACAGGTGTCTACAATAAATTATTCAGAATACCATAAAAGTAAAGTTCAAAGCGCTTCATTCCACATCTAGGAATATGACCTGAGACATGGCGGGTCGGGCACACCGTTAAAGGAATACTGGGTGATATGGTTAGCATTATGCCTTCGACGACTGCCTTACTTGCCGTACTTTCACAACTTTGGTTTCGGTACCCAATTTTTAAAGCGACTGTGTGGGCTGCCCGCCAGTTGCCAGATGTGGTGATTGAAGCCCCAGAATATCATGACACATTTTATTATTAACTAAGTCACCTTGCACCTGCACTGTGTGTTGCTTAATTACAAAATTTCAGGCTTATGGGTTTTAAAACGGGTACCCAAAGTAAAACTAAATTAAATGTAATGGTTTGTAGGCTTGAAATGAAGCACTTCACCAAAAATATCGAACCCGCACATTAATTTTTTCCTTGTATTACAGTATTTCACCAAAAATATCGAACCCGCACATAAATTTTTTCCTTGTATTACAGTATTTCACCAAAAATATCGAACCCGCACATTAATTTTTTCCTTGTATTACAGTATTACAGTAGTACTGTAAGTTGGTAATTCTGTGTAGCACCAAGGCCTATTGAATTGTGAGATAAATGTTGCAAACGTTTACAATTCAGCGAGCCCTGTGCAGTGCTTTGTTTTGAAATCTTTGTAATATCTCCACATTTGAATTACTTGTCGTGTCCCACAGCTGTATACCCAGATTGATTGGAGAATTGATTTGTACAGTTACTATCCTAGTTTGAGTAGTACTGTCGTAGCTTAAACTGAAGTTGCTTCTGCTCAGTCCATTGTGTTTTTGCCACGTTTGCTGTCTATCCAACTGTAGTTTTTCTAGTGCTTTCAAAGGATGTATGGGCCTACAAGATGTTAATTCTTCTAGAGTTCTACCCAGTTTAGACATCATCTTCCATTGCTTCGGAAAATAATTATATCTAAGTGGCATTACATATTTTATACAAAACTGCAAACATACCCATTTTGATCAACTTCTATCGAACTTTTGCTGTTATCAGCTCGTACACTGGTGTTTTTCGAGTCTGTTTCTTTCATCATTACATCCTCATTTGGTAATCTTGCAGTGTACGTCGGCCACTTTAAACTACAGTTCCTAGAGCCAGTAATATAGCAAGGAGAGATAAATTAACTCTCTTGTTATGGTCTACACAAATTGTTTACATTACACAGGAATGTTTGAACTAGGTACACACAAATCTTAAACTGCAGCTAAGCTAAATTCGTACCTTTGTACAAAAAATATTGTCAAATTTCACTTCCATCTGCATTACTGGCTCTAGGAAGGGTTGTTCAAAGTGGACGTCGTACACTACAAGATAACCCCTCATTTTTTCACGAGTTGATTCCATTTCGAAGAGTTCAAACACTTTTAAAATATGTAAATATGACTTCACTGTACATGTCAATATTTGACGTGTTTGTGAGCCGCCATTATTGTTTACCTAAATTTAATTCAAGTTGGCTTTGTCGTATCCTTTTTTACACTTCCGCCATCTAGCGTAATATTTGTGAATGAGGACAAAATTTAGTATGCCTACAAATCCCAGTCGAACGACCTGAATATCTTAGACCGTGGCTGTAATAAAATGCAAAAGAAATAAATACGGCGCAATTAAGGTAATATTTGTTTCCAATAAATGTAGAGAAGTAACATAAGAGGGCAGTTCTTCGTACCGATATAAAATATTAAATGTACGATATTTAAAGACCAGGTACCTAAGTAGTGGAATCGAACTCAATACCAAACCTGCGACGTGTACACAAAACGTTCACAGCAAAATGTATGTATTTTAACTGCAAAAGTAGGCTTAACGCATACATACACAAAGCGTAAGGTACGTACAAAATACACATATAAATCACTAATAGATCAATACAGCAATAAATGGTAACTCCGGCATAAACAGTAAAATTTAAACACTGTAAGTTCTCAAACTTACTCACTTCAATACACACAATGTGGTAGCTTTTCTGTAGAATCGCGCGTCCTACTAAAACAAAGTATAAAAAAAGAACCAAAATTGCAACTATAAATTTCAGGCTTAATCCCGACACTCAAATCTCAACAGTCCACTAACCAGAAATCCAAAATCCATAAAATTCAAGACCAAATATACATGAATACTATAAGAAAAGCCCTGTACAAACAAGACTCAATTAGCGCACGGACGCTGAGACCATTCGGAAAACTCACTTCATGTGTAAATCGGCTTTGTGATCCAATCTTCCGTCGCAAGTAGCGTAATACAGAGGTACTAACTTCTTAAAACCATCTTAAATAAAATGGATAGAAACAAATTGCCAGGAAGTGCTTCGCTGCAAATTTTACCATAAAAACTACTACATATCTCCAATAAATCCACCATGTGGCGTTTTCTCAGATTCCATTTGGCTAAGAATTAGAGAAAGGTAAGTACAATGTAGCACCCTCCAAATTGCACACTCTTTGTAAAAGACAAGAGACGAGTTCCTGAAGATTTTAAGTTTTTTTTACGAATTATGACGGAAATTGTTTCATTGGAAAAACAAAACTGGTAAGTCGAAAGTGTGAGAGTCCATAAGCAATTTTACCACAAGCAGAAGTTGCTGAACGACCGTGTCAAAAACTCACAGCAACAGAACGGGTAACTTCGGGAAGAAGAGTAGGCAATACGACGAAACCAAACAAAGCACGTCTGATAAGCCAAGACTGTATGAAATATCAAGCGCAGATTTAACTAAATACGTCAAAATTGCTACAATTTGCTGACAAATTCGAAACTTGATAAATAAACCGAAAATCACTTTCGGCATTAACCTCCAAAACGTCAAAACAGACACTTCTTATACCAAACAAGTAAGTTCATAAATTACCAGAGCTAGTTAATTAAAATATCATTTTCAGAGATGCTAACAAAATAAGGAGCAATCCAAACCAAACGTCTTAACCAGTGCCGCTAGTACCTGATACCAACACTTGTAAAAACATTCCTTTTTTGGAATTTTCAATAGGGTAAATTCCTTTGGCCATTTTATGACTAATGGCATAACTTTCTCTGTATTTCGAACAAAATTGTCCTTTCAAGAAATAAAAAAGAACTCTGTTATTCAAACTAAAATGGCAATAAATATCATACTTATTTCTGTTTACATAATCAAGTAAACGTAATAAAATTTTCAGAAAGGTATAACCATGCTTGTATTTCCTTACTAAAATTTCGAATAAAATATATGTAGACATAGTTCTGAAACAGTGTTTATAAGCAAAAGTACAAAGAACAATATAATCGAAGAAACAAACAGTTCTTCAATTTTTAGATTGTAGTTAATATATATCCTGCAACAGTAACTAGTTATATTAGCGACATTTAAAAATATGCAACCAACTTCAAGAACTGTATATGAAAGGAAAGTTAATTAATAATCAATGATATATTAAAATGTTGTCTTTCTCTGTAATATTAATGTACCATACCACAAACAAATTTTTAATTATGCAGGTTATATAAAATGCGGAGATGGCGCTATTAAATATTGTTATTATTGGTGCGGATTCATACCCTGCAAGTCGTTGTAGCTGATGTATCATTCAGGGCGCTTCATTCCACATGTAGAAATATGACCTGAGACTCGGCGAGTCAGGGTCGCCGAAATATCTCTTTCCAAAACCCAGTCAATCTGGTACACCGTTAACGGCGTACTGGGTGATTTGGTTAGCGTCACGCCTTCGACGATTGCCCTACTTTCCCTCGGTCTAGGACGTTTAGGCGCGATTCTTTAGGCGCGCATCTTTAGGCCCGCACTTTTAGGCGCCAGCGCTTTAGACGCGGACGCTATTAGGCGCCTGGACGTTTAGGCGCCGCAACTTTAGGCACGGGGACAGTTAGGCGCCACATCAAAGAAATTAACATTATTCTTGATTTTAAAATTTCTTGTTAGGTAATTATTGCAGTCATTAACGTTGAAGAAAAATTCAAATCGTCATAAACAAAATATATTCGGCTGTTTGACAAGCCTTCTTCAGTGTTAAAAGTTTTACAAATGTACATATTTAATTTACATTGTATCGATTATGAAACATGAGTTATTTACATTTTGTATATAGATAGTTTAACGTGGTGAAATTATACACACCGTATACAAAATGTAAATAACTAATTGTTCATAATTGATAAAATGTAAATTCAATATGTAAATTTGTAAAACTTTAACACTGAGAAAGGCTTGTAAAACAGCCGAATATATATTGTTTATGAAGGTTTGAATTTTTCTTCAACATTAATGACTGCAAAATTTTAAAATATAAATAATCCAGTCGTAAAACAAAAATTTACTGCATTATTCTTGATATGTGATATATTACCTAGCTGAAATAAGTTATGTAACTAAACTTCTTTCCTAAACATACATAGAAACTGGTTATTTGTGTAGCTAATTGCAAAATATGATGTTTTTTAGGAGTCTGAAAGTTTTGTAGGAGTAAAAAAGATCCATTTTGCACTTGTTACAACACTAGTTTTTGTGTAAAATATGAAATTTAAAAAATTACATTTTGCAAGTCCTGTACGATTAATATCATTGACTTAAATTTTCGTAAAGGGAATGTGTGGTTCTTATCAAATCTACGTTCCGAAAAATTGATATTATACCGAGTGTTTCACTTAAGGTACGAATATAGGGAAATCGTATATATGCATATTCCTGCTTGCTGCTTGACTTGATAGGATTGATAGTGGTATCAATCGAAACAGAAAAAAAGTGTGTTTAATTTGATACTATTCTACTTGAATTTGTTGCTTGTTTAAGATAAAAATAGCTTAAAAACTGTAATAAATATTTTACATTTTATTCACAAAAAACAAACCAGCCATGATCAAATTTGTTTATGCCAAAATAAATGTTATCAATTCACATATTTGCTATTTGTCAAAATTATTGCCGGTGATTATCACTGTCCTTGGTAAATTATAGCTGAGAATAACATTTATTTTGGCATAAACAAATTTGATCATGGCTGGTCTGTTTTTTGTGAATAAAATGCAAAATATTTATTACAGTTTTTAAGCTATTTCTATCTTAAACAAGCAACAAATTCAAGTAAAGTAGTATCAAATTAAGCGCATATTTTTTCTCTTTGATCGATACCACTATCAATCCTATCAATGCAAGTGGTAATAAGCAGGAATCTGCATATATACGATTTCCTATGCTATTTTCCTACGTTAGCACCTTAAGTGAAACACTCGGTATGCAGTCGAAAATTGCTAATATTGATTTTATTTATTTTCTTGAAATTAAAGAGGCACAAGGCAGGTTATTTGGGCACACCTATCTATTCAATATTTAGTAAGATAATGACATAATTACTCCAGGTAAATATGGTTGCAGTTTGAGTCCGCCCCGTTTTGGGCATTATTCTTCTACTTTTATTTTCTTAGTAAGGAAGAAACTGGTTGTCAATATTATGGCATTTTAAAGCTAACCGTAATCCGATTTTCTGAAGTTTTATTAAAATCTGCTAAATACTGTATAACAACAATTGAGTCATTAGGTACAGTTAACAATGACATATTTAGGAATTTCCAATCCAAATAAGTCTTTCTAAAACTGAGTTTTAAATCCTCCTCTAATTCAAGGTTCGTAAATATAACAAGCTTGGATATATAGGCCATAGTGCCCACTCAATTTTCATTAGTTTCGTTTCGCAAGTTGTGTTGTAAACCGGTGAAGTAATCATCCTCACTTTTGTGGATTATATATTGTTTATGCCATCACCTTTTTCACTCTTTCCAGAGAAGTGTTGAAAACCAATTACTTTAAAATTACGTCAACTGACCTAATTAGCGTACTCTGAACGTAAAAAAGTAACTACTCGAAATAGTACATTATGAAATTAGTTTATAATTCAGAGGATTATGGTATGAGTGAATTTTAGCGCATGAACGAAGCGAATGCGCTAATTTCACGAATACCATAATCCTCTATTATAAACGAGTTTCATATACTATTTTGTCGTCGACTAACATAATAATTTCGAAGGAAATTAATTGCTGCTATTTTTTAAAAGCAGTTCATGTATACAAAACTATGACGTAGTTGTTGCTATGATAATGTGGTTGCTAAGCTATTGTTTATGCTTATGGTAACAATTTTTGTTTAGCGAACACATTTTCGGCCAAAATGAATGATTGTCACGAGCCTTTATTAATAAGTGATGAAATTCTTAAAAAAGCTGCAGAAGCTGAGCTGAGTCTGATTCCTAAAAAGTCGGAAGAGATTTATAAGAAAGAGTATGACAAGTTTTGGCAATGGCTAAGAGCCAAAAGTACGGAGATAGTTACAGAAAAGGTTGTGCTTGCGTATTTTTTAGATCAGGTAAATTATTTGCATTTTGAGTTAGATATATTAGCTACCAATTCATCGTACCTTATTTTTAGTCGAAGATTTACAAGTCTTCATCGTTATGGTGTCTGTTCTCGAAGTTGAAATGCATGTTACGAATAAAGGACAATATTGACATTAGTAATTTTCCTAAACTTACTGCCTTCCTGAAGAACTACTCGGTTGGTTATGCACCAGAGAAGTCTGCAGTGTTTTCAAAGGAACAATTAATACATTTTTTTGTAAATGCGCCAAATGACAAGTACTTGCTTATGAAGGTACGATTTGTTTTTTTAAATGTCAAAGTTTATTATAGTTTCTGTCATACTAATGTTATTTATAGGTGGTTGCAATTTTTGGTTTGTTTGGGGCTTGTCGACGTGCAGAGTTTCATAATTTATGCGTTGGTGATGTCAAGGAGGAAGGCTCTGTGCTGGTTGTTTATATCAGGGACACAAAAACTCACAGGACAAGGATATTTACAATTTTGAATGATGATGGCGCAGTGAATTATACTGATCTTATTAAAAAGTACATTATTTTAAGACCAAAACATGTGAAAATTGAGAAGTTCTTTTTATTCTATAATTGCGGAAGATGTACATGCAATCCGGTTGGCATTAACACATTTGGCCAGATTCCTCGAAAGATCGCCACGTATCTGAAAATTTCGAATGCTACTGAGTATACGGGTCACTCCTTTCGGAGAACATCCGCTACGATTTTAGCAGATAGCGGTGCTGATATTAGAACCCTCAAAAGACATGGAGATTGGAAGAGTGATGCAGTTGCTGAGGGATATATTGCAGATTCGCGAGAAAATAAAAACAAGATTGCCCGAACCCTTGGAGCTGCTAGTGGACAGATTAGCAATGTGTCTTCAACGAGTAATGGTGTTCTTTCTACCGCTAATACATCTATGTCGGGTATCACAATATCAGGAAATTTCAATTGTAGTATTCATATTAATATAAATAAATCTGATTGATCTTTGTGTTTATTTTGTTGTTATGACAACTTTATGGCATTCGTGCCATAAAGTAGGTGTTTATGCATGATTTTCCGTACATTAAAGATGGCATTGTGACGCTAGTCGACGACAAAATTATTAATTTTTACCTTTTGATTTGGAGAATATATAAATACTGCTCAAGTCAGTACTCAGACATAAAACCGACAAGCGATGGATCGTGTTCGTGGGCGTACGCGCACGCAAATTCGGCCCGGTACTGATTAGAGCAATTCTACGCGCAAACTGTTCGTGCGCGTAAAAATGCTCAAGTCAGTACCGAGCTTTAGACATTAAAAAATATAGAGGATGTGATTTTTAGCAATTTTATTTGCTTAAAGTTTGAAATTTTGTATGGCATTTTTGGAACACCCTGTATGCAACAATTTATTGAAGAAGCATCTTCTGGTTCCAAAGGTTTTTTAAATTTTGTGAACATCTCTTTTCGTCATGTGCCATTCCAAAATTTAAGCAGCACGCACTTTTCAAAATAACGCTCTGTAGATATCTTTTGTCAAAAATTGATATATGATATCTAAGCAGTGTTTTATGCAAATATCAGAGCAATCATTTAATGACAAGTTTTTAAAGATCTGTTGTAATCTTTAAAGATTTACATATTTTTTTGTGGGCAGTTTCTTGCCGTTGACTATCGATATGATAACCTACTAATACAACGGCACAGCTGCCTTTGCGAAAATTTAAGATAATAACATTAATCATTTAGAAATGTCAAAATATAATATTCAAAATTTCAGTTTTTACACGAAAATTGCAGCACGTGCAAAATTTATCTTTTAATCGTCGAAAATGTTCCGGCTTAAAAGAACAGCTCACATTTTGCAAGTAGTTAACATAAATAACTAGTTTCTACGTTTGTTATGAAAGAGGTAGTTATGTACCTATTTACAGTTAGACAATACAGTATATGTTCAAACTATGCGGAAATGTGTTTACGTGGCGCCTAACTGTTCCCGCGCCTAAAGTCGCGGCGCCTAAAGTCGCGGCGCTTAAACGTCCAGGCGCCTAATAGCGCCCGCGTCTAAAGGCTTCGCGCCTAAAAGCTCGCGCCTAATAACGCGGGCCTAAAGGTGCGCGCCTAAACGACCCTTTCCGACTTTCCCTACTTCCACAACTGTAATTTCGATACCCAATTTTTAAAGCAATTGGGTGAGTCGCCCGCCAGTTGCCACATGTGGGAATTGAACCCCGTACCGAGGCACAGCAGCCTGAGCTCCCTAACCGCTCGGCCACACTGGGAACTCTGGTAGATCGTACTGTTGTAAATGTAATCTGTTGTTAATAAAATGTTCATTTTGTGACAAATTGCTTACAAACGCAGAGGAGGGTTATCGCTTTCATTCTTTGGGTCCCGAGTGGTGTAGCTTGAACAAGCGTCCACGTTCGATCAGCAGAGTTAAGCAACACTGTCTCTGGTCAGAACTTGGATGGGAGTTCCACGGCTGCATCTCTCGGCGCCTCGTGGTACGGCTATCACGGAAAAAAATTGGTCCCGGCGGTCATACAACATCATGACAGTCGTTAGTGGGGTGGGAAGTCCTCATAACTGCACAGCGACGCCTATAATTGGCCTAACGGCTGTTGGCTGAGTGCGAATTAAATAAATAAATAAATAAAAATAAATGTAAGTTTAGTACTAATTAAATTCCATTCGTTATTATTTTAGTATTAATCGTTAGGGTTAGTTTTTGTGAGCAGTTAGTGGCTTTGAACCGTTTTTAATTGAACTGTTATTTTGATAAGGCCGTGGCCGTCTGCGATCCGATGTTTTCAATATTCAATAATGTAAAACTTCAGGTTTATGAAAACAACCCCTCTAGTGTGCGACGTAGAACGAAACATAATTAGTGGGTTACATAAGAACATTCTTTGATAGATCAAGCATTTACTTGAATTTGTGATTAAAATTGGTATTTCGAATTATATATTTTTATGATTTTTAAATTTCTTTAAATGTATAATCAACATTAAGTGTAAATAGGAAAGTAGCTCACATTCGTCTAGTAATTCTTCTACGTATTTAAGTAGTGATACTGATTAGTCTGACTGCAATCAGAAATCTGATAAAAGACAATCATACAGAATTTCCGAGTCGGGAAAAATAGCACTGTGCGTGTGGCGATTTCCCGAATAAATAGCAAGTAACATTATAGTCTACTGCAATCGCAGAACTGAGAAAATTTGCGGATTACATTTAAGAATTCGTCAACACCGCCGCCATCGATATCTGATAAAGCCCCTGAAATTAATCAGTTGGAATTATTATTTGAAAAGTTCCGCAACAAACAAGATCAACCACCAAACTCACGACACCCAAAAGCATTGTAACTCCTACACTTTCAGCCATCATACCTTTGGTGGTCGTGACCCCTGTGGAAGGACATTCTTCCTCTCAAGGGGTTAGGTTAGCCGCCTGGACAATCCGCGGGCGAAGATGGCTTATAAAACCACAATCAGTGTGATAGTAACAGGCTTTCAGCCCATACTAAGCCTAGCAAAAAGAAGAGAGCCAACCAGGAAATTTAGCTCTTAATTATCAACATACCAGTTGCAAAAACTGCATTGAATATCCTTCCTGCGCATCATAACATCCGATGTTAGATCCAACAAAGAAAACAAAGAACCACATCCTACTCTAAGGAATTCTTATAAATCGGAACAGTACTGATCTAGACCGGGAGGTGTCTAAACATTGCTGGTTGGGGACAGTTGACTTTAAGCTGGAGATGAATTACATACACCAGGCTCTAGTAACTCCTGAACGGAGTTTGAACAGAAGAAAGGTCAGGTCACAGTGATGTGGAAAGCAACGGGGAACTATATAATTAAAATGATCGTCAAGATTTCAACATAGAATATATCACTGTTCCGAACAGTAGTCGACAAATTACGAATCACCATTCTAATCTCCAGACTTTCCAGACGATCCTGTGCACCTTTTAAATATACGCAATTAAACTCGAGCTATAACTCGCTCTTAGCACTTAAGAGGTCTTCGTCGTCAGATTTACAACCGAAAACACGAACCTTTAACAAAGGTATAAGATTTAAAGAGACGATCAGAATTGAAAAGCTTCAAAGGAAACTCCACGCAAAAATATTCTACCGCTACTAGATACGGAGGTTCAGTAGTTCACGTTAAGAAAGAATTCGATACTTCCATAAACATTGATCATGATGAGAATATTGTAAAGGCTCAGACAGCACAAGACGCGCCTCTTATGACAGCACAAACTTTCCTAAACCAATCCGATGTTCCCATGATGGTTAATGGAGAGACTTTTATCTTCTGAAGGCGATATCGGTGGTGTTTTCGACATTGTTTCTACGAAGATACGTGTTTGTAGGCAAAAACAGCTACCACCATAACACATGCACTTCGTGTGAAGACATCTATGTCTGAAGTGAGTTAAGGTTTGACACAATACGGCTACGACCTCGTGTGCGCGAGGAGCGTGGCTAGCGTCAAGATTGTGTTTTACTTCTATTCACCCAGCAGGTCAGTGGTAGGGGTGTGTAACGAAGAGTAGTTAGGGCGGAGCTCCTGTCAACGTATAGCAATTGGCTTTAAGTTGTGGTTTTATTCTATGTTTAGTTACTAGTATCTACAAAAAGGAAATAAGAATGCTAAAAATGTAGCACGTCTCAATGGTCACGACGCTGGGGCTCATGTGGGTGGCGGTGACGCACTAGCTAGCTTCTGGAGGATGCTTGCTGATGGCCGGATAGGTAGAGAGGCAAGGTCGACAACGGCAAAGGGCCGGCGGGCCAAAGCCTCGGGAACCTGGCAACGTGTCCAGGCAAAGTCTTTTCACGGCGTGGAGCTCTTTACGGACGTGACGGACCTGCTAAGCATCTTGACGAGAGTTGAGGATGACTAGATGTGTGGAGCGGCGCGATCGATCAGCGGTGGAGATGAGGTGGGCTAGGGCTTCGAGGACATGGCGACGCGTCCAGGTGAAGATGCTAGCAGCCAGAGAGCTTCTTACCAACCACTGCCACTACGAATCCGACCTCACGACAACTACTTGTAGTACTCGTGTAAACGTTGACGAGTAACCGTTCGAGAGTAAACTTCTACCACACATTTCTGTACCTCGGCTCAACGTGTCTGCCAGACCGTGCACACCTCTTTTGACGTCCTCGCCCACGACTACGCAGCAATACGCGGATGTAACATGTATGCACCCACAAGTGTGGAACAGGGTGGTTTTCGAGAGTTCTAAGGGATGAACTCGTGCGGTCTGCTCCGGGGAAGTTCATCTCGGATACTAACACAGTGTAACCGACCAGCGCCTCTGACTACGGCCGTTACGCATCTCGGAACTTAAACCAGGTTCGCTCCTGGCACTACCAGACCATTTAGAACAGTCAAAAAGGAAACTTTCTACTTAATAGTTATGTAGAAGGTCTGATAAAGTTCTTATTTCAAAGAATACCGAAGAAGGTTAACCGCTAAAACATTCTGAACGCAACGGCCACACCGAGGGCGAACTGTCAAGTAAAGAGTTACATAATATTAAGCTCGCTCTCTCTCTCTCCCCATCTACGGAGGATGCGGGAAAATGGGAGAAGAACAGGTGTATCAAGGGACAAACAAGAAGCCAGATACGCATCGGTACGCTGGGAAAAATAACATATTATGAAATACGTATTATTACGCACCTCCCTTAGAAATAGTCAAAGCTATAGTGAAACATTATTCCCCAAAATAAATAGTGGCCCATTCGTGACCACGAAAGTGTTAAACGACGATCGTTATGTGGTCGAAGACACGGCAGATTCCATCCTCTGGCAGAAGAGATGATATACAGATCATAAGCGGAACTACTATCCCACAGACGTCATTTCCGATTTCGAATTGAAGTACCACAAAAACGATAAGAGCACTTAACGATAACTGCGAAATAGGTATCGATAGCCCTTGATCTCGCATTTAAATACTCTACTAATAATGTAATAAGTAGATGACTGCTTAGCAAAGACGAGGTGTACATGAGAGACTAATGAAACTGTTAGTGTATTGTGTGAGGAGTGCGAAATTGTTACTAAATTATAGGAATATAGAACTAATTGAATATTTATTGTCAACTATTGTGGCTAGTCCAGGAGACGTTCCGTGGGAAGGTGGCTTTCGGCAAGTTGCATAATACAATATGCCGCCAATAAACGTGGCGACGATTAATTTAGATTCATTCTCTAAACCGTCGTTGTAGCAACACCTTTAATACAGCATACATAAGTGTGAATATTTTCCGGAACTGATCTTAACACATAAATCTTGGTTTATGCGATAAGATGAAACAAATGTGTAAAGATATCCAAATGTGATGTTTTTAAATTAATGTATTTCTTTTAGAATCCATAAAGGAAAAGCTACACAATGACGTTATTTCTGATAAAACCCGTAAAAAGCTCTTCAAAAAATCATATCATATTTATGAAATATTGCTTTTTCACGCTACATTGTAAATAAAAAATCACGGATTATTATTAAATTGTATCCCACTTTTTCATTGATGGGATTTCGCTAAGCAGTACACTCGTGTAAAACGTATAACGATTCGATTATGAAGAAAATAAGTAAATTTAAGGGATTAAGCCAACGAGTATATGCTTAATCCGAGTTATAATTCAATTAAAACTAATCTGCTTGATTAATTCTGCACTTCGAAGAGTAGAGCTCTCACTACCCATATAGTTTAAAAGTTATTTACATAGAAATTATTTGTATATCAGGGCGACGCCGCTGAAACGTGGGTTCGTCAGGACGTAGACGTTCCGATTCGGGAAAGGGATTGTAGTTGCAGCAACAGTCTAACTCGATTGACAAGCCTCTGGGCCTAGAGAAGGATTATCCAACTTAACCTAATTTGTAGGATTAAATAAAACGTATTTCTCTGGAATTCTGATCCATTACACGAGAGCTTTGCACTCCAAAAACCTGGTTAGCCCGGGATTACCAGCTTTTTCCTTGGGCTCCTGTAATTCCCGCTCCGCGCGATGCCTGCGCTTTTAGATCACATCCTATTTCTTTGTTATGCGCATAACTTGAGCAATTGATTAATGCGTAAAAAGCGAAGATGCTGCTGATTAGATTGTCCGAAATAATGGTTTGCTACATTGTCGTGCCGAACATCGCGGTGAGGGCGCGTCAAAGCTAATTCCCATTTTAATACCTCCGCAGCGCTCTCCTCCGTAATGGGAAATTACCGAAGGCATAATTAATGCACAGACTTAAAGTTCTATCGCAAGTGTAAGCAGAACACCTTAATATTTCTGGGACCTCAACTATTAAACCTACTTAACAATATTACCCGTCCTTTCTCGGAGGCATTCCTGGTTGTTATTATATTTACCTTCTGCTTTAATTGGAATGTTCGACATCCCTTCACCGTTTTGGTAAGAAGTGTTTTCCAAGGCATATGACTGAATACAGAGTGTATCTTAAGTCGGAGCCGGACATTTGGGCGCAGCCGTTTGGGCGCGGCCGTTCGGGCGCAGCCGTTTGGGCGCGAAGACACTTGGGCGCAGGGCCACTTGGGCGCGAGACATTTGGGCGCGAGGAAATTAATTAAAGTGTATTAGTATTAGCTAGCTTTACTCTTAATAGGTCTTACTTTAAATAACGAAAATTACCTAAAGCACATCCAAGGAGGTGGCGGGTGGCAAAAATTTTGTATAGAAATAATTGTCGAAAATTAGAATTTTATTAATAGAAGTAGGTTCAACGAAAACAAGTTAGAAATTTAAACTTTCCGGTAAATACTAACAAATCTTTTACGGAGATTTATTACATTAAAATAATAAGTAACAAAGAATACATGAATAGAGTTTGGGTACAAACAGAGCTATCAATGAACCAGCCAACGATTTGGAGATTCATCGACAGCCTGAAAACTGTTCAACGAGGAAGATATGTTGCTTATGAACAGTTACTTGCGGGAAATGAACCAACTCGAAAGAAAAATTATCCAGGCTGATAGAAGAATAAAAAATTTGGTTGAAGATTATAATAATCAATATAATCATGTAGACGTTGCAAACAATAGGAACATTGTAAAATTTTTATGAGGCATTTCGTACAATTATGAAATGAATGCGTAGATGCTTCTTGTTTATATTTTAAAAAAATTAAGAATAATATGTATTATAATGGTAAAAATGGCAAGAAGAAATTTTGATTATTAAAATTAATCTTTTTATTTACTATCATTCTTATTTCTGCTCTTATCTTCAGTTAGACGGTTCATAATATAACAAAAATAATAGTTGATTACTTTAAAATTTTACAGTTTATTGTTAAGTATTATCATTATAAACAAAACTCGATGTCGACTAGTTTCGGTCCAAACAGAACACATATTAGAAACATATTAAACACTTGAAACATCAATCGATTAAATATAGCATAGTATTATTTATTTACCAGTACAATAAATGTATTTCTATTTAAAATTATTTTCAACAGTTAAGTATATACATATAATCTATTTCCATCTTTATTTCAATTCAGAATTATTATTTCATATCTAACATACTGCCTTTTTATGTATTCAGAATTATTTCAAAACTTATTTAATATACTACTTTCTTTATTTCGATTCGGATTTATTTCATAATTTATCTAATGTAGGTACTACCACCTTATTTAAAATTAATCTCATAGGTTTCAATAAATAATTGGATTATTCTTTTAATATTGTTTGATTAATTACATTAACTTCTCAGGATAAATAATGATTTAATAAATATTTGTTCATTTATGCCAAATTTAAATGATTCACACTTAATCTGTTCCTAAATCCCAACGTTGACCCTTTCTCGCGCCCAAGTGTCTCGCGCTCAAGTGTCTCGCGCCCAAGTGTCCCCGCGCCCAAACGGCCGCGCCCAAATGTCCTAGACCGATCTTAAGTTGTGAGAAGGGCACCTACCACTTAAATATTAAAAGAAATATTATTGTTTATAAAATGTTTATCCCATATAAGATGCCTCAGACATGATGCGAAAAGTAATAGAAAAATAAAACGACTGGAGATAAGAAATAAATTAAAAAAATTAATACATTACAATCGGCTGAAAAATTCAAAATGATTGATAAGAACCATAAAAATGTCAAGGAATACCTTAACAGCAGACGGAAGAGATGATAATGACATATTCAATTAAATATACAGAAGCAGCACCACCTAGAAAGAAAGCCAAATAGATTTTACGTCACGGGCTCATGACGTCGCCTGAAATAGACTAGTTAGTTAATGGCCACGACCTGAAGACGTACAGAACACAGCTTCACGTTGATTGAAATTGATTTGTAATGGACAAGTAGCTTAGTGCCTTCGTTAATGTCTGGTAGTGTGAAATGCAAGTGATTCAGTTAGTTTTGCACAATTAAACATTAAAACCGTTACAAACAGGACATTGCATTTTCCCCTAATGGCGAGTTGCTAGCGTTGTAACACATTTACCGGAGAATAGAGTAAATATAATGTACAATCAGATATCATATTTGTCCGAGTGTGTCTAAACAGATATCTTCATCGTGAAAAAACGTTTCTGTGCCTCGAGGAAACTATACAAATTAAAATAAGGTAGGTACCTGTTGTAATAATAATTCAATTTTGTTTAATTAGGTTATATTCAATGAATTATTTAAGCAGTTTGAAGAACAATCTTTAAACGTTCGTAACAATCGAAATTTTGTGTCGCAGCTGATTTCAAAATGTGTTACAAAAAATCAGTTAATTAATTTTATTGGGTGTCAATTTATAGGGAGAAAGCAACAGCGAAAATTATAATTCCACAACCACTATTTTATTACAAATTATTGTAGTAAAATTAATAATAATTAAATACAATTCCCATTTATTTCAAATAATTTAAATAAATTAAATATTTTTTGCAAGCTATGGATGTTCCTCTGATAAGTTAATTAATGACAAATGCGCCGCTTATCTTTATCTTTTATTTATATACACTATTAAAATTAAGTACCAACTCCTAAGAAAAAAAAATCAGTAAATACAGTAATGGTTTGTTTACTATCAGTTGACATTTATAATTTATAAGCATTTTTAGACATTCAGATTACGTTATCTTGCCAGATCCCGATAAAAACCAACTGCAGTTAGTTTTTAAGTAATCCTGATTTGGAATACAGGCAAGCATTTCCGAAATACGCGGGAGATATTTATAAATTATTAAACGACCATGAAAGATATGTACCCCTATTAAATTTCTATTTAACCCCACTTCGATTATTTATGAGGGAGGAAATATGGTCGCTATTTCTTGCAAATAATAATTGTATTTGTATAGGATTTTTTGCTTGAACAATTCGTTTCTCATTACAAAAACTGATCATGACTGGTAACGCTGTTTCCTCAGAAATCCCTTATTCTTAAAGTAGAAACACCCTGCGCCTATGCGATTTCGTCTCCGGCAAATTCCTCTAATGCAATTGCTCGAAATCAATTGCTCGAAATGAATTGCTCGAAAATCAAATTGCTCGAATGTAACTTTTCTCGAAATACAAGTTCCTCGAACCGCAATTTCTCGAAAATGTTTTGCTCGAATTTATGAGGTCTTAAATAATGCGTCAATACTAAAATCTTCAAAATCTTTTGTAGTAAGTGGTCAAAGACAGTATTGTGTTCTTGTAACAGGAAAGTGATTATCATTGGAATGTAATTACGGGTATTCATAATCAGGATAATGGGTTTGTTGTTATTACAAATAATGTTAAACTTTCACGAAAGTGATTATCATCGGATTGTAATACATACCTATACCTATTTTTTATTAATAAAGGTTATAATTTGTAATTTGTGTTTTTTTTATATTCGATATTAACTGATTCGAGTTAAGACTATTTCATAACTTTATTTTTTCGAGCAACAGATAATCGAGAAATTGCTGTTCGAGAAACTTGCAATTCGAGCAAAGTCACATTCGAGCAATTGACTTTCGAGCAACTGATTTCGACCAATTCGTTTTCGAGCAATTGCATTCGAGCAATTTACCTAGAACCATGCGATTTAACCGATAGGACAAATAAGAGATATGGTGCTGAGAAAGAAACCATCAGTTGTGTTAGGTTATTAATTAAAAGTTGTGTAGATTATGATTCAAAGCATGGACAGCTAATAAAATTTTAAAGAAATAATGTGGTAGACGATACATGCTGGCAAAGATATTGTGGTCTTACGATATTCGTTTATTAGAGAAATAAAGACAGTTTAAAAAATATCACCGAAAATAAATCGTTTTCTTGATACTGCCACCTGAAGACAATGGTGGAAGACAGATTACCAAACATTCGAAACATAAATAGCTTTCTTGGAATACTGGCTAGATATGTCAACCTGAGCTAGATTAAACAGTTCTTTTAAAATCTTATTACTTGAAAAGCGAGAAATAAATGCCTGGGTCGCGAACGGCCTGCAGGTGGCTTTACTACAGTATGATCGAAAACTTTTAACCTCTAGAGGGCTGTGGAATTATTTAGTCAAAAAATGTTGTTGACAGTCGTATGTAAAAGTCACATTGGCATCTTATATGTGTCAGTTTAAGGTTATGTCAGAATTGTCATTTCAACAAATACAAACATTCTTGTTGAATACATAAAAATGTTAGTGACAAAAACAACTACAGCTATTCAAAATGATTTGCTGCATTTAAGGTCACTAAATACATAAAGGTACCGCCATTCCATTCCAAGATTTCGTTCCCCCAAATTAAAAAGGACAGAACATTATAAGAAAGTGAGAGTGAGAGTGAGACACTAATGACAGGAACCCCAAATTAAAAAAGACAAAAGATATATGTTTGCACAGTTGGCGGTACCTTTATGTATTTAGTGACCTTAGCTGCATTTTCCATACAGCACCACCTAGCATTAAACAAGTATAACCTCAAAAATTTCAAAAAATTTGATTCGGAAAAAGCCTGAGGTTGCAAGCTCAAAATTCTCAAAAAAGAAATAACCTGCATCCCAAAGATAATCAAAACGACATAGGCAACTTAATATACACGATAATAATGACGAGAACGGTTGCTAAACGTTCGGTGAAAACAAATATTGAAGAAAATCGTACGACACTCATTAATGACCAATAGAAAAATTAGTTCACGAGCCGTATCCAAGACAACAACAAAATTCTTGGAAATTTTTTGTAGGTAGACATTACTTCTTTTTAGGGTTTGTGTCGTTACGATTTTCTTACCGAATCTCCATTCGAGCATTAATTCATATCCGGAAATTATTTTTCGTGCATTCAACCACGTCCTAATTTGCCCGAGCGGGACGCGAGGGCAAATTAATACGACGTTGTTGGAATGCACTCAAAAAAATTTCTGGAAAGAATTAATGCTCTTATGAGATTATATGTGAAAATATTTTATGAACGCCATTGGAAGGCTGGATATTTCGGAGAAATGTACAGTCAAGAGCTATCTGAAAATAAAATACTGAAATGGCTTTGAAACACCTAAGAAGCAAAATATGAATTGTTCGGGTTAACCAGCAGAACGCAAGCCCTAACAACCACCTTCACAAATTTAGGTGAAAGGTAAAGAAATCATAGGGAACGACCCTCAGGATGCCACTTCAAGCTCAGGTACCAAGTCTAGTCCTCGCTGCTAGGTGTAAACAGCTCAGAAAAAACAACACCCCCACAGACGTCTACACCAATCTGAAACCAAACGTAGCAAAAAAATCAACTCCCAGAAAGAAGCAAATCCAACCCTGATAATTATAAATCCCAAAAAATGATTAAGAGAAAAGACAGGTGTAGCGGTATCACGGCAATACCAGTCAAAAGCACCTACCTGCAGAGTACCAAAAAAGTCTACCCGATAACGAAAATTGGTACAACCCTGCAGGTTTGATTCGAATGTGTAAAACCTGCATAGATAATTAGAAAACAACGTAAAAGCCTCGAAATCGTCATTAAAATACGATAAATCGGCAGTAAAGTAATCCATTGTTTTACGACTTTTTGTAGGTAGCGAGGCGACAAATAAACGTCAACCGACCTCAACATAACCTACAAAAGTTGATTAAAATGTTGTAATTTCGCAAAGTCTCGATTTCAAAAATAAACATAATGTATCCCTCGGCTCTGAAGTTCCGTTTTATCCCTCATGTGGTTTCTGTGTTAAATTCACATTAGTGATAAAAAGCTAAACTTCAGTGCCTTGGTATACAAACTACTATTGTGCACGACTGCATTATAAAGTACGGTTTATGACATAGTTTAAGGCAATAAAGCAGCTCTTTATAGTACTAGTAAAATAAAGTTTACTGTACCACTATAAAGTACATTACCTTATTTTACTAGTACAAAAAAGTACCTTGCGTCAGCTGTCGATGTCAAAATAAGTGCTGGTCAATATCTATCAGGACACTCTAATGTCAGTATTTTTTCTGTTACGAAATATACGTGACATTTATAAACTCAATATTTTTCGATTTGAACAGACACACATAAAGCATTGTATACAACTTCTACATAATCTGACTATATTAATCCACAAAATAAACTCGTCAAATAAAGTCTTACGTTATTGTACGTACTTGTTAATAGTCCCATCTTAAACATGTGATGTGGGATGCTACAAGAAGAAAAAAATGATTTCCTTGTTTTTATTATTTTTTCCCGCTGCTGATCATGTAAGTCAGTGAAACAGCCTTAGTAACAAAACGTGTAAGTCGGTGATTATATTTGTTTGCTGCTTTTTCTTGACAACGGAACTTAATATTACTATTAAGTTCCTAGGATAATAAAATTAGCAAAGCAAGATGCAGATTTAGACGTTTTGTTTAGAAATTGCAAGTGTTTATGTGACATGTGACACTCACAGGTAACACGACTCACGAAAACTAATCCTGGTGACAGGTGACAAACCAAACGATTTTTTTAAAAATCTAGGAAAATTTCGATAAGCAGCGGGAAAAATCTAATAAGATAACTCGTAATGTATCGTCTATTAATATTTTCGGCAGGCAACAAGCCGCGACTTCGTCTTGGCTTGTACTTGCCTACCTCAAATGTTAATAGGTCCTTACACTCCTTGTTACTTAAATAGCTATTATTATAACAGCTTAGCGTTTGTTTGACTTATTTTCTAGATAACTTGATGTAACAGAACAATGATAAAAACAAAGAAATTCTCTGTAACTAGATAACCGTTGGAATAGAACATGGGTTTATTAATATGTTTTGCTTTTTGTGACATCCCACGTCACACCCTTAAGTTTGGACCATACCGTTTTAATCACCCTGTATACAGTCACTAAATAAATTCTTATGTTGTATTCCATACTGCCCGAATACCTGCCTATTTTAAATATTTTTAGTGTCTGAACTTCGGGACTTTACTGATTTCTATGGAGACATTAGTGCTTTCTGAAAAACAAATAATTTTTGGTATATAGATTCTAGACTACGTACCAAATACATTCTTTAAACCATTTATTACTGAATAACGGAAGTAAAATCCGCAGGGAAAGATTGAAACAGTGGCTTGTATTTAATTGGTGCTCCGATCAGTTTGACTTTATTTGGAACAAAACTCAAATACAGAAACTTGTAAATCGTAAATAGATAAGCCCCATTTTCGCATAAGAGTGGTTAATCAAAATCTTAAAGTAACTGAGTACACTCCGCTGACATTTTAAAAACAGCAGAAATAAGTACTAACGATTATGTGGCAAAAGGAGTACAATTTCTACCGATCATCAGTGCAAGATTGGTTTGAAAATAAAACTGATTTGAAAATGCAGCCCTGACTAGTGGCATAAAAAATATGCAGGAATGATTATCGAGTAAATAAATATAAAATATGAACACCAGAAAATAAAAAAAGTGGCATCCTGGAAGCACTTATTTCAATGGGTTTTTTTCTATAAATGCCGTTTCCAAGTAAACAGAGATAGAAACTCCTGTTCTGTATTATAGTAAATGCTGAAAAACGGCTGAACCCACCCTTGAAAGTCATAATATCTACTTGCAAGGAAGTAATAAAGCATTCATTACAGAGATTAAATCATTCACTGGACTATTAGTTACAACAGTTGGAAAACCTATAATTTCCATTGTGTTTTTATCCCTAATATTAGAGTTAAGTTGCAATTTTGCTGTGATCGTGATACAGCTCCCGTATATATCGTATATTGTGCACATTAAAAGTCCAATTACAAAAATTAATTAAAGAATTCGATGGGCCAGTACTGCTTTGCAAATCATACGAAAAACCCGTAAATTATCAAATATAAATGCCTATTTTTACTGCCTATTTTTAACTTTATAATTAAGAGAAACTCTTAAATAAGAAGTTGTGAATAAAGTTTTGACGTTTTTCCTCTACGTAAATGTTATGAAAAGGTATTTTCATTTTTGTTCCAAAATGCAATTAACTACGGCAAATTTTCTATTTCGCTTGAGGCTTTGCAAAATGTAAATAGGTTTAACTTTTGCTTTTTTAAATTTTAAGTCGAGTCTTCGAGTCGATTGAACTTACTAATTAATTACACATTTTTAGAGCAACCACTTTATTGTTAGCTGGAATCTAGAACGATTAACTATATCATTATACACTTTCTACAACTCCGGATTTCTTCAACAGTTACAAATTCCAAACAAACACCAGATAAATAAAATGGTTTACACGCTTGCAAATGCCAACCACCGACAATAAAGGTATATATACAGGAAAAGTACATAAAGGATAGTATAATATCTGTTGACTTTCCACACTCTTATAACACACGCGTTTTCAATTTTATTTACTTATGCTTTTCAACGAGTTACCGTTGGCAAACACCGCCGAACATATACTTTAAAATCAAGACTTCGCGTAAATATGTTGATTTTAAGAGGTCTATTTTATATAAGCTTTCGAAGTGCATTTAAGTGTCTTTATGTACAATTCAATAGAATCTGAAACTCATTAATACATCCCTTTTTGGGCTTGCTAAAGCCACATCACAAATTATGTAACCAACAAAAATAAATTAGTTACCTTAAGCCTAATCACCGCAAAGTCATTAGCAGGCAAATAATGTGCCAATGAATTAGAAACTTGGAAATGCTGTTTGTTCCTAGCCGCTCTTGTTCTACCAACGCCATGGTTACATGAAAGGGCATATTCTATACAGCACGGGTTTCGACTCAATTGAAAGTACCACATCAAAAGGCATCCTGTCTCACATGAAATGGCTACTAGGGGAGCGACAGAGATCGAAGTTATTACACAAGAAAACTGAAACTGATTAGTTACTTGGAAAACAGCAATTTAAGTTTTCAGACAGATACGTAACGTATACATGCAACTCAGAGAATGCCAAACTTTATTTGTGCACGTCCAGTTGATTCGAAGATGATAATTCGTTTAATACTTTTCATAAACATGTCTTGAGACGCTATAAAAATATAGGTATACTAGATTAAACTAAAGCATATCACTATCTAAAGGCAAGAAGAATGAAATTTGAAGCTGTAAGCTTGATTAGTGCAGTGGTTGGCCCTTCTCTGTTACTAGCACACATGTACATCTTGAGGTATTTGTAAAATGTTCTGATTTCCTTCTATTTGCGTTTTATTACAAATTTCGTATACATGACTGTGCTATTCATCAGAAGTTACTAAAAATAAACGGTCCAGGGTACTCTGCGCGTAACCTATTACATCAGTTCTTTTCAAATAATTTAAGTATGACATTTTTTGGCTAATCATAATCTGATGATTTAGTAAATATATAATACCCACTTAAATTCCAATAATGCTGATTTATTAGTAATTAAAAGAGGCATTAATATAAATTACTATTACTACCGATTTCGAAGGCTTTCACGGTCATTGTCATTAAGTAACAAACGACTTTCGGGATTGGACCGTGTCATTATTGAGGTCGAATAACTTAACGTTTCTCCCACTTTCGTAAGGGACTTCATCAGGAGAAAAAGCAAAAGAGCACGGATACTCAACGTGTAAACCACGCCAGAGACGAGACTCTGATAACGGTCGGAAGGAGAAAGCCGAGAATTTATAGGTATTTGCAGATAACAGAAGTTTCTTCGAAAAGGATCTTATGACAGGTATCGCGTTGGTGTTCGACGATTGCTAATAATGAAATGAGACCCGACTTGAGACAGTGCTAGTGTTAAGAGATGCGAGTTTTTACTGAACGTCCTGTTTCACCAATCTATACAGCACTGCAAGAGCAAAAAACTCTATAAACACCTTTAGATGGCATAGTGTTTAATTTGTCTTTAGGTGAAGGAAGAACTTGGGCGATTTTGATCTGGGGTTTGAATACTGTTTTAACGTTTTGTTTTCGAAGAAACTTCCTTACGCGGTCGATGACTTGATGGATATAAGAAAGAAGAACTATTGCTGCAGAAGGATCGGTTTTTGGAGGTTTGGGTGGCCGAGGATAAAAATGGAGATTAATGGCAGACTGTATATCCCTAGTACGGCAACCGTTTTTCATAAATGCTCTCCGAATGTGGTTTAATTCAGCGTGGACATTATCGAGTTGGGATATGGAAAGAGCCCGGTGTACAAGCGAATTGATAACGGAAAGTTTTTGTGTAGGATGATGGTGGGAATCGGCATGTAAATAGCGATCAGTGTGAGTAGGTTTGGGATATACAGAATGACCAAGTTTGCAACTGGATTAGCGAGAGACCTACATCTAAGAAAGGAAGGGAGCCATTACATTCTATCTCCATGGTAAAGTTAATGTCTGGATGTTGACTATTGCGATATTTAAGAAGACGGGTAACGTGTCTTTACCATGTGGCCAAATAATAAAGGTATCGTCAACGCCAGTTGAAACAAGAAAACCCATAGCCGCACCAGAGATTTGTTTAAAGAACTGGCCTTTTCTAAAAAGGCATGTAGACTTGAAGACATCTCCCATTGCTCTGATAACATTTGTTGGATTATGACTATTTAATCGGGAAAAGGAACTTTAGTAAAACAGGGAAGAAACAGTAAAAGCTCGCATCTCTCAGCACGAGTGCTGTCTCAAGTCGGGTCTCTAACCCCCTTTTACAACTATTGATATTAAACATTTGCCGGCATACTTAAATGTTAATGGCTTTGCATTCATTTTTAACTTTTTGGTCTTTTATTTATGATACTTACAGATGTTGATGTATATTTGTTACTCTTTCTTATGTTTATTGATTGTGAGATGACCGGCGAAGCTAACAGGCCAGCAAAGGTAGATTCCCAAACAGCCGAACGTCCCACCCGACCGTCGGAGTAAAGCGTCGGTCCTTTGACAGCGAATTTCTACGAGGGCCCGTCGTCTTCGCCATTCTATCAACGAAATTGGTGGCGCTCAATTTCCCCTCCTTATTTTCATTACAATCAACCCCTATTGTGACAGCATCTCGCTTTAAATTACGTCGTGTTGATCCGAACCCGCCCTTCTCCCTGAGCAAATAATCGGACAGCCGTCTGTTACAGCAAATTGTGGCCTGATTAGAGTGACCTTTTGCCTTTCTTAAAATTAACGTGTCCTAGCGGCCCATTTAGACTATCTCCGAAGTGTTTTAAGGTCGTAAAAGTCGTTTTGTGCTGTAGCATACCGTCAAAGTGGCAGTAGTATAAACGAGAGTGCTTTGTATCCTAACTGTATAATTCGTTAATTAAATTCAGAGGTGAAACTTGAAACTAATAGAAGGGGCATCCTGCTAACTTCACCATAGCTCAGTGGGGGCCCAAAACATCAGGCAAGTAAATTACATTTCACACTTGTTACTGTTTGGAACCCACAAATACTCCTGGACCCTGTACCTCTTCCAATGAAGTCCCGCCATTGTCTCAAATCAAACAAGTCGGCTGGCAAAAATATTAACACAGCGGAAATGCTCTTGGAAACAAAGGAGTTCAAATTATCGTAAAATATGCAATGTCATCTCGCATGCAGTACAATGTCCTGAAGACTGGACTGAGTCAGTAGTGATACCACTTCATAAAAAAGATAGAACAAAATGTGTGATAATTACAGGACAATAGCCGTAAGCAAGATCATTCTGCACACATAAATCAGAGACATCGGCATTATCTAGACTGACAAATACCAACTGAACACGCCGGTTTTATTAAAGGCAAGAGTACATGAGAGCAGATCTTGACAATACGTCATAGAGAAAAGTTGCGAAGTCAATAACTCTGTCATTGTAACCTTTCTTAACAACCACAAAGCGTTCGACTGTATGCAATGGGAAAAATTGTAGATAACCCTAATGGAAATGGGAGTACCGAAAGATCTAGTGAACCTCATCGCCGCGTATAGGTTCTCTGTAATGATTGATAATAACTACTCTGAAAATTTTGAAATAAAAAAACCGTGCGTCAAGGCTGCATACAATCACCAGTATTGTTTAACATCTATGGAGGGTATATTACCAACAAAGCACTTCATGACTAGCAGGAAGGCTTTAAACGGATCCGTACAGGACCCGAGAACTGATCGGCCGGCCGACTAGAACAAGAGTCTTGCTATGGACCTCACTATCAACAAGCAGAAAACCAAGATAATGCTAGTAGTTCGCGCTGGAACCTTGACCTATGTACAGTCGCGGAATTAAATATCCGGGCGAGTCTTATAGAGGATTTTTGCAATTTTTGGGTAATGTAAATTAAGCTTTGCGTTTCTAGGTTAGCAACTGACAGTTAAACAATGCAAAGTGAAATCATCAAGCTATTTAATTTTGACTTTGACTAATTTCACCAGGTAACGTGATAAGTAAAGTAAAGTAAGGTATACACTAAATCTTTTTAAGTGCCCGGATTTTTAATTCCGCGACTGTACATTCCTTTGGAAATATGGAAATTGTACAACAATTTGTATACTTTGGTTCATAACGACGGAAACTTCGCACCAGAAATCAAAAACGTCTCATGGCGATGAGAAACAGTGTGGAAACGTGGACCATGAAAAGACGAGAAAGAAAAAATATTGACGGGTTCGAAATGTGGTGCTAGCGACGCATGTTGAGCTTTCCATGGACTGCTCTTCACGAACTGGAAATAAAGAACTATCTATTTACGATATATTTATAACGCTTCCTACAATACTTTGGGCAGAAGGATGACGACAGCATTGCGAAACTTGTCATATTAAGTGAAACAGGAGAGAAACGAGCCCACTAGATGGTAGCACCCAAGTCAAGAGGGCTACTAGTTCTTCTTTACACCTAGCTCTGCATACTATGGAAAATCGCAACACATAACTAATGTAGGCTATGAAGAAATTCTGATTATCAACACCAACAAAATAGAGCCGGCATTAAGGCAAATGAAAAACGGTCGAGCCATAATAATGGATGCAAGAATCATAGATTAGTCCTATTGAATAAGGAATTATAGAAAAATGGGTAAATTTTGAACAAGTAAAGAACTTTTGAAAAGTATTGTATTTTTGCAACACCCTGTATATTTATTAAAAGCTGTAATCAAGTCGTTACCTGTATACTTTCATAATCTGATATTTGATTTTTTAATGCCTCTTACTTATTAAGCATTAGCCAGCGGTTTATACAGTAAAAATCTCTGGTAAAACAAATCAGGCCTGTTACATACTCCGACGTAGATTTATTGTTCTTCATTTCATATACTACTAATCTAATCTCATCCATTGTAATCTCTAAACTTTTCACGTATTACCTTAGTTACTAAAGTTTCCTTTTATAGGTTTTGTGGATATAGAATATTTCCTCAACGTTTAGTATTTCTTTCTTATCTGACATTAATTCTCCAGCTGATTTTGTAATAGTTATTTATGGTACAAGTGTGTTATATTACAAATAATTCACAAAAAAAAAATTGAGCCCTCGAGTCCGTCAGGCCGAGAGGACCTTTTCTCGGGTGCGTTATTTGTAATAACAGACACATACCATAGAAATTTTTATCCAACAACTTAATAAATACCAAAAAGGCATACATTTTGAATTGACAGTTGTCGGGAGTAAGTTAAGTACTTATAAGTCACGTGTGGGTTATTTATCACAACCCACTGTGTTAAGGGTAACGTGGGTTATGATGCAGATAAGCTAGTAATATTTCAGTTTACTTGTTTAAGACGAACTAGTAAAACATATTACTACTGAGTATTGGATAAATAGTCTTTTGAATAACTTCTATGCCTTTGTTATCTTCAGTGGCATCTCTTATTATATCTATATTATATTTTCGAATTGCTTTTACAAATTCTTGGTGTTATTTTATTTCAGCCTCTATATTGCTCAAATTCCTTCTTTCTCGCATTTGTTATTTAGTTACATTTTTCTTGTTCTCTTGCTGCGTATTTTTTCGTTTTTTTTTATAGTTTGTGCAATCTTATCATTGCCTTCCTTCCTTACTGAGGTATTTTAGGTCAGTTTGTATATTCTGCTAATATTTTTGGGAATTTTTCTGGTCGTACTTAGCGTTTGTGACTTTTGTTATTTATAATTCTAGATCTTCCGCTTTCACAGTTTTGTGATCACTTCGTACAGTAGTACAGCTAGTTGCTGCAACGTATTTTGCTATAATAACGTTTTCCTGCTTCTCCTTAAGTTAGATCTAAGGCCTGTGTTTAAAGATATAGTTTATTCTTGGGACGTTGAAGTTCAACACTATGTTGTTCCATGTGGCTTCAAGTTGCTTGCGATTTTCTTATTCTGTTATGCCCCATTCCCTGAGCGTGATCGTTCCACATTCGCTTTCTTTGTCTTGTCTACGGAACAATATTTCCTATTTGGCATATTTCTCGTATGTAATCGTTTCTAATTCTGTCTAGTAGACTCGTTTTTCCTGCTATAATTGGAGGTATCTTCCAGTATCAGTCTTTTTTCTGCCGCGTAAATACTAACAACAGCCGTTAGGCCAATTATAAGCGTTGCTGTACATTTTAATGGTAAGTTCTTCCGAGTTACACCGTAGTAGTCCATTTAAACTTGATATTTCGCTGCTCATGCTGTCAGCTTCTTCAGTAGTTTTCTAAAGACTGATTTTAGTGTCTCACGCTCCTGGTTGCACAAGTGAAACTTGTGTATTGTTCGATTGGATTCCCGAATAACACGAGGGTAGTTTTCGACTCCTGGATAGTATGTTTACGGATTCGTAATTTATTCTGTGGTATCCTGGCCCTAATCAGTGTGCTACGATGGCTGATTTTTGTGTTTCTAAGTAGTTTGTGAATATGGTGTTCTTTTATCCTACATTGGATGCTTCTTCCCGTTTGTCCGATGTAAGATTTGCCACAAGCACATTGGAGCTGGTAAACGATTTCTGTCTGTACCCAGGGCAAAAAATCTTTATTGGAAGGGATCGAGCGTTCGACCTTTCTCATTGTACCATTGAGGACCCCGATATTTTTCTCATCCAAAGTTTTTCTTATTATATTTATCGCTCCCGCGATCAAGGCAAGGCGGGCGTAATCCACAGGTTTAGGTTTAGGTCCTTTCGGTTTTATTCATCAGGCCAACGCTATTTGTGTAAGGGCAGTAAACCACAAGAACTAAGACACGTGAAAGAAGCTTTCCGAAGAAATGGCTACACTCGACGAGACATCAAAAAAGCATGCCAAAACACCATACAACCGAAAGAACCCAAACCTAAACCTATGAATTACGCCCTCCTTCCCTTCATCGCCGAGTGATAAGAAAGATCTTAAATAAGAAAAACATCGAGGTCCGCTATAGTACAATGAAACAGGTCGAACATTTGATTCCTTCCAGCAAAGAGTTTTTGTCCAGGCTAGAAACAGATGGCATTTACCAGCTCCAGTGTACTGTGACAAATCTTACATCGGACAAACGCGAAGAAGCATCCAATGTAGAATAAAATAACACGAGTGGAAACACAAAAGTCAGCCATCGCAGAACACTAATTAGGGCCTGGGGACCACGAAATAAAGTACGAATACATGAACATACTAGCCAGGAGGCCAGGACTAAAAACTGCTACCTTCGTGTTATTCGGGAATCCCTAGAGATTATTAAAAATCAGATCAACTTCAATCGAGAAGACGGTTACCGCCTCAGTAACACGTGGAAGGTAGCTCTGCAAAACCGATCGAACCATACACAGGTTTCATGTGGAGAAGTAAGCGGAATGACATGTCCCAATAGCATACACGATCTACATAAGCAGCCAACTGTAACGACTCATCGATATATAACCAGGAGCGTGAGATTCCAACATCAGTCTTTAGAGAAATTCTGAAGAAGCTGGCAGCATGGGCAACGAAACGTCAAGTTTAAATCGACGGCTACAACATAACCCAAAAAAACCTTCCTTATGTACAATAACCGTGAAAGCCTGCATTTAACTAATACTAACTTTATTTTCCTTATTCGTGTTTTACTTATTGCATATAATATCCCTCGCGGCTCCTCCAATTGTGGCCGCTGTCGGTGGTAATTTGTTTGTACAGTTCTTGATATATTTATGTGTACTTGGATAATTTCACTTGCAAATAGGTAAATTTCATAAAGTATTCCACTTGTTTGTTATTAGTAGTCAGCTGTATCTTAGAGGCTTTCTTAATATAGTGGGGCATTTTGTTGTTTCTATTGAAATATTTACATTATACTTCTCCTCTGTCGTTTTGTATTGGTTAAGGAAGCGTTGAAGATCTGTTTCAGCCATTAATGCCGTATCAGCGGGGTATTTTTGTTTGATTATTTATATTTCGATTTTGTATACCCCGCGTTTTTTGTGTGATATTTGTTCTTCCTGAAGTGTGGCTGTAGCATCTCCTAGTTGCACTTTGTCAAACGCTTTAGCCAGTATTCAATTACCATTTCCTTAATTTGCCCTAGTATCAATATTGCATCTGTTGTGGATCTATTTCGACGAATTCGTTCTTGTTTTCCACGAATTAGAATTGTTTTTGGTCTTCTACTTGCAAATAGTTTCAGAGTGGGCCCTAATAGCATCAGCCTCTATAATTATTTGAGATGTTTCATACCTTCTCTCGTAAACTGGGATGTAATGCTTGTTTTCCAATCTTCTAGTAAGTGGCAACTATCCATAATGCTTTGGAATGTGATGTTAGTTCTTTTACAAGACCATCATCTCCATATTTAATCACGTTTACCTGTGACTACAAATACTATAAAGTCATTAAGTAACAAACGACTTCCGGGATTGGACCGTGTCATGATTGAGATCGAAGAACTCAACGTTTCGCCCACTTTCGTAAGGGGCTTCATCAGGAGGAAAAAAGCAAAAGAGCACGGTAACTCAACGTGTTAACCACGCCAGAGACGAAACTCTTTGCAAAGGAAAGGGACAGAAGAGCACGGTAACTCAACGTGTTAACCACGTCAGAGGCGAAACTCGACTGACCAGTCCTGATGAAGCCCCTTACGAAAGTGGGCGAAACGTTGAGTTCTTCGATCTCAATCATGACACGGTTCAATCCCGGAAGTCGTTTGTTACTTAATGACAATGGCCGTGAAAGCCTCAAAAATCAACTATAAAGTCAATTGCATTTTTAGCTTCCTTGTTTGGGTTTTGCCATGACCATTTTCTACAATTTTTCATCATATCATAACGTAGCTGTTCATTATCATCCTGTTGTACCACAAGTATTTCATATTCATGCGTTCTAACCGCTGTTTCAGCAGGATCGAGTTTTTGTGCTACTCTCTCATTTAAATCACCTATGAGAGCATTATAATGTCATTTTTTTCTTTATAAAAGATCTCATGATCTTATCATCAGTTTATTAGTCACTCCCAATTGCGGCTTTTAAACCTTTAAACTCAATTTATAAGAATCAGGATCCTGGCCAGTAAAGCTACCAACTTTCTGTTACCACCTCGTAAGTGCTTCAGAACAGGAAGTATGCGCCTAGTATATTTTCAATATTGTCCGACTGTTTGGGATGGGCCGGCGATACAACAAAACATAAACGTCAATTTTTAAAGATCTCACTTCCTGCATACATATTTATGTATGTAAATAATGAGGAAATAAACGGTACAACTACGGCTCCTGTAAAACACCGGCGGTGTTCACGTTTAGTTAGTATTCTAGGCACGCACTGTGTAATAAACGATACAGCCGTAATTTGACAGCTATCAACAAGAGGTACCGAATTATCATGTTTCCACAAACTGGGCAAACGCGCTAAACCCCAAATCAGGAAATACAAGTCAACATGTCAGCTGACGCCCATTGTAATCGCAGGAAATAGTTCAAAGTCGAGCGATTACCGGAAACAATAACGAATAGCCGAATTTCGTTCTACCTCCAGCCTTAACAAATTATACTTATTTTTCAGCTTAAGATTGTACTTGGCCTGTAAGGCGAGTACAACGCCAGCAAACGCTATTTGCTTACCAGCTGAGATATTGCCCAAGAAAAGCAATCATTTGCAAAAGTCTTATGGAGCGCATTCCCATCCGTTTCATTTGAACTTGGAAATAACTTACTCCCTTTGAGTTTCTATCAATATTTGCCGAGTCTAAGATGATTGCTTTAAAACATTTCTAAATTAAAACGGACTTAATTCGCGATACCAAACGCGGGCTGGAAGCTAAAAAAGCGCTTTGAGTTTACGCTCTGTGCAAACGGACAATTTATTTCCGAGCTCATTGAACGTGAGACCACGATAACGAATTAATGTGATTCATTACGCTTTCGGCGACGATTATATCGGAATAGTGCTTCTATGAAATTCTCGGTAAATTACTACAATAAATAATGGCGCTTTAGTGCTAAACAAATGAGTTTTCTGAAGTCGTAAAGTTTTATGGTAGCTTTTCAGGGCATCAAGAGGAATTAAATTTGAACTTCGTTGTAAGAAAGGGGAGTAGATACGAAAACAATTACCGAATAATTTTTAAAGACTTTTGATTTTATGTAAAACTCGAAGTATTAAAAATTTTAATTATCACAAAAACTGAGAATAAATAATTAATTTTTTATTTAGTTTCCTAATTCCGCAAAACTTTGTTTATGAATTACTTTAGCAAATGATTGCACAGAACGAAGCCATATTGTTTTGACTGACTCAGACAACTACTAAATACTGCAACTGTTTAAAATATAGAATTACTAAACAAATAAATAACTGCAACTAGGTCTATACGAAAACGGTCATGAAAATACTTACCTGTCAAGAGAGGAAAATATTTTACCTGACTCAAATAAATATTTATAAAATTCCATGGGCTCTTTATTTATTATTAATATAGTCGGTCTACATTTTTCCCAAAAAAATTGAACATTTTGAATCATTTGTGATTACCAATTTCTTTACTGATGTTTAAATGGTTTCAAAAAAAAAATAGTATACATACTACGTCGGCTTAAAATACTCGGCCTGGCGGCTTCGCATTTCAAAAAGCCGTCTTGTTTTGCAAAGCATTACTTCCCTAACGTGTTATGTAATATACAATGAATTTTGTAGTTTATAGTTTATTTCAATCAAGTAAAATATTGACTAGTCAGGAAAGTTTTTTTCAACAATGTAGTTGTAGTTATTTACTTGAGTCAGATATAGTATTTTACATACCGAGGTGGAAAGTGTTTCATTCCTATCGAGAGATTAAGTAGTTAACCGAGACGCGTAGCGTGTCTCGAGACAGGAATAAAACTTTTCACCGAGGTATGTATACTATTTTATTCTCAACCACTTAATGCTATACAATAATTGGAAAAATTATTATATTACGATACGACAGGTTGTGACGCGCATGAATGGATGAACGAGATTCCCAGTGTCCCTATCTAGACAGCGGTCGGCAATGGCTTACTTTCCAACCGCTGCGACGGCAATCACTTTTCCGACCGGTTGGAAAGTTACAAGTTGGGAATAGCTCATTTTCTAACTTTTTAAAAGTCAGTAATGATCTTATTACATATATGGTTGTGAATAATAGTATATTACACAACGAGAGCTGTAGGAAGCATATTACACGCCAGTTGGAAAAGTTACACACAAGCCGCGTAGCGGCGCGTGTGTAATTCCACGAGCGTGTAATTGCTCTATAGCTCGAGTTGCGTACTATACTTTTTCTACGATCACACTCATTTCGTTAAACGAAAAAGAAATATTTTATTAACTGTCAAATCATCTGTCACACCATCTTAAAAATTAGGAGGCTGCAGTCACATCCCTATACCGCTTCGTACAAACAACAGAAGCTAACTGTAACGTAATAAAAAAAATTACGTGTTAGTCATTATCATTACGTAACACTGTTTGTAACAACGAATTTACTAATCAAGTAAGCAGTGCTTAATGAGCAATTTACTAATAAAGGAGTAGAAAAAAGTATTTTCTCACTACCAAATAGGTAAAGTGATATTACATTGTTAAAAAATTGAAAATAATGGAAACTCTAATATACAGCTACCTTAGCAACAGATAAAATCAATACAAACAAACCGTATCTAAGGACAGAAAAAACTATTTTCCGTAGAAGGTCACTTTCCGCAGATAGACGTTTATACACATATTTACTAGTATTAAGAAATGAAAAACCTTTCCAACTCTTCTTTAGTAGAAATGTTGGTTTTTTTCAAAATATAACCATCATTCGTTTTCTTAAGAAAGAGGGGAGCCCCGGGGGCCCCCTTGGAGAGGGGTGGAGCTCCAAGAACCCTCTTGGGAAGAGGCGACCCCCTTAAAAAGGGGCGGAGCCCCTAAAGATCCCTGGGAGAGGGGCGGATCCCGAGGGCCCCCTTGCAGAGGGGAGAAGACCCGAGGCCCCCTTGGAAAGGGGCGGATCCTCGAGGACCCCCTTGGAGAAGGGCGGAACCCCGAGGTGCCCCTTGGAGAAAGACAGATCCCCGAGGGTCCCTTTGAAGAGGGGCGAAGCCCCAAGGGCCCCCTTGGAGAGGGGCGGAGCCCCGAGGTCCCCCTTAGAGAAAGACAGATCCCCGAAGGCCCCCTTGGAGACGGGCGGAGACCCGAGGGCCCCCTTAAAAGGGGCAAAGCCCCGAGGGCCCGCTTGGAGAGGGGCGGAACCCCTAGGTCCCCCTGGAAGAAAAAATGATCCCCGAGGGCCCCCTTGGAGAGGGGTGAAGTCCCGAGGGCCCCCTTGGAAAGGGGCGGAGCACCGAGGTCCCCCTTGGAGAAAGACAGATCCCCGAGGGCCCCCTTGGAGAGGGGTGGAGACCCGAGGGTTTCCTTGAAAGGGGGCAAAGCCCCGAGGGCTTCCTTGGAGAGGGGCGGAACCCCGAGGTCCCCCTTGGAGAAAGACAGATCCCCGAGAACCCTCTTGAAGAAGGGCGGAGACCCGAGGGCCCCCTTGAAATGGGTGGATCCCCGAGGGCTCCCTTGGAGAGGGGCAGACCCCGAGGGTCCCCTTGGAGAGAGGCGGAGTTCCGAGGGCCCTCTTTGGTCAGGTGGACGGCAGGGGCAGGCAGGGACGGGGTGTGTAACAGAACGGAGTGGCCCAACGAAATAGGCCTAAAAATGGTGGTAAATTGAATAGGATAGACCGCCAATAGCGCGCGCAACCCCGTTTATAAATATTAACTATTAAATAAGAATTAACTTCTTGGTAGTGAGAAAAACGTAATGCGCAACGCGTAGGTAAGTTTCTTTTCTGTCTTCGGTCGTATTATGGACCTCAGCTCAGCTTCGTTCCACAAAAAACGACCTCAGACAGAAAAATTAACTTACCTCTACTTGGAGCGCAAATTACTATTAAAGCCTCTAAAATTATAATAGCAGTTAATAACATTTCAAGCATTTCAAATATTATTCTATAAAATATTCTATAAATGTGACAGTTTAAGTTTTACAAATCGTATGAATAGCATTAACTTTGAGTTAATAATTTGTAAAAACGGTATTAAAAATAGTGTTAGCCTTGATTAAAACATAAAATGTAATCAGAGTAGGCTTTGAAATAATGAGTAATAATGTAATATAAATGTAAAACAAAAAAAAACAGATGAGTCCATTTAAAAGTCTTCCTGTGGCAAGATTTGGAGTCTTTACGAGGTTAGCCTAGTCTTGGAAGAGCGTAGGAGGCAGCGACATTCATGCTAAGCAGTGTGGAGCCCTAGGAACTGGGGCAAATACGGAGGTGTAAGCAGTTTTGGAAAAGTATAAGCTGCAGGCGGCATTCGGAAAAGGTATCGGGCTTGTTACAGCAGGGCAACGGAGAAAAGAGGAACCCCTGTTCGTCGTAGGGCTTACTGTCGAGACACCTGTGTCCTATTTTGCATCATCAAAGCCAATCAAAGTCAAAAAGTTATCCTAAAAATAGAATTTGGTGAAATTGTTAAAGTGGCGTCGGTTTTTGAACATTTCCCGAAGAAGCGCGTCGTGAGTGTTTTGTTGTGGCGTCTATTTACTTATATATACTAATGGGGTCATAATTATATACAGACAGATCAATAAAAAAATCAATTAGGGCAGGCTGTGATATGTGTTATACGTTTGGCAGTACTGAAGTGTATTGTGAGTCTATGTCAAATTCGAGACCAGTAGGTTAGGTTTTGTTTGTTGTTTGACACAGACTGACGTAAAACTTAACCTGCAAATCTCGAATTTGACATAGACTGACAATACACTTCATTAGGTACTGCCAAACGTATAAAACAAATCACAGCGTGCCCTAATTGGTTTCTCTATTAATCTGTCTGTATAACAGTAATAAGATAACATGAACAAAAAAATAGAATGCTTGAGTAAGAAAGAGAGAATAAATTATTTTAGTAGGCATGCTTGGTTGACATCTGTCAAAATTAAAATAAGCGTCAGTCCTACTCGAATATTTGCTACTATGTTTATCTCCTTCTTACTCAAGCAATACGTGTTATTTTCTTGTTCATGTTATCTTATTACTGTTATATAGAGTGCCTTTCAAAAACCCAATTGCAGCAGGCCCTGGATAGCCTGAATCAGTTGGCACTACTGAAGTGCATTGTCAGTCTATGTCAAATTCGAGGTTAGTAGGTTAGGTTTTGTTTGTCATTTGACACAAACTCACACATGCCCATACCAGAATAGCTGTTTTCTTTCTATTGTGTCCGTTAGGGTTGTCTCTATATTCATTCGGTGTTTAATATCTTCAGTTCTTACACGATTCAACAGTGTCACGCCACAGCATCGTCTCCAATAACTATTTTCTACTGCGTTAATCCTTCTTTTGAGCGTTGAATGGGGATGTAGAACCCAACCCTTTGAAATTATAGTCATTTATTTAAATAATAATAATATCAATATCATATACACTCAAATAAATTCAACAAATGCAAAACAATATTTATATTTCTTTAATTCTCAAACAGTGGAGATGCATTTTTGGCCGAATTATACATTTAAAAGAAAAATGAAAAAGATATTTTCGAATCAGTTCATCATTTTTCTCACTGATTCTGTCAGTCCCTATGCGAAATATTTAGATCTCGGGATGTCAAAATCTGTTTTTGTCTGTGAAGAGGTGCTAATGAATTTTACATTCGGTTCGGGTTACCATTAAAATTCTACACAAGTCACCACTGACTGTAATTATTACAGCTATTTATGATACAAGTGCTAAAAGTGAACGTTTAGTGCACGAGACTTGAAACGAAGCCGTAGGCTGAGTTTCATAACAAGTCGAGTGTAATAACACTTTTAACACACGTTTGCATACAATTTTTTTTCCACGACCTTAAATTTACTATTTAATTAATCCATAAATATCAATTTGACAAAAGTTAAATTCTTGACAGCTATAATTTATACTAAAATAAAAAAAAATGGCCGTGGATAAGTAGCCAGCACAGGTGACCATTTCTGCAGCCGATAGTTGTTAAAGTTAGTTATCAAATTTATAGAAGAGATCGTGCTAACGCAATTGGATAGAGAGGATCTGCAATTATCTTAAAAACAAACTGGAAGCGATCCCACTAGAATTGGAGACTGTTCAGCAATGTGAAGCAGTAGCGATTAACCTTACTGTGGAAGACAATTCGACATACCGAATTGTTTCGTCCTATAAGCCCCCAAATAACCAACTCCTCCAAGAAGAACTGCTTCAAATCTTCGGAAGCAAATACCCCACGCTATTAGTGGGTGACCTAAATTGCAAACATGAGATTTGGGGTCGCAGGAAGACCAACCCAAACGGAATAAGACTTCAAAACATTTCGTCTCAAATTGGAGCACCTGCCGAATATACTTACTATCCGTACCGGCAATTCCAATCACCGGATATCCTTGACATCATAGTTCACAAAAACCTACAAATCCCAATAAACCAAACAGTACTTACAGAATTAGACTCAGATCACCTGCCTGTAGTTTTTATGTTACACTGTACTCCTAGTTACCGACCTCACATGCAGAGATTAATTACTCGCCCAGTTGATTGGGAAAAATTCCAATCAAGAATGGATGATGACCTCTCATGTCCCACAGGCCTTATAACAAATGTGGACATCGAAAATGCAATAGAAACGTTTACAGATGTTGCTGCACAAGCTGTTGGATAACAATCTACTCGCAAAATACGACTGCACAACCATCCAGACCACAGAATTCCACCATCACAAACAATACAGCTAATACGACAAAAGCACAGACTTAGACGTTTATGGCAGAACACCCGAAATCCAGACGTAAAAGTTTCCTTAAATAGACTGGTCAGACAAATAAGAAATGATCTAGAACAACACAGAATTACAGCCTACCAAAATTATATAAATTTCTTCAGTCCTGGAGACCCTAATATGTGGAGAGCCACAAAAAGAATACTTAGGCAACAAGTTAGCATCCCAAAGTTGCAGGTGCAGCATCAAATTATTGCACATGATAAAGACAAATGTGAAATATTTGATAAACAACTCCAAAATACATTCACAGCGATAATAACTGACGTTAATACAAATCACGTACGTTACATAGAGCGGGAATTAGCTAACCACAAATACAATAACATTTCACTACTGGAACCCATCTCCCCAGCAGAAATCAAAAAATATATCTCCCGGTTAAAAACAAAAAAATCTCCCGGAAAAGATAAAATTCCAAATGTATTACTCAAAAACCTTTCGAAAAAATGTATCTCATTCATTGTCGCAATATTCAATGCCTGCTTAATAATAGGGTATTTCCCCTCAGTCTGGAAATCAGCTATCATTGTGATGATTCCTAAGCCAGGCAAACAACATAGTAACCCTAAAAACTACAGACCGATAAGTCTACTGTACTCAATATCTAAACTTCTAGAACGAGCAATCTTAACTCGTCTGCAAAAATTCATGGATGAAAACAATGCCGCGTCTTCAGTTCGGCTTTAAACCTTCGCACTCAACAACGCATCAACTATTGCGACTAACCGAAAGAATAGAAGAGGGGTTTGAAAACAAAAAACATAAACTCATTGCTTTTATTGATGTAGAACAAGCATTTGATAGAATATGGACAAAAGGCCTACCATATAAAATGAAGAAGATAAATACCCCGACTTACCTTTTAAAAACAATAGAATCTTTTATAACTAATAGAACTTTTCAAGTACAAGTTAACTCTTATACGTATGAAATTCACCATATACACGCTGGTGTGCCTCAAGGATCGATACTGGGACCCACACTATTCAACGTGTTTATGAACGATATCCCTGAAGTTTCCGAAGTTGATCTCGCCATGTATGCAGACGACAGGCAATTCTAACACAAGACCACGACATTCAAAGGGCGACCAGTACACTCCAGCAAAGTGTTGATAGTGTAAATCGATGGTTCACGAAATGGTGCATAACTATCAACTCAGAAAAATGTGAGGCTCTTACACTCCGTCGACCACAAGATCCGCCCAACATAGTCATTAATGGCACTCCGATACAGTGGAACCCCAAAAACAGCGCCATTAGGTAGCTTTGTATACACTTAGACAGACGACTGACCTGGAGTTTACATATAAATAAAAAGTTATCAGAATCATATGCGACACTAGGATTGTTATATCCAATTTTAAATAGAAAATCCTCAACAAAATTCTGCGCATCATAACAAATGTGGAATGGTACACAAGAAACAATCAACTACACAGGGAAACCGGTATTCCAGAAATTCAAGAATTTATTAATAAAGTGGCTAAATCGTTTTATAATAATATTACACAGTGTGAAGGTGCGGTACCTTATGACTTAGGCAAACGATTAATACACACAAGACTAAAAACGGAAATTACCAATCGATATAATAAACGGTGACGGTATATGAACTCAATCAACTCAACTCGAATCACTTACAATCAATCATTATAAAGTGTAATCTTAGTCAAGTACTAATATTGTAAAAAAGCATGTATCCTAGCGAATAGTGATGTAACGTACAAATTGTAAATATTACCAATACCATGTATATCACTCCGTGCTGAACTGGTAATAAATTATTAAAAAAAGTAATTATAATAGTACACATTTTATTTTATTCGTTACATAATGCTTTAATTATTTAATAAACACGTTACTTCTAACGAAAGAAGTAACCAGAATAACTTTATAACCCCACTACCGATTTAAAACACGTAAATTCAAAATTAGCTGTTTACTTTTAGCACAAAGTAAACATTAATTATACTTTTAGCACGCTGATTTATAATGTCATTTTTAATTCGACAAGCGATTGGTAAGAAACCTACTTTTAGTAGGAGCCGCAGAAAAAAATTGTTTACAACAACTAATTTTGTTAATATTTTTTTTAATATACTTAGTTACATTTTGAGAGATCGACTAAGTTGAACTTACGACACCCGACTGGTCCATGGAAATTATAAAAATTAGTGTGCGGTAAATAATAGTATATTACATACCGAGGAAAAAAGTGTTTCATTAGTGTCAATATATTAAGTAGTTAACGGAGACGCCAAGCATCCAGACATGAATGAAACTTTTCACTGTGGTATGTGTACTATTTTTATTCACCACTAAACACTTTATTCTAAACAATAATTGTAAAAATTGATTTGGCAGTCCTTTAAAACTGAGGGCGGTAAATGAGGGCGGGTAGCAAAACAGCAGTCGGAAATGAATTACTTCCCACCCGCTGTCACTTTCCGCCCTGAGTGGGAAGTAAAAGTTGGTAATGGCTCATTTCCCAACTTTTTCAAAGTCAGTAATGACCTTATTACATATATTGTTGTGAATAATTTCTATAACACAATTTGTACGGTAATTAAATACATACTTAATAAAACAAGAAACACACAAATTCCTAATTTAAGATTCTTTGATCGCGAGAAAAACATTGTACGATCGTCAATCGTTAAGCGCTTATCACAACAATTAAAAAACTCGACGCTTCGGATCTCGCTTTTCTAACTTTTTCCCCACCTAGTAAAATTGCTGGGTTAAGATGTAGTATGAGAAAGTGAAAATGTTCCACTTTAAAACAGTACAATAAGTTGACATATTCACGACATGTCATATGACGCTGAAGACGTTTTATGTGATCCACTAAAAAATATCAGTTTATTACCTAAAGGTTGATGCGTCAACAGTCAAAATATCTTACTAGTAAATGTCGCGTTGTAGCGTTTTTAAGACTTGTCAATGAGAGTAGGATTCAAAAACAAAGAACAAATATGTTCAATATTTCGTCCTCATACATGAAAACAAAAGATCTCTCCAGGAAAACCTGTGTTGGCATCTGTACTGATGGTCCCCCATCCATAGTAGGCTCCATAAGCGATTTTTTCCATTTAAAGCATGAGAATTCTGATGTTGTCCCAACACACTGCTTTCTTCACAGAGAAGTGCAGATTTGAAAATCTCTTGGAGTAAGCAGGAAAAAGTTGTTGATGATGCTACCAGAATGGTTAATTTCCGCTGGCTGAGTAGAGGAAGAGTTCTATACTCTGTTCACGAAACTCCTGGGCTGTCAAAAATAATTGTTTTAAAATTTCTTAAGTGTACTTATAATAGTAACTTTTTTATGGAATGTACTTCAAATCTAGTGACTAAACTAGTGACAAATAAAGATAGGTTATGTTCGATGGTTTTATGTCGAAAGTAGAAAAATATTATTAAACAAAGTTACAAATTGGAAATGTAAGTATTGAATTTTAAGCCAAAACGCACCTAGGGCTGCAGTGCTACAGAAAAAGAGAGAGAATAAGAAATTTATAGTGAATACTTTTATATTTTCACAATCAGTCTGTTGTTTCAGAATCTGAAGAGAATTCCATGTCGGACTCATCAGTATCAGATTCAGTTAACGATATTATGACTGGAGGAATATCCGCCACACTGCAAGTGCCCATGTATTTTATCCAGTCATTTTTAATAAGTGTTTCACAAAGAGCAATACTGTTCTTCCACATTTGCTCTGTAAAATTACTGAGAGCTATACTTACGCCATAACTTGTCAACATTATCTTTGGATGAAGGTGGGGATTGTATATGCTTGTTAAATAGTTTTTTTGCAACTGTCCATGCTAACTCTATGTAATTATACTGGCACTGGTAAGGATGCAGTCTAAGAACGGCATGCCCATGTTGGGATAGAAACTCATCAACAACATATGAATAACATATTTTTTGTTGGTGTTGTTAATCAGTGGCCTTATAATTTCTCAAAGTTGGTGTTTGGTGCATTTTAAAAAAGATACTTCGTTGATAGAGGCAATTACGAATTGAAATGTCACTTTGACAAATAAATCAAATTTGAAATTTGGAAGTTTCAAAATTTTGCAGTGTTCCAAATGTGAAAGTAGAAAGTTACCAACGAAATTTTAAATTTGCTGCCAACTTAAATATAATTATTACAATTTGACAGCCCAGGAGTTTCGTGAACAGACTTTAAGTAGGGTGGTTGAGCTAAAATATGCATGGAATACTTTCAAGAAAGCAAAGCAAGATTTTGTCGAGTGCATTGACGATGAAAAATGGTTGTAGAGGCTAGCCTTCTTAGCAGGTATTTTTCATTACATGAATCAGCAAACAAGTGACTGCAGAAAATATATTGACTCCAAGTGACAAGATTCTTAAATTTAAAAGAAGAACTTTTGCAAAATACATGTTACAAAAAGGAATCTTGAAATATTTTTAATTACTGGTAGGGTTTAAAAGTAAAGAAGAATATCGACAAAGGAAGAACTGTTGATCAAAATCCAAAATTATTTTTCTTTCCTTTCAACACAAGTGTATGATTGGGTGATGGATCGATATTCTAAATCTTCTGCTCATCCTCAGAACTTGGATTTAGAAGGAGACGAAAAATTTTGTAAGCTGCAACCTGATCCTACACTCAAGATCAAAGTTACTGGCCTATGCCTGGACAAGTTCTAGATTTATGGACAAGAAACATATATAAATATAAATTTTTATGTTATAGCCTCACGTTGCGGCGCGCCTAATTTATATGCACTGATTGACTACACTACAATATGAGTTGTATATGTAATTATTTTACATTACAACAATTATTTGATATTCTTTAGATGTTACGTTTGACTGTACAAATTCTATTTAGTTTTAGACAAATTCTCATTTAAGATGAATTCAAGTAATTCATATGCCCTTTAATATAAATCGTTAATATTAAGTTATTAAATATTTCTAGCTTAGCAGAACATGATTGCTCTCAAAACAGGTTGGTTCACGCAATACCAAGACTGTTATAACTCCTGAAAAATAATTTGTTTAATGAAAACTTACTTCAAATTTATGTGACAATTTCTATGGACGTCAGTCCCACTTCAAATTATGCACGTGGAATATCAATCGCAAATACCTCTTTGTTACACTACCTGTCATTCAATAAACATGAAATAGTGAGTAGTCCGTTTTTAATTACTTTACTTCACTCTTTTACTGTTTCGTTTAGTTTGATAAGCAAAGGTTTCACACTGGAAAAGAAAATTTTATTATCTAAATTGGCTGAAAAAATAATATTCCTTTTGTTCATGTTACATTTTACCTTGATTTATGTTATACCTTTTGAACAATGTCGATACACTATTAAATTACTGTAGTAGTTACTATCTGTTTTATGTACTACAGAGTCATAAAAAAAGGAATTGCAGCAGGCCAGATCCCGTATATTTATTTTATTACCGACCTGCTAGAAGTATAATCGCAATACATGAACATCAGCCCAGATCCCACTGGAGGTATCAGCCGCAAAGCACGTGGATGTGTAGGTGATACACAGACTTAATAATCTCATCCAGGCCTAATCTAATTTTGTTTCTCTTTTTTGATCGCGCGGTATGTACGATATTGGATATTTATATTTATTTTTTGTGTTTGTAGAAATGGGGTCCCTTGGACAAAGTTTCATATCAGCTTTTTTGTATTGTCAATAAAATTGAGAAAAATATAAGCTTACACCAACTATCAGAAAAATATATTAAGTTATGAACTTTACTAGTAAAATAGTTTACTTTTGTCTAGTAATAGTACTTATATTACATTACAAGGCATGAAAGTGATACTTTGCAGATGAGGAGGCTTGTTGAAGAATACGAGGACGCGAAGCGTCCGAGTACTACTTCAAAGCCTCCGAGTCAAACATAGACACTTTCATGCTGTGTAATATACTAAATTTTTTCTGAAATCCCTCTTTGTAACACCTAGCGCGCGCAGGTTTCGACAGCACGGATCTACACCGCCCCACGGTTCCAGCCGTCGTCAAGAGAGGGCGCCAAGCGCACCGCTTGCAAGTCATGTTACAACGGCGCTCGCTTAAAGCCTCGTGCCAGCAAACCACTCGGGATGCTTAGAGTGACAGCGTCTCAACAAAAGACAACACTGTCAGAGATATATAATATTGTATGTGCCTAGGCTTTACCACCGAACCTTATGCAAATAAAATAGTCCCGGAGGAAGCTGGAGAATTTTAGTTTTTCTCTGACATATTTAAAAATAGAATCCTATTGCATCAAGGTGCATGGTGAAGGTGACCGGTCACCTAGGTAAAGCAAAGTAAAAATGCCTAGTCTTGCAAAAATCTCAAAAGTGACACTTTCAAGATCAAACTGAGGCTTGGCATGGCCCGCCCGCTTTCTTGACGATTTCAAGAAAAGTACCTTTACGTCAGCTGTCAGTGTCAAAATAAATGCTTCTCAATATCAATCAGGGCGCTCTAATGTCAACTTTTGTTTCTGTCACAAAATAGACGTCAAATTTATAAACTCATTTTTTACTATTTTAGTAGTCAAGCAAAGCTTTGTATACAATTTGTACATAATCTGACTTTACTGACTCGTCTCTTTTTATTGACCTCGCTCAAAAAACTCGCTCGGCCATAAAATAGGCTCGTCAAATAAAGTTCTATATTATGTACCTACTTGTTATATAAATAACTATTATATTTCAGTATTTTGCAATATTTTATTGTATAATAAACATATGTACAGGTTTACTAACAAAAAAATAATAGTGAGACATATTTCTACCACACTCAGATTTTGGTTTTGGATCCAAGATGTGTGAAGGTTAATAGCTAAAAATATAACTAGCTAAGTGTAAAATATGTTTCTGGACTTCTGCAACGTATATAATTAATAATATAAAGCTTCTTGATGGTCTCGTACCGTGACCTAAAATTAAAATGTCAATCAAGTACATTTAATACCAATAAGCTGTTAATACATTTTTAATTCATTTGATACTTCAGCTGCAAAATAAAATCTTCGGAGTAAAGTGTGTTGCCTAGTCTACAAGATTATGAAATTGCTGAATAAAATTAACATTCTGCATAATTGAAACTTATATTGCAAACGTTTGCTTTAACTTTATAAATTACGAGATTAAACATAGCACACCCAATTACATTTACTTCACGGTTTCTAAAATAGAGACCAGCATTAAGTTATTGTATGATATAAACAGAAACTTCGCGTTGTATTTGTTGGTTGAAAACTAGAACTACCACTAACTCATGACTTAAATTATTATTTTAATTAAACTCACAATGGCACGTTTAAAAGCCAAAAAAGGCGCTGGCAACCGTAGGTCTGTAATTGTTTAATTGCCCACAGTGCTCAGTTTGCCAGAGCTTTAATTGTGACACGAAATTTAAATACCATTTTCACTTCAAATATGTTAAACTTTGGGTACTTTAAGTTTAATTGCAGTAACGTTATTGAAATGTAAGATTTTTTTACAGAAAACCAAAAAAATGTTTGCCTTTTTTAAGGTTAATTGGGTTATCAGTATCAAGAATAACTATTACCGTAATGTATTAAAGATGCATTTCTCTTTGCTATTAGTAATGTTTTTAGTTAATGTGAACACCTTTTCTGATTTGAATAAAAGGAGGACATTTATATTGGCGGTTATTTTGATAATAACTATTTAAAGAAATGCATGTAGTAATTTGGCTATTGTCAGTCCATATTTTATTTACCTGTCATATGTTTGTAAAAATATGTTTGTTCTTTTCAAATAAATTCCGATTCAACAAACCAAAGACTATTCAACAGCGACACTTATTTAATTAGGTGAAAATGTTGAGTGTTCTATCACCTTTACGTTTTTCAGTCGAAAACCGAATGCTGCTATATGAAACAACGCATTGTTGTGTTGCACTATAATCTACTGCTGCAACTTAAGTACCCAGTCTATGCCAATTTTTGCATTGTCCTTGCCTGAAAAACCATATCAACATCCATCATTTATAATCAAAGTCAAAGGCACAATCTTAAGTTGATGATGTATGGCCGTATAATTACGTAGATTTATAATTAACCTGCCTAATTTTTCAGCAACACCTTTCTAAACAAGCTGCACATTGCACAAGAAAGCTCCATTTTGATACTCAACAGACTATCTTTTGTTTGTAATTCTGCTGGATATCAACATCGCATTCGTTCAGTATTTTTAAGCAGTAGTATATCATCATGTGAATATTCTAATTAATATAGATTTTGGCTTGCACCATTACTGTAATAACACTAATAGTTCAAGTTCTCCAAAATAATAATTATTATTATAGAAATTCACGTGTAAATTTAAAAACTTTGTAAAAGTTCACATTTTTTTCGTTTAGTGGATTGCCCACCACCCCCGAGGTATCCAGTTTCATATTTCCAGTCATGAGAGATAAGAAAAACGTGTTTTAGAAAAATTAAATCTGGGAGTTACAATTTTTAGATATACTTTAAACCTCGGAGACTTGATGAAAATTCTAAGTTTTCCCATTTGGAGGGGGTCTCGCTCGCGACGCCGCATTGAAAAGATGGTGGGAAAGCCAGTTTTCGGGAATATCTACATACCCGTTAGTCATACGACCAAAATACCTATTATTCCAGCAACTTTTGTAAGAAATATTTTTTTCTGAGTCGAATAGATAGTGACCTAGAACCAGAGCTGGGCAGTAATTAATTACTTTTTAATTAAATTACTAATTAAATTCCTTTTTGAGTATTTTCCTTGGAATTGAATTACTTTTCAAAATGCGGTAATTGTAATTGGGAATTTCCGTCTTTGTTAGAAAGTACTTGAAAATTCCTTTTTAAAAGTAATTAATTACTGCATTAAATTACTCAATTACTTTCCTGTAATTAAATTACTCTAAAGTATTTAAATTACTTTATAGGTATTTGAATTACTTGTGGTAATTGAAATTACTCGAGGTAATTGAATTACTTTGTGGTATTTCAATTACTGAATTACTGACCTCGAAAGGGTGCTAGATCTCCAGAACGCATAAATAAGTTCTTATTAAGTTACATATTAAGCAAATCGCAGGGTATTCCCCGCGCAATATAATTTATTATTTCCTCTGACGGGTCGAATAACAGCAACTTCTGCATTTTGTATGACGCGTCCACGAACATTAGTGCGTGTATTTGTAGCTTGTAATAATGACAATATTTATTGTGAGAGACGCTAAGTGTAAGAAGCTGGAAGAATATTTGCGGTAAGTACATTACAGATTACAATACCTACGGTAAAATAATAATTTTAAATAGATTCATTAGACGATATTGGTTCATAATGATTATTTATTCATTTCAATTTGCTTGTTTTAAACGATCCGTGCAAGTGTAACAGACGTTAGGTCAAGAAAATTATGTTTTTGAGTGATGAATTGAATTAAACGGACAAAATCCGATAACAACATTTAAACAATGGAAAACACATATAAAATGTACCTAATTGCAAAATCCCATGTCTGGTTGACTCAAAAATGCATTATGGCGTATGGTAATTTTAAAATTCCGCCGCATAAGTTTACCTCATTCTGGCATTGAACATTTTGTGAATTATCCATTCTTTGTCGCTTTCTTGCCTTGTAATGCTCATATGCTGCTTTCTATACTGGCTGCAGCATGTTAGCTTTGATTATTATTAAAAAAACCCTTGCTAATTACGAGACATTCAAATATTGGCTTCTTAATGATTTTACACAAATTTCCATTTAGTTTTCTAAAAGAACAGTGTATAGTGACCCAATTTACGTAATTTCAGATATTTTATTTCCCTAAACTTAAAATCAATAGGTATTATTATAGCTATTTAACTAACAAGGAATGTAAGGACCTATTAACATTTGAGGTAGGCAAGTACAAGCCAAGACGAAGTCGCGGCTTGTTGCCTGCCGAAAATGTTAATAGGCCATACATTCCGAGTTATCTTATTATATTTTTCCCGCTGCTTATCGAAAAATCGTTTGGTTTGTCACCTGTCACCAGGATTAGTTTTCGTGAGTCGTGTTACCTGTAAGTGTCACATGGCACATAAACACTTGCAATTTATAAACAAAACTTCTAAATCTGCATCTTGCTTTGCTAATTTTATTATCCTAGGAACTTAATAATAATATTAATATTAATGACTTCATTGTTACGTGCTTGAGCAAATGGCTTTTGTTTTTGTATCTAAAGTAAGAATTCTTATTTCAATCAGCCGTTTTCAACTAGGTGTATCAGTCATCTGTCAACTTTCAATCGTCCCTGATCAACACCAAATTGATATTTTGTTTTATCATTTCAGAAGTTACCTAATACATTTTTAATAACTATTTGTATTACTAGGGAGGAAAATGTATAATTCCCTCCCGCAGGTGTAGTTTAGTTCTTCAGAGTTTGCGACAACAGTACCTAATCAATTTATTGTAATCATGCAAGGGATGAAATGACGTTGTAGTTCAGAGTTATACATACAACACTCTTACATTTTATGATGAGACTATCTCTTGTAATCAGCTGCATTCAAAAATATTTAAATATGAAAACCAGCAGGCTAGTTGATTTATTATTAATAATAATCACATTGTCTCCCGTCTCTGATGGCAACGGCAGTCAATGTTATTCCCTCCCACTGCCATTGGAAACTAACCAGGGACCCAAACGTATATTTATTTTTCCTATACCCCTAACAGGCGACAGAAAATGTAACTTTCGTATAAAGGGGTAAAAAAAGTATTTTCAAACAGAGCCAACAAAAAATGCTCAAGTTACGCCAATTGGATCGTTCTTCTACAAAATCTAAATAGAAATTTGCTGTCAAACGCTTAAGAAATCCAATGCTCCACCCTGTATACTTAGGTAAGTTACATATTTTTGTCATTCAGCGTCATGTTAAGGGTATTTAATAATAGATTGTTCTACAAGTTAAGAAAAGTGAAAGTTTTTCAACGTTTAATTCACGAACGAGTGATGCAAAGGGAGTGGATTAATTTATCATGAACATGGAAAAATCACTTTTATAACATATTCAGCGTGCTATTTTTTCTAATATCATTACAAAATCTAGCCAAAATTAAATTCGACATTTCTTCATATTCGAAAAAATGTTTTTTTAATTGGCAGTGAAGAACGTTGAAATCGTCAAATAAAATACGAGAAATCGGCAGTGAAGTAATCCATTGTTTTACAACTTTTTGTAGGCGGCTGGGCGATAGGTAAACGTCAACCGACGTGAACGTAACCTATAAAAGTTGGTTAAAATGTTGTAACTTCGCGATTTCTCGATTTTAAAAAACAATTTACCCCTGGGCACTGGGAGTTCCATTTCAATCCTTGTGTGGTTTATTTGCTTTGGTCCTTCGGGCCTCGGCAACTAAATACATAATCGTGATAAAAAGCTCAACTTTAGTGATAACTTATGTGGAAACTAATATAAAAAAATATATAGATTTGAACTTCCAAGTCCCTATACCTTCTTACTGAAGGGACTTTGTACTAAAGTATATTAGGTTTAATCGGTTTATTATAACCTAAGGAATCTATGCCAAATCGGTGTCCCATTTTTTGGGACACCCTGTATAATTGTGATTGATGATGAATTTATTTATTTACTTACATCTTACATCAAAACAAACTAAAAACTTTTGGTTTTGGTGAACGGTGCATGTAGCTAGAAGATTTAATTATCAAAAGTATTAGGTTACTATAACTAACAAAACATAAAAATTAAGCATTTTTAGATAACGATTACGAATCGACACGACACTAATGATAGTTGCAACTTGCAAGAAAATTCTACTAAATACAACTATATGACAATAATTTATATTGAAAGTACATAATTGCAAAAGTAATTGATGTTGTACAATTACAATTACTAAGTAATTGGTAATTGAATTACTATTTCCTGTGAGTAATTGAATCTCTGGTAATTAAATTACTACATTGGGCGGTAATTGGTATTTAGTAATTAATTACTTTTTAAAAGTAATTTGCCCAGCTCTGCCTAGAACAGTGCAAAGTGAAACGCAATACAATTTTTTTCCAACAGATTTTCCGATGAATATTGGACTAATTATTATTTTTCAGTAATTTTCATACTATAACACAATTTGGGGGCTCGGGTAGTCGCGTCGGGCCCCATTTCTAACGGCGGAGTTCTTACAAATACCCTTCCTTCTATTACTGAGCATCTACCTTGGTTGGAATAGAATGACTAACGTCTATATACAGAAATATAACTCCGGGTTGTGTATGCGTATTGGAATTTGTAAGAATTCTACCGTTAAAAATGGGGTCCGACACGACTACCTGAGCCTTTCAATTGTGTTATAGTATGAAAATTACTAAAAAATAATAATTAGTCATAATAAAACATAAATGTTAAACAATAATCATCAGAAAATATGTTCGAAACGAAAAAAAAAAACGCGCCTCACTTTGCCCTGCTCGCGCTACTAGCTCAGAATCTATTTGACTCAGAGAAAAATATTTCTTACAAAAGTTGTTGGAAATAACGTTCTTGATAAGAATAATAATAAGTATTTTGGTCGTATGACTAACGGGAATGTTCCATCAGTTTGAGTACCGCTCCTTACAGATGTTTTCAAGATGGCGTCGCGAGCGAGTCCCCCCCCCCCTCCCAGAAAATAGGAATATTTGGATTTTCATTAGCGCACTGAAGTTTGAAAAATATCCAAAAATTAGAACTTCGTGATTTAATGTGTCCAAAAGTTACCTACTGACTGGACTATGAACAGTACTTGATATTTGCTTTAACAAAAAGCTGCAACTAATATCACTATTACCTGTAAGCACCCAATATATTACTCAAGAAAGCTACGCATGCAGCCCTTGCTTATTTGGGATAAAGAAAACTTCCATGTCACATCGATATTATCCTCAACGTTTGTTCGACGAAGAATAATACAACTGCGACTCAATTTCGTTTATCAAGACAGGTCCAATTAAGGAGCGATTGTTAGAATTGATCATCCTGTACAGATTTGTCCAATTATATTAGTCCTGTGCCAAATTCGAAATCCAAGTCTGAATGACAGGACGAACAAACCGCTCTCAGAGCAGAATGGCGTTCCGTTCGAAACCTATTGCCCAATTATTATTTCTGCCGTGCGTGGCCTTTAATCTCCGAGGACTGGGTATATCACTTTTGGGAACGAGAGCGGCATCGTCAGATCCTAAGCCGAGCATTAAACAAAATGCATTCAGCGCCAGGCTTGGCTCAACAAACCAGCTCGGACCTAAAAACTTGTTAGTGTCGGATTATTTTCCCGTTTTCCACCCGACTGTAATTCATCACTTGGCAAAACTTTCCGGTACCTACTTTTCGGAATTTTTCTTCCGCGGCCATTTGTCTCCGCCCAGCTCTTGCTGGTGTTTGCAGCAGCAGTTTGGCCGAATTAAAAATGGGATGCCTCGGTTCTGTTTAATTAATTTTGAGACATTCAATAGCACTCAAGTACTGAAGTTGAAAATTGGTTTCTGCAATTTTTCTAGATAAATTGTAAAGAATCTCAAGTTATAATAGTAACGGCTGCTAATGTATTGCGTACTGAAGGTTATGTTTTACCTGCACTTAATAAAATTGTTATCACACATCGACACAATTAAATTGTTTACAAGTACAGATAGTTAATTAGTCAGAAGAGTTTGCCTATTTTGAACGTCCCGCCCAGCTGCACTTCCGTGCTTAAATGTTCAGAACGACAGACTCCCATTTCGGTACGCAGTTAGTTGCCACGATGATGCTATTAAAAGTAGTTTTATCTATGAAATTATATTCTCAATTTGCAATTTCTCATTATAAAATTTCTAAATTTAGTTTATTTTGCTAACTCAAAGTAACTAAACTTAAAACTTTGGGAATTGAAAAACCCTTAATTACTTAAAAACACTAGAATAACTGGTAACAAGTCACCGATTTGTCTGACTAGATAGTTACAAATTACCTCATCTGTTCATGTCGACGTTTGTTTCCTTTGGCTCATTTTAAAATTCTAATGACACATAACAGTAAAATGTGTTTCTTGCTAATTACATAGATTACTAAACACGACCTTTACTGTTAGTATTTTACAATAACAGGACTTTTTCAGGGAATTGAAATATATAGCATACCTTAGAGCAGTCTCAACTAATGCTGAAATATATTAAAATATCCTTATGCTACCAATACAATCTACATGCTCATATATTCATTAAGCACCCCGTTAATGCAATTTTCGAACCAGCTTCCCTCCTATTCAATCATACCAGCTCATGCATACGATAGAACACAAAGCAAATTGATTTGATGATGGTGCTTTTATTCTGTAGATATCAATTTGCCTTAGTTCAGTAATGTAACATGTAAACCAAAATTATTAAACAAAATAAGTCTAATGTAAAATGTATCTTAGTAGCGTTTGAAAAATTCTTACCGAAGTGTGGATTCTACACAAGTGTATTTAATAAAATACTTTATTATTTCATTTTGCGTGCAACTTGCATTGCTTTGGATGAATGAAGGTATGCCAAGTGAAGTTTGCTTAGATCTGGGGTAATGTGAGTAGTAACCAGAGAGCTGTGTCATAATGTAAATTATCTAAGGACTGATAAATAATTACCGGAAATAAATGAGAACCAATATTCACTGTATCTTTCAGGTTGAATGTTTGATGAACTGTCAAAATGTAATTTAATTAAAAGAAAGCTACATCTTTGCTTTAAGGAACATAAAATATTTTTTAGAATAATTACAATGCACGTTCCAACTTAAGAAATAGTGCTTTGTTAAATTGGTTTATTAACTGAGCTAGTTTATTTACATTTAATTAAAGGCGATTAATTATTATATCAGGTCAAAAATATATAAAAACTTATACAGGAATAAAGCTTATACAATCTTATTTGAAAGTAAGTTTGATAACGAACAGTAGTTATAATGTGTCGATGTATTTAGATATCTAATTATAAGTATAGCATTTCAACTGATGCTTCTACTCCAAGTTTCTAAAAATATCGAGCTTACTAGATATAATCGACCCACGCTAAATTTTATAAACCTGTTCTACGGGGCAGGGCATAAATATGTTGACCAGAAGAAGTTCATATTATATCAGTCATAAAAAAAGAACGATATTAACAAAGGACAAAATGGTTTTCGATCAGGTATTAATCAGATCCTATATTGATAACGTATTCATTGCAATACAACATGTTGTAAAGGTGTGAGAGTATAATCCACACTATGGGATGCCATGTCCGAATATGGTTTACAACAACACCTAATAGACACAATTAACTCTCTGTACCAATTAAAAGTTTAAGATCAGAACTTAAGATGAAGCGTAACTCAATGCAGTGATTGAATTAAATCACGGAATTCAATAGGGTTGATTTTTATTGCTGACATCTTTAAATGGTTATGTAAACGATTTATTTCGGTTAAAAATGAATTTCGGCTTAGACCGCGTAGTCTTTGTAGATGAACGTCCAGCATTCTCTGGATTAATTTGCCTTACACCTTGTGTAATAGTGCAAGCTGCAATGTCTTGCAAAACGTTATTCAATATGAGTGCACAAACAGCAACAACTCCAAATCTGCCTACGTATCATTGTTCTCAAGATACTCAAACAACACGAGCCACCACAAAGCATAGCCTTTCCGTGTGTACTTGCTCGTTTTCACAAGGTGCAAGGTACATTAAACCAGAGAATACTGAACGTTCATCTACAAAGACTAGGCGGCCTAAGCCGAAATTCCCTATTAACAAGACTAATGATGTGTAAACGATGTAAGCAAAATAGCCATCATTTTAAAATCACCTTTTCAATCCTGGATTGAAGGAGATCTAAAGAAGATTTACAAAGATCACTAGATCAATTATAACTAACAGCGGCTCTATTCAACCTAAATTTGGTTATGTACTCGTAGTATGTTACATCTCACACAAGGAATAATACAATAACATCAGTCTCCATCAATACTTAAATTTCATTACATCTCTTGGGAACTTTGGTCTAAGTTTATTGAACCTCTTCAATCGAGTTTACAAAAAACATTTACACTCATCACTTTATAATAAATACTAACTGTTACCCGCGACTTCGTACACGTGAGATTCGTTATTTGTGTATTAAATAATGACTAATTATTTCCTGTCATCCCATCTCATCCCATCCCATCCCATCCCCGTCCCCGTCCCTTTTCCCGTCCCCATCCCGCCCCGTCCCGTCCCGTCCCGTCCCGTCCCGTCCCATCCCGTCCCATCCCATCTCATCCCATCCCATCCCATCCCATCCCTTCCCTTCCCTTTCCGTCCCGTCTCGTCTCGCCCCGCGCCGTTCCCTCCCATCCCTTCCCGTCCAGTCACGTCTCGTCCCTTCCCGTCCCGTCCCGTCCCGTCCCGTCCCGTCCCGTCATCTCCTATTGTCACCTTCAAGGGACAAATTTCCAAAAACTTTGAATGACTTAGTTCAAAATTTGATCTTACAAGATTCCAACCCTTTTTTACCCCTTTAGGAGTTGAATTTTCAAAAATCCTTTCTTAGCGGATACCTACTCCCTATGAGAAATCTGCCTGCCAAATTTCAAATGCCATTTTCGCAATCAACGTCCCAAAAAACCTTAATAACGACACCCATATCGATTTTTTGGCTTATTTACCCCCATTTCACCCCCTAAGGGGTTGATTTTCGGAAAATCACGAAATAAGTGTTTGCTTATTTGTTTTTAGGAGTACTCCTACGAAGTTTCAAGTCGAAATGTCTATTTAATATTATTTTTCCATACAAAATTGGAACTCCGATTTTACCCCTTTAGGGGTTGAATTTCGAAATATCCTTCCTTATTCCTTGTATACATCATAAAGGAAACCTCTGTACAAAATTTCAGCTTTCTGAGTCCAAGGGTTTGGGCTGGGTGTTGATGAGTGAGTGAGTGAGTCAGGACCTTTAGAAATATATATAAAGATAATAAAACTTGCAAATAAAAAAATTGCAGCAGCTGGGATTTGAACCCGCGTTCACTCGGCGGAATCCTATTACCAATCGCTAGTCAGCCGCTTTAATCGCTACCCCACGCCAGCACATCAGTTGGATCAGCTTTTGGCTGCATTCTAAAGGACTTGCTGATTGCTATATATTTCTGTTCATTTTACTATATTCACCCTGTATATGTTGGGTTCCATTTTCATTAAGGGTAAAAATCTAAGCTATGTGCAAATTATGACTTTTATCTATTCCTACGTCTAAAACAAAAATGGGCAGCATTCGATTCTTTTAAGGTGGATTATTCCTATAAAAAGAAAGTTTTCACATTCTTTAGCTATTTTTTAATACAGAAATTCTTTCTTTCTTTTTATTAACCACATCTGCGTTATTTTCGCATTTTCGGATTTTTTATTTCTAAAACCAGTTTCAATAACAATGACAAAAATCACTACTATCATTAGCTTAGAAAGTGTAAAAACATAAAGAAACATCTAGCAATGTTAAAATCCACAATTCTTCGGTTTTACCCGAAGGTACAGATCTACTTCATCACTTCGTATATAAGTTTCCTAAGTAATGGCCATCATTTCAGATGTAAATTTATAGACATATAGACCTAAAGCAGTATTTTCAAAAAGTTCATTTTCATTAAAATCAAGTGTAGAAAGTTGCATTATAGGTCACTGTATACGTTTCCAGTACCTTATGTTACACAACTGTTATTAGTAGTTTTTTGTTTCATTTAATGCTTTATATACACTTTTGTGTAATTTTTGTGCAATGGAAATGCCAGGGTTGTTCTCTTTTCGTTGATCCTACAAGTATCTAGCAAGCAATGATGTTTTCACATAAATATATTGAATTTCTCAAAATTTAGGCGTTTAAAGTAAACAACAATAATGAAATTCAGTGATGAGCAAGCTTGACTCATCACTTTACACAATATTTCAAACGTGGATTTAGTCGCGAATAACGTTTTAATGAGCTGAAGTCTATGTTTGGCAATGAGTCATGTTCATTAGCTACCGTAAAGTGCTGGTACAATGAATTTAGGTTTGCTTGTTCTTCTTGAAATAACTAGTTTGGTTGCTCAAAGACTGCTGTAGTTGAGAAAAACATTGCCATGGTACGTAAAATAATGAACGAAGATCTTCATCTTGTTGTCTCTTCGATTCAGGCAGTCCTGGGCATAGATCCGAAAGCAATCAACAGCATTTTGCATGATTATTTAAAAATAAGGAAACTTTGTGTATGTCTCATACTACTACAATTTAACCAAAGCTCAAAAAGAGATCATGTCTGTTGATGCAAAACACTCCAACCCTCGCAAATCAGCTCGTCTACTACATAGCATCGTGGCAGGTGATAAAAGTTGGAGACATTAGTATGATCTTCAGAAAAATTGCTATGTGGGTATTTGAAAATAAGAAGGCTCGAATCGAAGTGAAAATAATCACAACATGAAAATGATCACCAATTTATCGGAATTACTGTGCATGCCTCATTTGTGCCGCTTGGCGATCGTAAGTCAGTTAACAACGAATAGTACACAACAGTTATTATGCCTGTGATTATCAAAAGCAATCGTGAAAAACGTCCGAGAGGAAAGACCATCTTACACCATGACAACGCTACTTCACACACTGCTCTCGACCAATCAAGTTTTTCAACCACCAAAGCATCGAAATAATGGATCATCTGGCACACAACCTCAAGTTGCATGGAATGCGATTACGTCAATCGATGCAGCAGTTGAATCTTTTCAAAATGAAGCAAGTAACATTCATTTGGAAAAGAGGTTCGTTGGTATGCAAAAATGTTTTAGCTGAGAAGGAGAATACTTTGAGAAGTTGAATTTCTAACATCCTGCATCATGTTCATTCGATGTTTGTTTCGCAAAATGCTTCAAGTTTTACTTTCTCAAAATATGGCACGGCTTAAGAAACAGCTTCTTCAGTTCTACCAAAAAGTCAAAAGTACCATGAACATTCGCTTTAGTTTAAATTTATTAATAACGTTTTAAGGTCGCCATTGCTAGAAAATATTAAAAACAAAGGATTTATATGTATGCATATGTATGTATATGGATATATTTTCTAATTACATTCTATCTTATCAAATAATTTAAAATATATAGATTTTGTGTAGTAATACTATGTGCTCCGTTGAAAAACACAATAACGATAATATTATAAATTATAATCAACAATTTTGCAGAAAAGTACTGTAACTACATTGTAGTATGTATACCAATTTATTCAAATGATTTCGTAAACTAATAACGGCTAAATAAGAATAATAAACAATAAATATAAAAATTATCAAATATGCTGCCCTTTCATAATTTATTAATCACAATAATTAAAACTTTAGGTCCGACTAGCCATTAGGTTCGCACAACTCTCATCCAGGGTTGAGTCGCTACACAGTAGAAAATTTAAGCAATTGTATGATAACTGCACTAGTATGGCGAATGCTTCTTAATAAATTTAACCTCAAATAAATAGCCACGAAATGATACAGATATTTGCGTTCAATTTTACTTTAATCAAAGCAAGCTGTTGATAATTACGTCACAAGTAAATAATAATGAAACAAAGTCAACTCCATAACTAAGCAAACTTGTTTATCGATAACCAGGGACGCTGCCTCGATTCGAATTTTAAAAGCATGCCAACCTGCTTCAGCGCCTTCCTGAACCCTCCAGATGCTGGAAACTGCTTAAAATGCGCCTTTTCTTCCACTCAGCACAGTCGTCTGCTCGCTGGAACCGCTTTCATCTAAGAATTCCAAGATGCCGGTAGCTCCCTCGACTGCGATTCTTGGGGCTGCTAGCCTTGCTGCTTGAACTGCATTCGCTGGTACTTCCTATTGTCGTTGCTATTACTCGTAGCTGCTCTCAGGCTTCATTTGCTGGTCCAAATCGTGGCTGCGCTTCTTCAACTCAATACTAGCTTCTTCAAAACGTGGCTGTGTATCGAAGGCCGGAGTTTTGCTGCTCCAATCTTGACTATTTTCCTGATTACCGAAAACATTGCACTATATACAAATAGCACACGTCTTAATAACAATAATACGACCAGTTAGAACTCAAATAGACTTTAATTACACGAAGATTTACAACATTCTTACTTGAAAACCAGCACACAACTTATCTCTTTGGCTTCGCTTCGTCGAGATTCTCGTATTCTTATTTAAAGTGCTGTTAAGTACATTATATTATTTGTGAGTACACCTACTATGGTCTCATAAATTGTTTGTTTTTTCGAATTGTCAAATATTGTTGCGCTAACGGCTAACCCTACACTTGTTTTAATTCACAACATTCACTTTGCTGGTATTAAGCCCTGTCATTCTTAGTTGCTTTATGCGCTTAGGCATGTTACATAATTCTTATCACTGTATCATTACCCGTAACTTCATTGACCAGCCTAGGATGTTGCACTGAATACCCACTAACTGCACTTTGACTCTGTGACGCTTCGCCACCCTTTTTACTAACACAATCTGGTTAGCATGTCTTATGTTACTTCAAATATCTGAGCATTCACCAAAATCATAGTAGCACTTATCATTTTAAATCATAACATCGAATTAAGTTAATCAAAACCTTGCCGATATCGTTCTACTGTAGCGATGAATAGAGTACCAATTCTGTTCGTTTGATTTTTAATCAATTAATATTTATTTAATAATAATAAACGAGCCAGAATTGCCATAGGTAGCATACCATCTCATTATAAATGAAATAGCTGTTAAATTGAACTACTACATTAACATGACAATGCAAACTGCATCGCACCCGCTAGCTTTTAATATTTATTTCAACTTGTACTTGCAATTTCACAGATGCGCCTGAAAGGCGAAGCTGTAAATTTGAATTGCATCCTGTTACTGCAGTAGTTTAATTGAAAAACTGGACAGAAATATTAATGAGTCCGCAATACCGTTCTTATAACTCTGGTGTAAACACTGTCCTTGCATATAATCAGTCATTTCCTTACATGTCAACATATGGACACAGCGAGACTGTGAGCCTTCCTGTGTAGTTACACGTAATTTCCTGTTAGAAATACAAATTCCGGTTTAGTATTTAGTTTAGATGCAATTCATTCATATGTCCATTTATCACAGCATTACGTATGCAGGGCTGCTTCTCCATCACTCTCGCGCATATCATTACCGTTGTTTCCGCACGCGTTCGCACTCAAATTTAATTGTTCTCATACGAACACGGGGCTGCTCGAGGAGCAAACCAAATTTGCATCGCCTTTGCAAAAAGCCACAAAGAAAACGCCGTCCAATTTCAGCAATTTACGGTTCCGCGGGAACCTTTGCGTCCTCGGTGTTTAAAATTCCGGTAATTCGACAGCTTCGCGAAGGAAGAAAAATTGCACCCAAGTGTAATAGACCCGCCTAATTTTAAATTATCTGCCGGTGGAAGTGAGGGCGCGCTCTAAAGCCGGGAAATTTATCTAATTGCCAATTATGGTCAAACTTTAACGAGGCAATAACGACAATTTACCACCCGGCACTGCATTAAGTTGACGTGCCAAGGTGTGGAAGTATATAATACCTGACCGTTTAATTTTAAACCCTTAAAGGAGTACAGCAATAAAACGACAACCAATTTGGGGCCCTAAAAATTAATAGGTTAGCTGCTTCCGTTTCAATGTTTTAACTTAATTGGAATAGCACTGGCCCACCAGGAAAGACGTTTAACCGCAACCCTACCAATTTCCAATTTGAGCAAACATTTAAGATTCCTTAAGAAAACTACAAACAGCTCTATATGACTGGATCAATCCACTATAAGGGCGCCGTCAAACGAGGAAGTTAATACTGGTATCATGATAAAACTTTATAGGTTATGAAAGTTGTCAAAGTTTCTGCACGTATGTTTTTTATAAAAACACAGTTCCAAATTTGACGTGTCGTGCCGTAAAAGTTGAAATTATACATAGTTCACTATATCTAATCTAACAAGACAATTTTTAATTGAACACAACACGAATGGATCAGCTATATAGAAACCTAAGGTTCTAAAAGTTTTAGTGAGCCATGGTATTGGCTTTGTAAATTAATTAGTTTATAGTGCTCCAGTATATATACCATCTAATTAATGGGGCCCAATTAAAATAACTGGTTTAAAAATTATAAAAGAGAAGAAAGCTATCGCTACAAAGGCGTTGGGAACGCAAGAGAAATCATTTTAGCCGATGTTATCAAGCCTTGGGTATATAAATTATCATGATAACAATACTAAAACTGTCAGACCTCAAATAGAATTTCAGTTCAGGCAATAAATTTGGGAGTATTTTGTGCCTAACCATGCATCAAACCGTTTAATTATTTATGTTCAGGTGTGTTAACATGATTATATCGATATAATTAATAATTACTTTGGCATTAACTAAATATTCCACTAGCTACAAAATATATATTTAGATACTTTCTAAATCCATTTTTTTTTAAAGCGTAAATCTGAATAATACGAAATAACAAACCTACGTATATTCTGTTACAGTTGCTTCTGAGATTTTTATTTTACTAATTGTTTGTATGGCTGTTTTGGTTAGATCTAATTGAAATATTTTATCAACGTCAGGTCAGATAGAGAGGTTTTGTTGTCTAAATTAGTGATGGGCTTATTCGAATGAAAAATAATCGGTTATCCGGTTATTGAAATAACCTCCGTAACTCGGTTTTCATTCCAAGTATTCGAATGAAAAATAACCTCATCCTGATACGTGTAGTACGTGCTATATCTCAGCGACCTGCTTGTGATCGAAATTCTGTAAATAATACGTCATTCATAACTTATAACCATAAGCAAAGCAGATTGTAGTAAAAACACCATTTGGGCGTCTCGCTCTACAGTTTTCTCCCTTACTTCCTTGCCAGCTGAGGCTCGCGGTCGATCCGTCGTCATATGATATGAACATAAATCAATTTTTTGCCGCCTTTAACCCTGCCGATCGATAAACATAAACGTTTTACCACTGTTTTTTATTGCGATTAGCAAGCAGTCCCGCATATTTCTTTCTTTCTACACTTCTTAATAAATACCTCTTAATTTCCAATACATAACACATAATGTACATATTATGTTTTGATTATAGATCGGAAGAATGTAGGAGTAATCGAGCTAATGCAGAATACAATATATTATTAATTATTATTATATTATTATAAATCGCCCGCAATCGAAAACAATAAAGGTGTATCCAGATATATTTCATTCATATCCACAATTACTTATTGCACAAACCACAAATTCCTTAGAAATCAAATAAAAATCATTTATACAATTATTATAATTAACGATTAACTGAGTTCCTCTGCTATCTGCAAGTTAGGATGCCGATGCAGATGACGCTGAACCGCGTAACCGGAAAACCGGCGAAATCGAAACGAATCGAGAGCCAAAATGTATTCGAATGATTATTCAAATGATCATTCGGTTATTAATATCATTCGAATGGAAATAAGTCGGTTATGAACATTGTCCGGTTTTGCCCATCACTAGTCTAAATTCGATTTACACACATTCATACAAAATCCATATCCCTCTTTTACTCTGTTCAGAGTACCGTACATAGTTTTCAAAATATTAAAGTTATTTAATGGTTGTCAAGTAAATCAGTTATTTATTATTTAAAATTTAAATTTTCAATGCTTAAGTAAAACTGCTCAAAATAACTAAAATTCATATTAAAGAAGTGCTACGAACATCTCAAGAAAACCAACACTGATTCAACAACCGAATCAATTACAAGCAGATTATGTGAAATGTGTGGGGTATTAATTATATAATAATTATTTCCTCTTAGGTACCTATGAATTTGTAATGTATTTTTAGGTTGGGCGATCAACAATCAATGTTATTGTAGACAAGGACGAGATAATTTATAAACATCTTCTACAGGCAAACTTAGTACATCAAACATTTTTTTGGATTGTACCTACATTTAGGAAATATTTGCTACTACTTTTCATCCATATAATTTGAAAGATTAATACTGTACTATAAATAAATTACTGATTGGAGCAACAAAAACTTTGCAATTTAAAGGTGGACGGACAACTTTATAAACAATCATTAAATCTATGGGCTACAAACGTAAATACGTTAATGGGAACAAATTATTATCTGAAATGATGCATGTCGTTGCATCCAAAATGAAATTTTTAGAATTGAAAAATCCCAGCGAAAATGTAATATTTGTGTAACTGGATGAAACGTCGATAAAAATGGTTTTACACTTCATCAATGATTCTAACATAAAAAACAGTCCATCTAAAATTCGCATTAAAGGAAAAGATTTGCAATTATAAACATAAGATGCCATTTAGGGTTTTTGGAAAGGCGTGACTTACATATTACTAAATTTAGACAATAACTACAGTGACTATCGCAAGACTACCAACGGAGATATTTTTCAAAATTTGGTTCATTAAGCAATTAATTCTTGATTTGACCAAGTTAGAAATTATTAAATCTGCGGTGGTTATGGACAGTGCATCGTACCATTCCGTATAAATCGGTAAACAACCAACATTTAGCCGCATAATGTTCAAAGCAATTACCTTTAGCTCTAAAAGGAATTTTCCACTTAATCCCATCGAAAATGGGAAACTCTCTACAGTTCTCTACCAAGTTAAACCTAATAATGGAAATCATAAGATCAAAAGCAGTAGAATTTAGACAAGCGAAACTTAATTAGAATATTTTTCAGTTTCTCAGTATCGTGAACCAAATACAATAGATTAAACCATCTAATATGCCTACGGACCTACATCCCGACGACAACTGAGTGGAAAAAATTAATATACTTCTATAATTTCGTGAGAAGCATTATAAAAATAATAACTTACTATTGTCCCAGTTATGTTTAATCTATTACGCGTATAACGGCAGCCCTTATGTAGAGTAAATATAAGATTAAAAATTCGTTGCCCAGCGTTATAAGTGATTTTTCAAAATAAAATTTCTAGGAAAGATGCTTGGTACTTAATTATTTTCCACAATTAGACATTTTAAATCTCTTTGTGGTTCCAGTTCAGGTACGACGTCATCAACATTTTTGTAAATAGCTACCTGAATATATGTGGTAAAAATATTAATTTAACGGTTGTAGAACGTAGACTACTGATTTACATCTATTTCTTTTCGTGTACACCTGATAAAATATAAGCATTGTAATTGTTACTTAACTATATTTTTAGTTACTAAAAAATAATTAAACTAAACTAGCTAACCATGTTGTAGATGACTCCCTAAATAAATGTCGATATGATCATTTTTGATTCAGAAAAAGGTAAAACGACAAATTATGCCATATAATTAGATGACGTAACGACGTACATGCAGATCACATATTTCTGTTACTGTAATTTATCTATAAAAAATTGTTATATATACAGGATCTGTTTTTATTCTTTTATTTCTTAAATAGAGTACTCTATATCATATGACCACGGTGCATGGGACCCACTCCTTTGCAAACTATAAATTTAAAATTCGAAATCACTTCTACTATGAAGTAATAAGGGGTCTTGGACACAACGCCCACTGGTCACAACGTCCACCACCTAGTATGGCCGCCATGTTGGACACAACGTCCACTTTCACATTTGGTCACAACGTCCACCTTGGACACAACGTCCACCGCCATAACGCCCACTCTGGACACAACGTCCACCTTCGCATTTGGTCACAACGTCCACCTTGGACACAACGTCCACCGCCATAACGCCCACTCTGGTCACAACGTCCACCGACGCCTCTTGAGAATAACAGTTTGCGGCGTCGGTCGTAACGTCCACTCTGGACACAACGTCCACCGCCATATCGCCCACTCTGGTCACAACGTCCACTTTCAAATTTGGTCACAAAGTCCACCTTGGACACAACGTCCACCGCCATAACGCCCACTCTGGTCACAACGTCCACCTTCGCATTTGGTCACAACGTCCACCTTGGACACAACGTCCACCGCCATATCGCCCACTCTGGTCACAACGTCCACCTTCAAATTTGGTCACAACGTCCACCTTGGACACAACGTCCACCGCCATATCGCCCACTCTGGTCACAACGTCCACTTTCAAATTTGGTCACAACGTCCACCTTGGACACAACGTCCACCGCCATAACGCCCACTCTGGTCACAACGTCCACCTTCGCATTTGGTCATAACGTCCACCTTGGACACAACGGGTACTTTTGTTTTACTGGTTATTTATTAATAAATTTTTAACTGCTTTAGTTAATGCTTTTTGAGTGGACTAATGTTCTTTAGAATTTAAAAAAAATTGGTTTTAGGCTATTTTATGTATTTTTTGAACCAATTTATAGTTTCAACTATTTCCTCCCCATTCTTGACGATTTTGGTCCTATTTTCTGCTGGATTTTTGTTCTACTAAGTACAAATCCCCTATTTGCTTTTAGTGTTTTACCACATACAGGGTCCGGCAACATAACTTCCTTTTTTGAAATGTGCGCCATTCAGGCTGTAGGGGTCGTAGCGGGGCGGGAGTGGTCTCATTCGACAGGCGTGGTTCTAAAGTTTTGTTTCCTTTCACGTCGGTCGCCATCATACTTTGGAACAGTGAGGAACGTGCGTTTGCCGTCGAGTCCTACTTTTCGAACGGATGTTCTGTGATCGCAAACAGAACATGCGCTACTGGGCTGACACCAATCCCCGAGAATTGCATCAAACGCATTTGAATTCACCTAAAGTCACAGTGTGGTGTGAAATTTCCTCAGCTGGGATTGTTGGTCCCTGATTTTTTGAAGAAAATGAGGTCACAGTAACAGTGAATTCAGACCGGTATGTGAACATGTTGGAGGATTTTTGTTTCCACGATTTGATGAATTGGACTTCGGGCACATTTAGTTCCAACAGGACGGAGCAACGCCTCACACTTCATGGGTGGATGTTTTGAAGGAACACTTCCCTGAGCGCCTCATCTCAATAAGGAGCGATTAGGAGTGGCCAGCCTGCTCCCCCGATTTGATCCCTTGCGATTTTTTTGTGCGCTTTTTTTAAATCCAGCGTTTATGCCAACCGTCCAAGGACCATACTAGACCTGAAGGCCAACATCCCGGCAGAAATTGCCAAAATACCTGCTGATATGCTGGTAAGGGTCATGACAAACGCCAGAAATCGGCTTATTCAGTGTATGGGCAATGGGGGGCGTCACCCACCTGATATGATTTTCAAAACTGTGTAAAACATAACTTTAGATGTGTACCTACATTATAAAAAATAAAATAAAAAATTCTGATTCATAAAATGGGTTTTATTGCGTTTTGAAAAAAGGAAGTTATGTTGCCGGACCCTGTAGTTTAGAATATTTTAATGCTTATAGTAAAAGTAGTTTCTTTATGTTACCTAGGGTCTCTAAATGACATTGACAAATTAGGCAGCTCTGTTAGTTAACTGGGTCAGATAGAGGACCTTCAGGGCCGATTTTAGATATTTGCGGACCCTAGACGAGAGAGTCAAACATGGGGTTTAGTGGTGGCATGATTTTAAATGACAGCGCCGCCCATTTCACTTTCACCAAACATATATTACACGTGAATTCCCGAAGCATAAAGATAAAAGCCAGCTGAAGAAAATACATATATTTTTCCACGATTGGGAGTAAAAAAATCAGTTTCTAGATTGGTTATAAAAATTGTGGCAGAATTTTCATTTTAAAGCATATATTCATTATAAAGAATATATATAAGATGTATGTTGTTATAATACAATTCAAAATCCTACTAAATATTGCAGTATAATTCCAATTGACTGTAACGCTTTATGAAAATAATTGTTTCTACTATAGGTCGTGGAAAAAATAATATATACAAGGCAGGAGTGAACGCCATTTTTCCCTCTGTGTATTTGTAGCCCGGAGGCTTCGCCCTTGGGCTTTAAACTTACACTTCGAACAAAATCACGCTTTACTTTTTTTTTGTATAATGTACTACGTAATTGTTTAAAAAAGTCATTTTAATAGGAACAGTACTAAAAAATCTAAATGGGTTTATGCCGAACTTCCCTCGCGCGAATTAGATCAATTTACAAATTTTTAAAAATGTATCCCGCTGGGGTTTGAACCCGCCGCATCTGCATAGAGATCGTAACTGCACCTGCGTAGCAATCGACTGCATCGAAAAGTCGAACTGCGCCATTGAGCCTAATTGAAATGAGTGCGACGCGCGCCTCTATTTAAAGGAACGGTCTTATTGTTGAAATGTTTTGACCCATTTGTGACATTATCCTGTATCTGTTGAGTCCTATTTTCGACAAGTGTAAAACCTGACCCATGTAAAAATTATTACTTTCTTCTATTTCAAAATTAACGCAAAAATAAACAAAGTGTAATTTTTTATGGTGTTCACCTTGTATATGTTTGTCTGATAGTTTCCCAGTTTCATTCCAGGTATATATATATACATATAGAGTGTGGTCCATTAAGTGTGCAACAAATGGGAAAATTTTTTATTAGTTGTACAATCGAAATTTAAATACCGCCAAAAGTTGGTGCATATTTGATAACCATATTAGATGCCCTTAGAATGGCTTCAAGTCAAACAATATACAGGGCAGGACAAAAAATATGAAATTCGTTCAAGAATAAAGTTACCTTATTTAAAAAAATATAGCAAAATTTTATTGAGAAAAGTTGTTTAGAATCAAAAGTTACTCTCAAATACAAAGTCACGGCCTCCTATTCCAATTTTGATTCTTTTTTGGAAAATTTTGTATTACCCCCGTATGATACATATTTTTATTATTCTGATTTTATATGTATTTAAAGTAGCCGCAACCACATCACTTTTAAATAACTTTTAGCAACTTGAAGCGTATTTATAAAATTTACTTGGATTTATATTTTTTTAGGTAAGCGTCCACTTCATGTTTGTTGCAACGATATTTAACAGAACTTTAGAATTTCGCAAATATTCTTTTTAACAAGGCAAATGCTTTACTAATGATAATTTACATATGAAAAAACTCTTAATAAAATCAGAATAATAAAAATATGTATCATACGGGGATAATACAAAATTTTACAAAAAAAAAATCAAAATTCGAATAGGAGGCCATGACTTTGTATTTGAGCATAACTTTTGATTCTAAACAACTTTTCTCAATAAAATTTTGTAATATTTTTTGAAGTAAGGTAACTTTATTCTTGAACGAATTTCATATTTTTGTCCTGCCCTGTATATTGTTTGACTTGAAGCCATTCTACGGACATCTGATATGGTTATCGAACATGCACTAACTTGTGGCCGTATTTAAATTTCGATTGTACAACTAATAAAAAAGTGTCTCATTTGTTGCACACTTAATGGACCGCACTGTATATACAGTGTGACAATTTAAAAACCTACAATGGGCTATATCTCACGAACGAAAGATGATATCAAAAAATGCTCAAAACCGTTTCTAGGATAGGAAGGGGGAACTAAAATGACATAAAAAAGAACTCGCCCCCATCAACCCCCTAGGCCCCAACTACCCCAACTGAAAAAGTTTAAATGGCAGACCCCTACTTGTGATACATCATTGAAAAGCCTACAAAAAATGCTATCCAACTGTATGAATAATAATGGTACAGGGTGTATCAATAATTACCAAATTATTATCTAACAATTTTAAAAACAAACGTAGGAACCCTACTTGTGATACAATGTTAAAAATCTTTAAAGGCCAATAAAACCTTATTTTCAATGATAAGTGTCCGAGGGGACTTTTTGTTGTTGAATAAAAACTTTAATTTGCCGTCTTTGCAAAAACAAGTTGTAAACATCTGTTTTTTGGTTTCTGTCGCAGTTAATACTTTTTTGTTTGTGATAAGTGTCCGAGGGGACTTTTTGTTGTTGAATAAAAACTTTAATTTGCCGTCTTTGCAAAAACAAGTTGTAAACATCTGTTTTTTGGTTTCTGTCGCAGTCAATACTTTTTTGTTTATTTGAGACATTTAAATGTCATTAGTGTCATCATTGTGTACGATCAGTACTGTCATTCGCTGTAGTTGTCACGATGGTTTACAGTATACCTGAACGTGTGGAGATCATTTTCATATTTGGCTCCCAGAACCAGTGTTATTTACGAACAGCTCAAATATTTAATGAGAGGCATCCGGACAAACATGTAAGTCACGTGTACATCCGCGATTTAGTTGAAAAATTTAGAGAAACGGGATCAGTGCAAAATAAAAAAAGGGATGCCCCAAGATTACTGAATGAAGCAAGCCAAGTTGAGGTCCTTGGGCAATTTGCAATAGAGCCTACTGCATCAACACGTCAGGTATCTACAATGACAGGACTATCACGTAAGTCGGTCAGGAAGGTGTTGAAATTACATAAGTTTCGCCCGTATAAAACGCAAATTCTTCAAGAACTAGGCGATGATGACCCAGACCGACGAATTCAGTTTTGTGAACTAATGACTGAAAGAATTCGCGTTGAACCTAGACTATTGAAAAATATTTGTTTCAGTGATGAATGTACTTTTATGCTGAATGGCAATGTGAATAAACAAAACTGTCGGTACTGGAGGGATACGAACCCGCATCGATTTAAAGAAGGTCACACTCAATACCCTGAAAAACTTAATGTCTGGGCAGGGATATTAGGGGATGCTTTAATTGGCCCCTTGTTTATACCAGGCAATTTAAGTGGCGATATTTATCTGGATATGCTGGAAAACACCATCCAACCTTTAATTGTGCATGAATTAGAGAATCAACGGGATGACCAAGGCAATCTAGCTCTAGAAGAAAATTTGCTGCACTACCAACAAGATGGAGCACCTCCTCACTATGCAGCTGCAGTTAGGCACTGGTTGGATACTAATTATCCGAACAAATGAATTGGAAGGAGAGGTTCTATTGAGTGGCCACCGAGGTCACCAGACCTAACGCCACCTGATTTTTTTTTATGGGGTTACCTCAAGTCAGTTGTGTATAAAACTCAACCTGCGTCACTTGGGGACTTGCGGGAAAAAATTACTCAAGCATGTCGCGCTATTACTAGAACAACATTTGTCAAAGTTCGTGCAGAATTTGAAAATAGGCTGTACTATTGTTTACAAAACAACGGAACCCACTTTGAACATTTACTTCATTGACATTTTCACAAATTTGTAGTTCAACAAAAACTTCATTAAATTTTCCTTTTAAGGCAAGGTTTTGTAATATTTATTCACCCTGTACTATTATTATTCATACCGTTGGATAGCATTTTTTGTAGGCTTTTCAATGATGTATCACAAGTAGGGGTCTGCCATTTAAACTTTTTCAGTTGGGGTAGGTGGGGCCTAGGGGGTTGATGGGGGCGAGTTCTTTTTTATGTCATTTTAGTTCCCCCTTCCTATCCTAGAAACGGTTTTGAGCATTTTTTGATATCATCTTTCGTTCGTGAGATATAGCCCATTGTAGGTTTTTAAATTGTCACACTGTATATATATAATGTGTATGCAAAATATCATCTTCCTCCGACAAATAGTTTTTGAGTTATACCGCCGACAGACAGATGGAATTGAGAAAACCTGTTTTTCGTCATCTAGAGACCCTGAAACCTGAAGATCTGAAGAAATCTCGGTAGGTGATTTTTTCGTGATTACAATACTTCCTTCGTCTTTCAGACGATCGAAGTAAAAAGTAACAAAATGAAAATAAATTACAAGTAATAAACAATACCTAACTAATAAAGGAAATATAGTTTTTTTTCTAGAATTTAATTCAGTGAAATCGTTTAATATCTCGTCATAATTCAAAGACCGTATTGCTTCTGCTTCTATCTGAATTATGGATAACGTTAACGCTCTATCCAATACAGTTTGGTAGATATAATTTTTAAGTTTTAAAAGTGAGACATATTTTTCTAGAAGGATTACTAATCGACATAGTAAAATATACTCTTAAAACATTTCTACATTGGGAAGTTTAGAACTAATAATATTTTTTATTATAAATTTTACATCTCATAAGGCGAGTTTAAAGAATTCCTCGTAGGGCTGTCAATATTCTGAAATTCTTAAGATTGGCATCCCGAATCTAAAAAGATTCAAATCCCTAAGATTCTAATTTTCGAATCTGAATATGAAATTCGAATTTGAACCTCTGTAATACGTAACACCTAATGTGAACGTAAGATTTGAATATGACCTCAAGATTCGAATCTCAACATAATATTAGAACCTGCGAATCTGAACAAAGAAATTGCGTCTTCCAATCTAAATACATTTCGACGATGGGCTGTCGGTATCAGAAATTTATAAGATTCGAATACCGAATCTGTGTGAATTAGCAGCCTTACGAGTAACGTTGTGGCTCCCGGGATATAAAGTAAATATTAAAACAATAAATGTACCTATTATAAAAGTAGAAATAGTCTAGTTAATAAAGTTTATTGATATGAAACTAAAGTAATTGTTTTAAATACAAACAAAACCATTTTTAATCATTTATTTTACACTACCTACCTATATAACTAAGTACTACAGCCATTAACAATATGGGATTAACCCAAAACCTTTGATTGTGTGAGTCACACAATTTTAATTGGTACGATAGAAATGTATGATATTTGTGGAATTGCTTTGGAGTACTTCCGATTTACATATGACCTCTCAAAAAGTAATTGTGCGATATCAAGATGGAGACGGGCATATTAAGAAGATTACATCAAAATCTAAATTAATTACGTGTGGCGTAATAGAAGGCTATATGCTGGGGAATATTATTTTTACATTATACAGGGTGTTGCGAAAATGTAACGCTATTAAGGAGCGCTTCCTGAGTAGGAATAAATAATTAAACAAATTGTATAATATTTTTTTACATTTGGAAAGAACTATTTGACCAATTCGCCCAGGTACTTCACAAACAGCATCTTTGAAATTATTAACAAACACTTTTTTCGCAAGGTGCTTTGATCGGGAACGTGCATGTCACAACATTTATCCAGGAACATTTTGAAGGAACTATTTTGTCATTTTTCAGTGGTATGTTTTACAAAGATCGAAATTAAACTGTGCTTGTGCCCTGAAGTAGATGCAAACGAAGTCACAATTGTTTGTTGTTTTGGCTAATTTTTATACTTCTTTAATTGTTTTTGATGCAAAGTGGTTTTTAGATGTGGAATGGCCTATTTTTTGTCGCACTGAATCTAAAATGTTAGTACTTAAACAATTTTAAAGGAGTTTGTAAACTCTTACCGTCTTAATACAAGCTTTACAAATTAATTTATTGTTTTTATATTTTAATTCATTATAGCCTCTGACACAAAGGATGATAGGCGTATAACTATCCCCAGATCTGCCGTTTTGCTCTTGTTTGTATTTTGAATTAAAATCATACAAAACGAGGAGTAACCGAGTTTTCTGCGTGTGTGTTAGTTAACCAAAATAATTCAAGGGAATACCCGAGTTTTTTAGGAATTCCCAGAAAACCACTGCACTGACTGCATTTTTAAGCCCGTCTAACTGCATGCAAGCAAAAAATGTGCTCGAAAACAAACCAGATTGAAATATTCTATTACGAAATGAATTAGGCCGAAAATAAATGCAAACTGACAACTTAAAAGTAAGTACAAATTAGCAAAAAAATCCGAAATATGCATAAAAAGGCTAAAAAAGCAAAAAACACAAATTTTGCAGAGGTTCCCTTTATGATGTACCTATACAAGGAACAAGGAAGGATATTTCGAAATTCAACCCCTAAACGGGTAAAATGGGGGTTCCAATTTTGTATGGAAAAATAATATTAAATAGACATTTCGACTTGGCACTTCTTAGGAGTACTCCTAAAAACAAATAAGCAAACACGTACTTCGTGATTTTCCAAAAAACGATCCCTTAGGGGGTGAAATGGGGTAACTAAGCCTAAACATCGATACGGGTGTCGTTATTAAGGTTTTTAGGGACGTTAATTGCGGAAATAGCATTTATTTTTATGTCCAAAACGGTAGACATGACATAAATTTAAAACCCTATAGTGGTGAAACGAGGTTTCAGAGACAAATTATTTTTGGGCAGAACAACGTTTGCCGGGCCAGCTACTCTAAAATATAAATGCGGGCGACGTACAAATAATTTTGCTCATCCCAAGAGTCATCGTGCTGATTGCTCTTAGAAAACTGCCATCGGGACAGTTTTCATTACAACCAGCGCTCGCCCCTTGGCGTGTATAAAATTATCGGTATGTCTCGCCCTTGTTATATTACTAATGATAACACGTAAAACCACGTTTTTTCAGTGACGTCAACCTTCTCTTTTATTTTTAGTGACTTGTAAATACTTACCTGCTGGTACAATAAGGAAAAAATTTTTTCGAATGAGGTGGAACGCAAACCAATGAATCTTTAGGTATATTTAGTATTATAATATGACCCATATGCTTCATATACCGATTTATATGAGAAATGAGCTGGAAATACATACACTAGACAAAAACCAGCAGAAAAGAGAGACAAAATCGTCAAGCATGGGAAGGAAATAGTTGAAACTATACATTGATTAAAAAAATACATAAAATAGCATAAAACCAATTTTTTTTTAAATTCTAGAAAACATTAGTCCACTCAAAAAGCATTAACGAAAACAGTTAAAAATTTATTAATAAATAACCAGTAAAACAAAAGTGGGCGTTGTGTCCAAGGTGGACGTTATGACCAAATGCGAAGGTGGACGTTGTGACCAGAGTGGGCGTTATGGCGGTGGACGTTGTGTCCAAGGTGGACGTTGTGACCAAATTTGAAAGTGGACGTTGTGACCAGAGTGGGCGTTATGGCGGTGGACGTTGTGTCCAAGGTGGACGTTGTGACCAAATATAAAAGTGGACGTTGTGACCAGAGTGGGCGTTATGGCGGTGGACGTTGTGTCCAAGGTGGACGTTGTGACCAAATGCGAAGGTGGACGTTGTGACCAGAGTGGGCGTTATGGCGGTGGGCGTTGTGTCCAAGGTGGACGTTGTGACCAAATTTGAAAGTGGATGTTGTGACCAGAGTGGGCGATATGGCGGTAGACGTTGTGTCCAGAGTGGACGTTACGACCGACGCCGTAAACTGTTATTCTCAAGAGGCGTCGGTGGACGTTGTGACCAGAGTGGGCGTTATGGCGGTGGACGTTGTGACCAAATGCGAAGGTGGACGTTGTGACCAGAGTGGGCGTTATGGCGGTGGACGTTGTGTCCAAGGTGGACGTTGTGACCAAATTTGAAAGTGGACGTTGTGTCCAACATGGCGGCCATACTAGGTGGTGGACGTTGTGACCAGTGGGCGTTGTGTCCAGGCCCCGTAATAAGAACGTAAACTTCATATTTGCCAAAATTTTATCTCTTCCGGACGTACCATAAATATTATCATTTTTTTTTTAATAAAACTTCCTATGTTTTTACTATTACGACAAATATAAAAGTTCTCAACATAAATCAACTTTTTTCTACGATTGTATCAAAATGCTAACTTTTTGCACAGTTTCTAGTGTTAAAAGCGACCTTTGTAGCACTTTTAATATTATCGCCTGAATTCGGTTTTTTTAGCACGTTGCCATTGGTGGCTTGTTTTAATATTATATTACAACACGCTTTGCCGTAAATTTGATTGTCAACATAACCTAGAATATCTAACACAATGTGACGGAAAATGTGTCACCGAACTATGTTTTTACTTCCTTTTACTATAAAGGAAGTATTGGATTCACCCCAAAAATTCGAAATTGAGTTTTCAACGGATCTTCACGTTTTAGAGTCCCCTGATCCCAAAAAACATATTTTTTTTCATTGGTCTGTCTGTGTGTGTGTCTGTCTGTGTGTGTGTCTGTCTGTGTGTCTGTCTGTGAACAGAATATCTCAAAAACGAAAAGAGGTATGGCGTTAAAACTTCATATATAAGTTTTGTGTACTATGTAGATGAGACAGCAAGCTTTTGAAGAAAATCGCATAACCGGAAGTAGGTGTTTACTCTTGTGATTTTTCAGTTTTTTTCGATTTTTTCAAAAACGGCTCGAACGATTTTTTTTAAACTTTACATTTTTCTTACATTTTTAATGTGTATTGATGTGAGATAGGTGATTTTCCAGTTGAATACTTCTAAAGTGGGTTTCTTTTGTTTTTTTTTCTATTTTTTTATTAACTCCTATTTTAAATAAAACACCCGGTATATTATTACATTTTTGAATTCACCTTAAAATTCTAGAGAAAATTTGTCTCTTCAACTAACACTCGATTTTGTACCGTTTTTGTAGAATTTGTAATTTTTGAAATTTTTTAACAAATAGTTAAAAATTAAAAATGAAATTTTTGACTAATTATAAGATCACTGTAAAAGGAAGTTGTGTGAGTGTATCACACCAGATTTTTATATTTCTGTTACGATCGTAGAAAAAATTGTGTATGATACACGTGTATAAGTGCCATTAAAGCACTTGCGACGTTAAAATCACTCCGCTTTCCGTAGTGCACTAGTATCATAATATACTATTTAACTTCCAATTGATTAAAAAATAACGAACTTCTGGCTAATAACTTTTAAAACGCAGTAGATAGTGCTAATTATAACAATTTCCAACAAAAAATGTAAAAACTAGAAAAAAGAACTGCTAAGTCAGTTTCTTGACATACAAAATTTTTATTTTATGAGTCTTACTGCTAACAGTATAAAAAATTAAATAATTGTAAAATATCGTGATGCAGAATAAGTAGCAAATTATGATAATAATGTTTCGTAGTTGCAAAATAAGTTTACCAAAATGCTTTTAATGAAAAACAAATCAAATAAAAACCCGTATCTATTTTTCTCACTTTTTTGCTTAAAGTTTATTATTTGTATAATGAATTAAAACAGATAAAAATTCTATTCTTGCCAGGCCATGTTATTTTGAGGAAGCCGGGTAGCGCAGTTGGCAAAGCGTTAGGCTTGCATTACGCAGGTCCCCGGTTCGAATCCCACAGTGGGAAGAATTTTTTCGCAGCCTTAGCGGTCTGTGTCGGGTTCCGTAAGACCATTCACAGTTGGGCATCCATTTAAAGAATAAGGTCAACAAATCAGCAAGACACACCCACAACACAAAGGTTGCTACGCAAGCACGAGAGGCGCGCTCCAATGTTGTGACCCGAAACTGGGCTAGGTTGAGCATATCACCGCTATGTGCTAAAACGTATAGCACCACCGTCTACACCGCAAGGGAAAACGAGATTACCGATTATACATATACATCCATGTTATTATGTATTGTAGCTATGCCATAACTACGACACTTTTACTAGACGTTTAATTTCACAGTTTACTTCATGTAGAGTGAAAATAAACCTTGATTAAATAATTCCAACATACATTTACAAAACTGTATATATAAAAAATTCTAGCTCCATCGGTTACACAAAATAATGAGAATTTTGGTTAAAAAAAAATTGGTTGCACGATATATGGCAGTCACTCGGTATATGCCTTATTAACATTCTACCTACATTCAACTATTGTTATTTGAATAATAAGCATGGTAAGCAGAATTTGCTACACCAAGTGTGTACTATAGGAAAACAATAAATGGTACTCAAAATCAGGTGGTGGCAAACGAAAGGTACAAAATGAAGAAAAAGTTGAATGAGGCTGTGAAAGCAGTGATCAAGGAGCAGTCGCACACAGCAGGTTAATATTTCTTCCAGCACTTGTTACGCATCCTTAAACAAGACTTCAATCTTCACCACTATCGTTTACAAGTGTAGCGGACATATTGCCACGTTCAGCAACCATAAATAACCCCGTTCAAGGTTTACAGATGCAGTGCAGTAAATCCTAAACTAGAAAACTTTTTATCAGTGTGCAGTCCATTCTAGATCAGCGGGTGGCTCGCTTTGGGCGTAACGCTACGTGCGAATGAGTGATTAGTGTCATAAACTATATAAACAGTGTCGCAAGTGATAGCAAGCATTCGCAGATGCAATGTTAGGGCGTGCAATTAGAAAAACACCGCCTAATGCGGACTGTTGACAACAGGGCGTCAAGCTGCAGAGATTCCCGATACCCCTTTTTATACAATAGGTCCGCCTATTCGAGGCCCCAGAAAACTTCTTGACCACCTGGGCAGATAAGCAGAGGCATAATAAAATTATTTTGCTGACACTAAACGCTGGGACAATAACAGCATTTTCACTAACAAGACGGTTCAGCCCCAGAAACAATAAAGCAATTCTCTGGCGCTAAATTCAGGTACAAAGGCAAGTAGCACTTTCCACAAAGGCAATTCCAGCTCGGCCAAGATGGAGCTATAAATCAACCACACTGACGCAATTGGCAAGATCCAACATAAGGCCGCCAGACAGAGCAAGCACCGAGGCATTCCGTACCGCCATTTCGTTTGGACATTCCGTTTAGGAATTCCGGGTTTACGATCCGTCTAGCCTACTCAACATTTCCCCTCGCGGCAGTAATAGCATTAATTCACTTAACTCTGTGTAGATGCCAGAGCGCGTTTAACTATTAGAACCATAGTTGTTTAATAACGCACTATATATATGTGTGTGTATTATTCTACATTTATGTGCATATGTATGTGAACATTATTAAATGAACATAAGGCCGCCAGACAGAGCAAGCACCGAGGCATTCCGTACCACCATTTCGTTTGAACATTCCGTTTAGGAATTCCGGGTTTACGATCCGTCTAGTCTATTCAACATTTCCAGTCGCGGCAGTAATAGCATTAATTCACTAAACTCTGTGTAGATGCCAGAGCGCGTTTAACTATTAGAACGATAGTTGTTTAATAACGCACTATATATATGTGCGTGTATTATTCTACATTTATGTGCATATGTATGTGAACATTATTAAATGAAAGTATTATCATCTCCGAATACTCTGGATTTTATCGTCAACCGGATGTAATCCAACAATCAAACAAGCTTAACATAAAGTCATCCCTAATGATCTGCTCCAGGGGTAAAAGTTATGTTGATAGTTTCTTGACAATCTTGATAATCATTATGAAGTGATCGATTATTTTGTTTTACTGATGAATGTTGGTTCCGCCTCTTTGGGTATATCAATTCGCGAATACGCGAATGTTGAGGTCAGACACTACTCATTATTTTATTGAGACTCCCTTACATCCCCATATTCTTTGAAAGTAACATTTTTATCCATTAGGAGATTCATTTAGAAGGTCAGTATAATAAAATGGGATTTAGTATTTTTTTAAATAATGAATGTTGAAAGATATCGCTTAGAAATGCTAAAGATGATTTAGATGGCCTCCAAAATCGTGTAATTTGACCCCCTGCGATTTTTTTTTGTGACACCATTCAAGAATGCTATTCATAATGGTGATATGAATGACCTTCGCCAAAAAATAGTCAACCATATTGATGTAGTAAATACTACTAAATAAGGTTTTGCTATTAACATAAGAGTTGGGCTGTGTAGTGACAACAGAGGTAGTCACATAAAATATCTTCGTGATAACCTGTTTGGTTATAAAGTGCTTGTATTCTTTAATGTTCAATTTTCAATAGAAAATATATTGATATATTTAGTAAACATCTTTGTTTATCATCAAATGATGTCCGTTTACACAGCACTATTGTGTCGACTTTATTTTATTGTAATTCGAATAATAAATGATATGAGGTACGCTATTTGTACACATCTAGTATACGTATAAAATATTAAAAATTCCGTTCCGTGCTTTAATAGTAATAATATTTGTAATTATTTCGGGCAATAGCAACCTGTCGGTTGATGTAATTTATGTAGTTAATACAATACTTACATTTTATTTATGGAGGAACCAACGTTGAACTGTACATTCAGAATCTGCAACAAAACACACTTTTGAAATTCAATTCTACCAACAATACGAAAAAAAGAGATCCAAACCATATTTCAGTTTTTGATTGTAAAGATTTGCAACCGTAAAGGTTGCTTATACTTTTATATTGTTTCTTGGGCCTGGAACGTAAGAATCTTGAATATTCGCAATCTAATTTTCCAGAAACCTATTTAATATCCAAATGTTTATTCGTAAGAGCAGACATAATAATTCCCCAGCGTTCGCCAGCCGTAATTCTTGGCTGCCAATATTTATCACAGATAATTCAATAGAGCGTTCGACCTGCCGCGTTTTCGTTCGTTTCTCGCCGAAAAGCCAGGATTTGTATGGCAGATGTCAGAATCTAAACCCCGAACTCATGCATCAAAAAGATATATGATTGCGAATTTTCTGGTCTTGGCGTTCTTTTAAAATTCAATATTGTGTATAATACATTCTGTTAGAAGTCGGCTGCATAACTTACCTCGTTTACATATTAGGGCACAAGTGCAGCCATTATTTAAAGGAACTGAAGCTTTTATGTCCCGAACTTGGATAGTTCAATATTCCATGCCAAGCATGTCCACAAGCTGTTAGGAGGAAGCTATTGCATTCCTTTAAACTGTAATGTGTTTTCACTAACTAGCTACTTCTTAGTTTGCAGATGTTACTAATCTTTACAGAGATAGCTAACCAGTATAGGTATTTACTGCGAAAAATTCAAAAATAGACTTTTCATAATTCGATATTATTAAGAGAAGTATAAAAAATTAGGAAGTAGCGAAAGAAAAAGTAAGTGCTTATTACTAGTATATATTGAATACAATAATTTTTTAGATATCCCATGTTTCTGGTACATCGCTTTCCTTCTATAAGCGGGAAATATATAATTATTACTCCACAAATACAGTTATATGCAATAACAATCCGTTTAAATGAAAAACAGAAAAAAATTAAATTGAAAATAACGATTAAGTCAGAGAACTGCTAGTCAAGGTGTTGAATTAAAAAAAATAAGTTAAGAATTTCATATCAGTGCAAATTTTAATAACATTTTCAAGATTTTACTTTTGAATACATAAATTAATTTCCCCAAAATTGTTTTTGGTTTTCTAAAGCAACTAATTATCATTTTTGTTTCTACAAAATTAATTAAATTATATTTTACAAGCAATATTCTCATTAAAACAGGTCGATAGGGCCAAATATGCCTTTAGAGATAATACACCCTTAAGGTGTACAAATTTCATGTTCATTAGAGTTCTCAAATCTTCAGATAAAACAAAATAGATATTTCCCAGCTTGATATTATTATATCTCCATATTTTTGACACCGCTAGTATGATATCTCGTTAGGTATTTTAACTTCACATAGAAACCAAAAAGGTAATTGATTTGAATTAAAATAACTAATAAAATATTTTACTTCCTTCAGCTGAGATAGCAAGTGCCCCCTTTACAAATATAAATTCAGTTAGATAAATATTTGAGAAAAATAATGAAATAATATAATGGCAAAGCTTAATCTTAATTTAATAAGTAGCTTTCATTGTAGCTTGACAGGAAAATTCAAAATAAGAATTCCAGCTATTACTTATGCTCCAAATCTGTTACTTCGTTTTTCCGCGAGTTGGCTGTAAGCCTGGCAAATCAAAACCCACCATGTATATCAGATTACCTAAATAACATTTAGTGACTTTGAATGCTGAGTTGACATTATTTCCTTTCGAACAATTCCTGTGCGCAATTTCAAGGTGGTGATCTTTCTCCAGTCCCCATTTCCCATGTTGATGTCATTTTCAAAGTTATACGACGTGTTTTTGAAATGCTCTTTTCATGAGGCTTTAAGAATAGATTTCCTCCCTAAAAATACTAGACGACATGGGGCAGCTTGGCTTATTGGTTTAATAAATTGCTGCACCAATCTGGTCGCCTCAATACGTGATTTCATTTCGGAAGTAAACAGCTGTTGGTCGCCCGAAATCTAAGATAGGATTTGATTATCTCTGCTTCACGTGGTCTAATGCTCAGTTGGATTTATTTTTAGACCTCCTCTTTTTTATTCTCTTTTTTTGCTTGTCGTACTTTTTATTGTGCACAGAGACGTAGATATGAAAGAATATATTCTACAATTTATTATTTCAATATGTAGTACATCATGCACAAACTCTTGGACACTGCAGTGCTACTAACAACTTTTAAAACTAGCGGTGTCCTCTTTTGTGAGATAATCTAAATATCAATACAAATCCAATAATAGTACTTTGATAGAGATGTAAAACTCATTTTTGACAAAATATCTGAATACAACTGCAATGAGTATCAGATATTTCAAAGACATACCTTTATTTCATTCAGTATTTAAAAATTGCATTTTATCTATTCCATACTACCCCTAAACATTTCAATTTGTTATATCTCAGAATTAAGAGACTTTTGCTTATTTTGGTATGAAATTCCTTCTTCAAATACTGCATAAATATTGGCAAATACTGGGGTATTTTAAAAGGTATTTTTAATTTACTAATTTTTCTCTTGAAATTAACTACGGTATATGGAAATGCAGCTTTATTTGAATTTGGTGTCCATGCTTGCGGCGTTCGCAGAAATTTAAGAAAAATGCCTGTAGATTACTAAATCTGTCACTTCACTGTTGTTCTACTTCAATTTTTTATTTCTCAGATTTTCGAACTCAGTACAGCAGAAATTTGCATTTATCAAACTACAGAAGCAATGAACTAAGAACATTTAAATTTTGCTAAAGATGCATCTCCTTATAGATATGATTTGTATGTATTCTCAAACCTCTTGCAAAGGCTATGATTACTTAAAATTTTAGTGGCTCGTAAAATTCAAATAGGTTAAATTTTGAAAGTATGTGTTTGGTATAATGATAGGTAACGCAGAGTTACAAAACATTTCTTCTCTTTGCAAAATATCTATTGCATGAATTAAACCTTGTTATAGAGTACAATCGCTTTATATAGGTACACTAATGTTATAGACAGGCTTGAGGTGCCATCTCTAGTGCTGAAGGGCAACAATCGTAGGAAATTGTTCTCGATCTTGAGTTGCCCATAGTATAGTGTGAGAGTCTAGACTACACCATTCTCTTATGTTTTTCAGCCAGGATCACTTCCTTCTACCTAGACTGCGCCCTCTATTTTTTCTTCCATAATTAATTTAAGGAAACTGTACCTTTTTCCTCTAATAACGTGAGATAAATATTTTTTTTACCATTCCGAACAGTCTTCTAACCCTGTGTGCATGACTGTCCCCGAATATTGCCCAATAGTAAGAGTACTAGAACGCTAGAATAAAGATATAAGGAAAGATGTATTTTCCGTAAAGCTTTTGCAATTATGCGACGTTACCGCCTGCATAAACTGAATTTAAACACAATTAATGTCTTTTAATTTATATGCCGCTACCTTTTGTCACAATCGGCACTTCAATCTATGATGCCCGGCAAATTACGATAAACGCGAAACCTCTGCGGTGCGCAAGCTCACAAATGAACTGCCATCACGCAATCCCACCAATCCCCACTCGATAGCTCAGCAGTAGAAGCTCTAAAGGGCATTAAAGCAAGATGCTTGCTCTAGTGAAGACACTTAAGTCCAGCGCTCGAGCTAGCAGTCCTCCCAAGGAGGGGCTTCGGCACCGATGGCGACAGCCAGGTAGACCTCAGATCTCCCAGTTCTCAGCCGCTTACCAATCTTGCCGCCCCTCCGTGAGTTCTAATCGCAGACCTCCTCCTGAAAAACCCTTCTTAGAAGCCGCCATCGGTGATAAGTTTTCTGACACCTATTCTCTCACCAAGCCGCTATCGGTGGTAAGACTTCCTGCAGCAGATATTAGCCCACAGTACCGCTATCGGTGATGAGATATCCGGCAGCTCTTCCATCACATCAAGCCGTTATCGACGGTGAGCTTTCCCATAGAATCTACCTCTCTTCCTTGGGGCGGATCCGCCGGCAATATTTATTGAATTGTAATTTCAAAGATCACCGCCACACACGCAGCGTCGTCCCGTGAGCATGCTGCCAGAGAAGAATGTACTCAAAAAGGACGCGGTGTTGGATGCCTACTCACGTTGGCTCTCTCGGTTCCATTTATGGATATAAATGTGTATAAGTAATTCTAATTTAAGATGTTTTGATTTGTATTAGAAATACCAATAAACATATTTTATCTAGACTGTTCTTATTCTATTTTACTCAAAAATATTAAAAACTATTGGGTAACTGATTACCCATATTGGCAAAATTAATTACAAAAAGTAATTTGTTATCAATTATCCTGACCACCTTAAAATATTGCATTCTCATATTACAATAAGTTATATAGCAAAATGTGTATGAGCTTTTTTATTTTACGTGCGACGGTAAAACTGCTTTTCCCTGTATTGTATAAAGTTATTTTTAAATTACATATTTAACGAAATCGGCTGTAGCAATAAAGATTGCGATAGTAAAAAAAATTGTTAAGAACTTGGTGAGCACTTTTATAACATTTAATTCCTTCAACACATATTTTCAGAGTTGCCTATTTTCGTCGTCTTCTTCTTCTTACATTAGAGCCTCAGCTTGAGTAAGTTGGTTATCAGATCAATAATGTAATTAATTCACTGGCTAATAGTTTGCAACTAATGAAGCTCCAACAAATGACAACGTCGAATTTCTTATTTAGTTTTCTCTGAATCTTACAATTGCATCCCACACCGTTTAAAAGAAAAATAGTATAGTTTTTATACCACAGTCCTTGTTCTTCTCTTTCAGGCATTCGGCCTTCTGATTAGCTAAATGTAATATTGCGACCTACATACTTAAAGATGTAAAAATCAGAATTTTAATTGTTGAATGCCCAGAAAGTTATTCTAATTATATTAAAATGTAGTGGGGTTAAAATTGTCTATTCTTTAAAATAGACTCGGAAAGATCGCACAAAAACATGCAATACCAAAAGTAATATAAAATCGAGAAGTGTGAGGCGGAAAGGGAAAGCATAAAAGTTGTATATTTTTAATTATTATCAGTTATTAATTCCGAAAGATTCGAAACGAAACGTAACATCTTTTACGATTCGTTCTATTGTTAATTCAAGCGATTATTACTCGTCGTGTATTCGTGCTACTGAAAACACTCATAATCACCAATTCAAGAGCGGTTGTGCAAGATAAAATGGCATTGGAAACGCGGGTGCTTTCACCTTTCACTTTAGGTTGATACCAACGAGCTTATCGTTTAGAAAACGCAATTTCAAAAAGATTTATGCGAGGAGCAAGCCTCAACTTAAACGTCGCACTTTGGATGTCTATTCACGTTCGCTGCCGCTAATTCCTACATATTATATCTGCAAACGCGTGTTTGCCCGCATTCAGGCAAAATATTTAATCTTGTTAAGATTCAAACACAAATTCCTGCTTAAACAAGAAGCTATGGATTGCACGCGGAAGGAAGACACTCCTAAGATTCTGGATAAATAAACCAAGTTTGAAAACCCTCAAGACATGTACATGCAAATTCGAAAAGAACAAATTTTTGCCTGATTAGGCTAAGTGGGTAAGAAAATTCCCTACGCGATCTAATATTAATGCCCTTTCAGTTTTATTCCATTATCCGACGTTTTGCTTCTATTGCGTTATTTATGATTTTCAAGAAAATACAGAAAAATGTATGCTCGGAATTGCCCCGTAATGGTCTTCGTCGCTGCATGACAGCAGAATATGAGACTTCAAAGCAAGAAAAATTGCAGTTGCACTACGCCATTTTTGCTGTTCCATTTCGCAGCCGTTGGATATAAGATTACCTAATAAAAATCCTAGTCAGACATAAGCTTCCCAAAAATAACATAATAAAAAAGTTCACTTTCTTTGAACTCGGGGTCGCGAGCAATTGCTCCTTAGCTTTTATGTGATTCTGCATATATTACTGGAGATCTTTTCTGGGCTATGCACTTTATCTCCATCCCTTGCAAGCTTTATCCTAACTGGCCAGATATGAAAAATTGTTTAAATGAATGAAATCTGACATTCGCTGTGAAAGCGCAAATATTGAGAAATACAAGAACCGTTACGCGTTACGCTCCAGGACGGAAGATTAGGAGGATAACAACTCAAACACGGCGTAAAATCAAATTCGGATTGATCCAATTAAATAATTAATTTGAAATCAGAGCAATGCAGATTCATTTCAAATAATTCAACTCCTTAAGCTGAACTTCACTAATTCGTTTTATTAAAATAGCACGAACCCTGGCGGATAATAAATCACAGCTTTGAAGTTTAATAAAATTTAAGCGTTGTTCAAGTTTACATTACTGTTTTGTTGCTGAATTAAGTGCGAACTTTCTAAACAAGATATTCAGGTTTGTTTTGCACTTGTGCAGGTTGTAATTAATTTCTAAGCCCAATAGCAAATAAAGAACGCAAGTAATTTTAGGTATGGTCAAGAGTATAATGTAAACAAATTCATTTTTATTTAATTCTCAAATCCAGTAAACTTTATACAAACACATGTTTTACATCGCATTATAAATCAGTAACCTAATCCGCTGGTTTTCATTGATAGTTTTCTATATTAAGTGTCATCATGTCATCAAAATGAATAACGTGGAAACGCTGTCAGTATCGAATTAGTTTTTTTAATCAAAATTTTTAATTTTTCTAATTTCTTCTTGTCTCTTACCATGAATATTTAATTTTAAAAATTTACGTTTTACATTCCACTTGCAAAAATTTGGTCAGACTTGAACTCAATTCTAAATCAAGAACACAAAAATATAATCAAAGATAATATATGTGGGAACACTACGATATTAAATTTCACATAGGAAAAAGGGCACTCTAAAGAAAGTTATTAAAATATTTATTTAAAGTTAATTTGGGGCTTGACATTCTAAAAAGTTTAATATTAAGGGATGGGTAGCTAATTAATTTTTAATTTCGTGCGTAATTGAAATTTTTCAGATATTTGGGAAATAAATGTTTTCCGTTAATTCTCCAACTTAGAATACTGTACTATTTTTGCTAGAGATCAATAGTCTTCATCTCCTCCTTCAGTGATCAAAATATTTAAATTCTAAAATGTAACAACGAACAGCCGTCATTACAATATAATATTTATTTGAGAATAATTAATTTTCCATTCTATCACTTTTAAAACTTCATGTTAATTTCAACATCGAAAAATTGGAACTATTGGAACTAAGCTACATTTGATGAAACTGTGCAACTGAAATTTCGAACACAATAATGGCCAAAAACGGTCTTAACAACGTTATTAAATCAGGAGATGTTTTAATAACACCCTACTTGAGACATGGACCTATTTGGCATAATGATCGTGAATCCAATAGCCGATTTATACAGAGAGCGTCAAAATGCATTGATGTTCAAACTTCTGTTTGCCCATGAAATAGACAATTCGGTGAACTTGTGCGAAAACAAACTAGACTGCAAAACTAGTTTACAATGTGTAACAATTACGCTAGACGTGTGCCGCGCTTAGCATTAATATGGAATCATTAGGTCAAGTTTCAATACACTCTGTTTATAAGCAAGAAGTTTTATGCGAGCGTTGTGTTTTGCTCTTATGTAAATAGTACGTTATTAGATGGAATATCAAAACACGACACAATTTCATTGTATATAAAGCTCTGTACTTTATTTGATTTTTTAATATACTTTCAAACTCTGATGTGTATTAATTTGTGAACAGACAAAGGCTAAAGATGTCTTAAGGGGTAGTTAGGCCTTCCTACTCCATTCACATCTTATCCTACAACCCTTCATCCCTTCACCAAGTGTAAACCTATTCAATAACATAACCTGATCCTATAATTATACAATTTATGTCGCGAAGTGCGTCCTGAACGAGTGTAAGAAATAATCCACGAAACTACACAAATCGAAGACTTGCATAAATTCGAGGAACATCGCGGACAATTGGTCAGCTTCAGTTTGTAATAAAAAATTGTTTACTTAAATTACACATTTAATAAAAACTATTTCTTGAAGAAGAGAGACAATCAGCTCTCGTTATCAAAGATTAACAATTAAAAAAGAACAAGAAACTTAACGTTTTCAAGCATTGACGTCAGTGTCAAGCTATTCATTGGAGGTTGGTTGTTTTTCAACCCCCGTAAAAAAGCTAAGTTTCTTCTTCTTTCTTAATTGTTAATCGTTGATAACGAAGGCAGATTGTCCCTCGAAACGTTCGTTATTTAATATTTTTAATTTTCAAAGTGGCGAAATACCCAAATAAGAAATGAACTATATCACGCCACAAAGAAGTTTCAGAGATGATCTTAACGAAAGATATGAATCACTGTATTTATCACAAAAACGCCCATTACATGAATTTGTTGAAGAGTTACAAATTCTACACTGCAGAGACTGTAATTATAATATAGCATGGTATGGTGCATGTGTATAAACATTAGTAATAGTGCAGCACATTATGTGCCAGTAAGTGACAAGTGCCTTAAACGCAATACAAAGAGTGTCGCGAGTGATAGACTACATCCGTTGACGCAGTGTTAGATCCGCATTTAGCAGTTTAATTAGTGCGACGAATTAATGCCCTTTCGAAACCAGCAAAAACGCCAAACAAACACGCAGAGAGTCCCGAATAGCCAGACAGGCTCGTATAATGACCGTTGGCCCATTTGATAACCAGGGAATACTCTGGCAAATAATCGAAAGCGTTATAAATCCTCTTGCTGACGCAATGCCCTTAGACAAGGGCATGCAATCGAACAGAGCCAATATAAATACTACTAGAGGCAAGAACCAGGTCATTCGACTTCAGTCATTTCACTTCTGCCATTCTTCTTGTTCTTTAATTAAGTCATTGATCTGTTTGTTTTTACCTAGCCTGGTTCCTGTGATGATGATGTCCAGCAATTTCGCCAGCGATTCGGTGGTCTTTCTGGCTGTATCCTTCCGTATGCGGTTTGTATGCACACTTTTGCTATTTGCTGATCATCCATTCGTCCTACATGTTCCCGCCAGTCTTCTTCGGTTCCGTCCCCACCTCACTATATCTTCGGCGTTACATTTTTCGAATTTCGGTTTTTTCCTTTTTCGTCTACAATTTATTCTCCAGATTCCATTCAATCCATTCGTTCGCAGAGCGCTGTCTGGACATCAGCGACTTTCACTGCCTTGTATATATAATTGCTCATTGATGACTCATATTCATATGTATGTAAATAATATTTAATTTTATTAAAGAGTTGTTGTTATCTACAGAGCATTTCTTATTTCTAAATACTCTGAACGAATCCATAGACCAAAATGATATAACTTCGAAATTATTTCAGCTGTCAACCTCTGCTCGCATGCATTTTTATACAATTTACTACTTCCATTTTTGATGTTATAGTTTAATTCAAAAATATACAAGGGCACTTTATCATACTAGATTAACGGACTCACTTCTTCGTGATATCGTCATGTAAATTGATTATTGTCGATACTGAATCATTTTTTACTTTCCAATATTCTCAATCATTTCTCGAATTGCCAAATATATTTAATAAATTAAAACATGCCGGGTTTGGCATAATTATTATCGTTATTTTGAGAATCCACTAACCAATTGCTATCAATCACAGAAACACCCACTGCATGAATTTGCTAAAGAATTGCAAATTCTACACTGCAAAGACTGAACATGGTGTGATGCATGTGTATAAACATATGTAAGATGTATCGGGAATACACTTTCACGTGCAGCTGCAATAAATAACCCCCCGCGAAAGCTGAAAGAAGCAGCGCAATAAACTCTGTAAGAAAAACTTTTCATAAATGTGCTGACCATTTTATGTCAGTAGGAGGCCCACTTGGAAAAAAGCAAGCTAGGCGCGAGTGACTGGCAAGCGTCATAAACTCAACATAAAGAGTATCGCGGGTGATGGGCAATATCCGCTAACGCAGTGTCAGTACAAGCAACAGGCAACGCCAGTACGACAAATTAATGCTCTTTGCAGACCAGTAGGACAGACAAACACAACAGAGAAGAGTAGTCAGACAGACTCCTTTATAATAATGTTCGCTGACCTATTGGAGTACTAGGGAACCTCCGGCCAAGTAAGCGAAAGTGTCATAAATCCTCTCTCTGACGCAATACCCTGCGATAACGGCAGTTAGCGCTTTCGCCTGCAAGGAATTTCAACTTAATCAAGGGACGGGCCAGGGAGACAATTTTTCATTCACTTATGCAATCGAACAGAGTCAGTACAAACACAAGCAGGGGCAAAAAGCAAGGTATTCCTTCCGAGTCATTCGACTTCAGAGATTCCACTTTCGTAATTCGATTTCTGTCAGTTTCAGTCAAGTCATTCGTTCACTAAAATTTTTCTCGACAACGATTTTAACTGTTAGTACGCAGTTTTTTTTCCACAAAGTATTTATTATTTTAAGACACTCTGGATAAATCCATACAACAAAATAGTAGAATTTCAAAATTATTTGTCAATGTTTTCTCACAAATGGTGCTAAAGACTTTACTAGTAAGAAATAAAATTAAAGGACGCCCCAGTTTAGAAGAGAAGTCAAAGAACTAAGTAAAAAAGCATTCATAGAATACAATATCAATAGTACACCTTTCAAGTTTTCCCTAATTGCTCGAAGGACCAAATTTGTTTAGAAAACTAAAATTCGAGTTACTAATATTTTTAAAGTCACCCACAAATTCGGAACCCAAATGTACAACTACTATTATAATTTTCTTTGCTTGTAGAAACACAGGCTAAAGAACGAAAAAGTATAGGAATTATTTTAATTCGCTTTTACTATGTAATTTTAATTTAAACGATATTTTCGACCAAAATTTTCCACATAATCAACTTCCCCAATACCCTTATTTAAAAAAATTCCACCTGTTAGAATTTTCTAATAATTTAAGTATAATTCGAACAATTTGCTGAGTTGATCGCCAGCAAATATTGTCATCTCACACAATCTTTAATACATCAGCACTGAAATTTATGCCATGACAACTATTTTACGGGGTTTCTGAATAACAGTTCAAAACTCGAACAGGTTTCTGCTATGGCACTGCAAATAATAAATTTACTACGTGCAGCCCCAAATTTATCGGTGTGATTGCGTGTTGGGAAGACCTGCTGCTTGTTAAATCTTTTCTGATAAGCGACTGAACGGAAGGTAATAAAACACTGCGGTTCCATGTGTGCTTTCATCCACTCAATGCGGCCGCAACTGTAATACCATATACCGGATCTTCTCCATGTCTGTTCTGGTCTGGTACCCACAGCCCTTTGCCTCAGCCAGAACGATTAACAGCTTTTTTAAAGGACGAGTAATCGGCATGAACGTGACCGCGACTTCAAATTAGATTTAATTTGAAGTACACTAAGACTGGTTTAGATAAACGCGGTATTTCGGACAATTAGAGCTGCTATCAGCTTCTGGGCCCACTTCCTGTTCTGGACGCCTCTAATTATTTTTGGAACGGATTGTTTTAGTGCCCTAATAACGGAGGTTCTGCCGTGTTAACTCCTGTTTAATGTATCCAGAATTAGAGGACCCTTGAATGGAAGTCTCCAAGTGGAACCGGATGCGTGGTGCATCTGCGAGGCTACTTTGTATGCGTTTTTGATCCGCTTTTTCGAGCAGTTAGTCACACAACTGATTACTTTTACGCACCGCACGAGAGTCCCTTTCGGAAGGATAATCAAATTCCGAAAACAGAAAGCTACTGCGAAAATCGAGCACATATTTCATGGAAATTTGAAAGAAAATTCTACGGGGCTTGGCCTTTCTGATGGAAACATCGATTTTCTATCGGCCGCATTTGTCAGTGTCCATGACAGAGGCGTTCTGTTTTTGCAGCCGGGATTTATAAGTCGCGACTGTTCGAGTTATTTGCTTCTTTGCCTAAAGTTCCAATTAAGTCGAGCAGAGTTTCCGAAACGGGAGCAGTAGTTTTCAAATGCCCTCATAATTGCAATTAAAACTTCTAAGACCGAAATGCTTTAACGATCAAACTCGTTAAGAAAATTAAAACCGCACTTGGTAATTTCATTCATAAAGAAGGTACCCGTCGGTTCCGCATTCTCTCGGAAGTTGATTTCCGAGGCGGCAAGTGCTTCGAGAACGCCAAAACGTGCTAAATGTGTATTCGTGAACCGTTAAAACCTTAACTTATCTTACAAATAATCTTAAACGACGCTTAAGCTCACAAGTCCCTCCATAACGAGATACTTAACGCCTAGCGCAAAGAATTCTGCACATGTGGTGTTTTTGTAGATAAATGTGTCTAAAATCTGTCTGCTGTCTATAAGAGGGCTACGGGGCTCTGAGAGGATTCAAAAAATGTGTTTGTTTGCCTTATAACATATGTGAAGGTGATGGAGATGTTAATCAAGTCGGAGACAGCGACTTATGCATGAACTTTTTAAAATACATGAACGCCGACAATTTCATTTTTCAAATCTTTCGGGAACTGTAGTTAATGAGCGTATGGGTTAAATTTATTATGGTTTTCATTTAACAAAGTATATTTAACCCTAGAACGCATAGGTGGCGTCATATGAGACACCACCTATTTTACTATCTAGTTTTCGGTGATTTGCTGTGATGTTATCATATTCATATTTTCAGTACCTCTCCAGAAGATTATTGTTGATATATCCCTTTCATTTTTAATTTCCAAAAATTGTTACAACCTTTATAATTAGTTCTTTATTTACTTGGTGTCGTATATGACGCCATCTATGCAATCACGTAACAAGTTTTCTCGGTAGGTGTTGGTCGGAAACAACTTGCCATCTGCCAGTTTATGTATATATATTTCATAGTAACGTAATGCGAAGTGGAATTTGTTAATAGTAATTATCACTACTGTGTTTATAGGATGGCCAGTTAGTTATTATACTTGAGCCGCCGAACAGATAGAGTCGTCCATGCAACCAAAATAACATATTACAAAGGTCACTCGATAATATTTTAACTATAATTACTAAAAGGAACAGAGATGGCGACCCTTATGATTGTTTGTTTGTTTGTTTTTTTGTTAATGGACAAGGTCTAGGCATGCAGAGTACCAGGTACCTTAGACACCGACTGCTATGGTCATATGGTCAAAGTCCTACTTAGAATTTTGCCGAGACTAAGGAGTTCCAACCCTAGCAAGGGATCTTTTACATGCTACACATCGTAGTAGCATGGGACCCACGGCTTTACATCACTTCCGAATGATGGCATTCTGTAGAGGCTTTCATCTGCATTTTTTATTTTTGAAAACCTCACCGGGACCGGGAATCGAACTCGCGACCCTACGATCAGTAGCCAGGATGCTTACTACTGAGCTACCGACCCCGGCACCCTTATGATTAGAACTAATTTCAATTGACATTAAATAACTTTTTGAGGTTATGATGCCAATATCGAGAGATCCAAAAAAATTGATCCTCTGCGGGCTATGGAAATTCAAACGTATGAATAATATGTTGGTGGCACTGTAAGTCTATGTCAAATTCGAGGTTAGCAGATTAGGTTTTGCGTCAGTCTGTGTCAAAACTAACGCAAAACCTAACCTGATAACCTGCAGTGTAATTTATGTGCTGAACAGAGACTACCGAGTGATTTTTTAAAAATTCAATTTCAGCAGGCCCTGAATACCCTGATACAGTTGGCAGTACTGAAATGTAGTGTTTGTGACATTGTAAGTCTAATCTGCTAACCTCGAATTTGACATCGACTTACAGTGTCACCAACAGTACACTTCAGTACTGCCAACTGAATCAGGCTAAAGAGGGCCTGCTGCAATTGAGTTTTAAAAAAATCACACTGTAGTTATTTGGCAAAACTGTTTAACGTAGATATTAGTACCTGATCAGCTCCTTAGATTTAAAAATTAATTTAGAATGTAAGTTTTTATTCATACTCATAAATAAATATTTTAACAACTTAAACTTCCGTTTTGCGCTTTAATATGCATCTATGCAGTCAAAATTGTCTTCCAGATATTAAAAAGGGTGTATAGTAAAGTTAAAGTGCCTCACTAAACAAAAAAAGGTGTGGTGTCGTATACGACACCACATATGCGTTAATGTAACTTTCTTAGATGTATGCGTTCTAGGGTTAAAGCGCTGCTATTGAGTATGGCATCACTCGATATGTGAGGAGCTAGAGACCAACTACATATGCGCATTTCTGCCAATAAATGATTTTCTATATTTTGCAAATATTATGTAAAGAACGTCTACCAAAGATTACAAACGGTTTAAAACATTTCCAGAAAATGTAACCAACAAAGCCCTTTTACAAATTTTGAAATTAACCCACAATCTGTTGATACATGTATCTTCAGAAACAGAAGTGAATCAACGGATACTGTAATTCGTGAAAAATGCCCCCAGTGCACAAAGTTATTTTAACGAGATTAATAAGTGGAGACAAGTGGAGATAAATAGTTTATTACCGAATCAAATTATTGAACACGAACACTCAAGTCTTAATTTAAAAATAATATTCAATGTAAGCATAGGTAACTTCTAATTTTGAAAGCTTTCAACTGGAGCCGATGCATTCATGCAGGTGAACGAATTTATAATAGTAGTTATGGGTTTATGTTGCTATGGATTGCTTATTTTGAGTGTGACATTAATATGCATGTATTGTAATGATCTGTGGATATATAGTCAGCCAGCGCCCTAGTCAGAGCTCGGCTACTGTGTCACGGTACGGGTTCAATCCCCACATCTGGCAACTAGCAGGTGGCCCCGGTGCAACTGAATTGCGCACCAAACCCATTAGTCCCTTAATCCAACACTCGAATTGCGCTCAACATAATTGCCTACCTGGATTAGATGGTGGGGGGGGGGGCAATCATAGAGTGATGTTTTTGTCTTTACCTGTCGAGATTATATCACAAGTATTTACAAGTTCTAATCTAGACAACTCTTTTTAAATTAAATTAAATGTTTCTAGTAACTTTTTGATATACCATGCTTTTGCTATGTTCGGTTTTGAATCCGGTCACCCGGTTATATAAATTGTTTTTGCTGTTGGTTATTCTAGCGCCAATTTCAAAATAATTTTATCATTAGAAAGCGAAAATCAGTTAAACTTGACCCCAGTTCGTGGTAACCAATCTTAAACAAACCTTTTAAAGGCTAAATTACCTGTCGCAATTGTATCTATGAATTCAGTGAAAAAGCGTCGGCAAATGTTTAAAATCCGCTTTTCTTCTTCCTATTATGTGCATTTGCCAAAAATGAAAAATGGTAACTTGAATGACTGTGTTCGATCTGACTACCTGCAGATTCCGTGCGCAATTCGGTAGGAGATTAAACAACCTTTTTAATACTACACTACCCGTCGTTAGTTGGTGCGCAGTTCGAGTGCCACCGGTGGCCCACACAGTCGCTTTAAAAATTGGGTACTGGAACAACAGTGGTGGAAGGTGTGATGTTAACTACATCACCCAGTACGTCGGTAACGTTGTGCCAGATAACTGGATTTCAGAAAGAGATGTTCGGTGGCCCTGACCCGCCGCGTCTCACGCCATATCCCCACATTAGTACAGGGTATTTAACATAACTGACCTAAAACCAAATTATAAAGCTAAAAAATTATATAAATGCAGATCATGACTTACTGAATGAGAATCTGTGGTGTTGTAGTCACCATCTTGAAAATAATTATCTATTTATTTTTGCGGAGAAAATTTTATTTTGAAAATTAATAAGAAAATGTATACTCAAAAATGTGTAGATTAAGCTTTTCAGCTGACCTCATATGGGGACTTACCCTAATTAAAATAATTTTGCAAATAGTGTGCTATTTATTAATAGATCGCGATAGTTATTCAAAACTACTTTTATTGAACGTCAATTAGATCACAATCACAATTCTTTATTCCGATAAAATTAAGAGATACCACAACACCTTAAAGGCGGCTATCTCAAGAAACACCAGACTCAAGTTTTTTTTTTAATTTGGGCTCATAGAGTCATGCTCTACGCAAACCGTCATTAAAAATAGGTTTCTATTTTTAGAAATTCGATGAATTTGTAACCTAGAATGCGACAATGACCACTGCAGCAAGATATGTCTTATTAAAATAAAAGTTCGTGTTCGAACAGTTCCACAACTATTGTAAATAATACTATATTAACCAGTTGTTCAATTAAAAATTAGAATCGGATACGTTCTTCAGCCATAAATTGATGGTCAAAGATAGTAGAAAAATTCAACCCTTATTCTGACAGGTATTTAGTGAATTTCTTCCCTCTCGAAAACCAAGGCATCTCAAATATTGAATCGGAATGTCAAAACTTTTTCTTCTTTTCATAAAGTTCAAGATTGTAAGTCATAACACGTTGGAAATATTGCAAACAAGAATTTCAGTTTTAGTAAACAGTACTTACAGATTATCAGACAAAATCAAAAAACGTAAACTGTTGGCATGCATAGTTCGTATAGAATTTACATAATTGCTTATTTTTACTTCCCTTTTGTAAACGACGAAGGAAGTATTGTAATTCCGAAAAAACAGCTTTTACGATTTCTTCAGATCTACACGTTTCAGGGTCCCTAGATGACGAAAAACAGGTTTTCTCAATTCCGTCCGTCTAACTGTCTGTTGGCGGTATAACTAAAAAGCTATTTGTTAGAATAAGACGATGTTTTTAATGCAGATTATACATTTTTACATACAGATACATTATACTGTAAAAATAAATAATAATATAAACAGGGACGTATCACACAGATTACAATAAAATGGTTTTAATATTTGAATTTTTATGTCAAACTCAGGTCCAATTAAAATGATGTTGTCAGGACATTTTTAAATTCTACGAATGTGCGACTTTTTGGAGTATTTCTGTTCGAAGATTCTGACCCCGCTTGTATATAGTTTTTCGACCATATTTTTACGCTTAATAGTTCATCAAATTGTGTGCAGGCAGCTAACGGTTCGTAGCTTTAAGCAGCTGTAACGGCCTCTGTAATTTTCTGTAAGGCACTCGTTTTGGTAGCTTCGCTCATAATTACTTTCTCGGCTTATTTAAAATCCTGCAGACTCAGCTCGCTTCGTGATTGGTTGCAGGTGGTCAGACCGCGCGGCAAACAGGTTCCCCCTGCACGCCGCGTTCCGCAGCGTCTCTGGCGCGACACAGCGTTGGCTTGCTTGTTTTTCGGAGAGTGCGTTTCTGGCCGTGGCAATGCCAAGTGGTGTTGTTGGTGTTTGTGCGATTCCATTTTTCGATGACCGCCGTTCTGTAATTTCAAATGCCCGAAGGGCAATTGTTCCTCTATACAGCTAGGATCCAATCTTCAGGACGGGCAAACAACAGGTCTCCACAGTCTTCCTTTTTTCAAGCGGGTTTCGCATCAAGCCCCGAGTCAGGGATCCTGGATCGTACAACACCCACGCATACAGTTGCGGTCGCGGCTTCTCTGCACTGTTAGGCGAGCTCCCGACACTAGCGGCGAGGACAGGCGAAGCTGCAATGAACAAGGTAGCGCATGTAAATAATCATATTGGTACATTCAGATAAATGTTAGCCACGCGCTATGAGTCGCATGTAAATAATCATATTTGTACATTCAGATAAATGTGAGCCACACGCTCTGGGCTGTTTGTAAATAATCATTTTTTTTATTCAGTTAAATGTTAGCCACCCGCTCTGGGCTGTGTGTAACTAATTAGTTTCTTGCAGTCAGATAAATGTTAGCCACCCGGTCTGGGCTGTATGTAAATTATAATATTCTCGCAGTAAGTTAGAGGTTACTAACCCCAACTGGGTTCATAGTTCTAGTCCGTTTTTACTGGTTTTTATTTTGTACGCTGACAGTCGTCTGCGCCTGTACATATATGTTAATTTATGTGTTAGACCAATAGATCGGTTTGCTATATGATGCTTTATGATTTTCTCACGTGGATGTGCATGCTTATTTTCAGGGTGTATTATTCACTGTGTAAAGATTTACGTAAAGTGGAGCTTGGAAGAAGTTCTTAAGCGTCGCAGGTAAGTCAGGTCGCTCGTCGCCGCAGTGCTGGGAGTCGTGAGGCTGTACACATATAGTCTGCCCCGTTTGGCCTTCGGGGTTCTGCCAAGCGTGGGATCCAAGTCTGAATCCCGTAGCGCCAACTTATTTTGCAACACCCTATACATCTCGTCACGCTTGCCATATGGTGTACCGTTTGTAGGACCATGTTCATCTCCCTGAGGGTATCAAGCCGTGGCTATTGGCCTACTCCCGCACCCTTAAGTGTCATTAAAACCATTTGATACCGTAACAATGTATTAATTATTGGTCTCTGTATTATTTATTTGCAATCAAACAGAGCTTAGTTCCGGTAAAACATGAAATAAACTCGTGTCTCAGGGTACATTCAACAGCTTGTATTACAAATGATTTGCTGTATGATAAATTAACCAGTATGGCAGATGCGTGACTTTGTATTTGACAGGTCTTTACCCTTAAAATTTAGTATTCACAAAATGCTTTGTTCGTGAAACTTTGCGTAAATTGAGTTACAAACACACCGAAAAAGGCGCAAGACCACATCAGCTAAATGCTGCTAAATATATGACATAGCTTCCGGCTAACCTGTTTTTTTTTTTTCAGATGACGCTAACAGACGCTCTGATGTGCAACTGTTCTATTTACGGCAAAACTGCAAAATCGGCTGTAAACCGCAAATCTAAGGGACGCTATCTCGATTATTCCAATCTGGACCGCTGGAACCACGTTCTACCCATCGGGAAATGTCCAAACTTGAAGTACCACAAATTCTACGCGGATGCTCCATCTGCTTGCTGTGAAATGTAGCTTTTCGAGTTGATGCTCCGATGCTGCTTTCACAATGAAGTGACGCCACGGCAATTCCACCCTTGGTGACGGCATGCTGGTCCAAATTTCTATACACAGGCACTCCTGACGATCTTCTCTAACATAGCACACCAGGTATTGGCTGTCCAACGTCTCTGCTACTCGGAAAAGGGACCAGTAAAATTGGTCGCACATGGACGATTCTTGCAGCTGGCTATCTCTATTTACTGAGCACTGCTATCATTTTGAACTTTACCCACAAAGATGGACTACACCCAGATGACTATAATAAACAGAAATTTGGCTAACTTTCTTTACTGATAATTTTAAACAAACTGGAAGCTCAACTAACACACAGCCTAACTGTAACAAGCTTCTATTTGATCTCCTTTTTTTGTTAAAACAATTGACATTCTCGTTTCTTAGCAATAATGATTCACACTTGTTTATAAGAACAAAGGATTGATTTACATGTTTATTTATGGACTATAGTATTACTAAAATATTCTCGCATAAATACTAAAATGTGTTTATTCTTTGAAATTGTTCACGTAGCACTTTATGCTGCTTTTTAATCACTTAGTTTTTAATTGCACTTAATCACATGAGTTTATTTAGCACTTTATGAACTGTCTGTCTTCCGCTAGGTTGCCTTATTGCTCTTTGCAATCTTTACTTTCTCATACTGCTTTGCACTGTTCTCTTCCGTTACCTTTCCGTTTGTAGCCTATAAACCTTTAGTACTTAAACGCTCACACAATTCCTGTACTTCACAAAACGTATTATTTTAAAATTCAACCCTGTCAGCTACATAATTGAATCTGCATGTGCCATTCCAAACATTAATTATGACTGAAACTCTGAACGTATCCCTTCTGAAATCTATTTATCTCATGCCAACCTTTCTTACTCAAAGTATAATTGCTACTGCTCATATCAAGTGCATTTCTTAATGTAAATTACTGACTTTCTTGCAATAAATGAAATAGTTAATTCTGTGCCCATTTTTGAATCTCTTCATTCTTGTGTTAACTAGGCAATCAAAATTATCTAAAAAATAAATGCGTTCTATCTAAGGCAGTTACATTTCACCGATCTCAAAGACGCCTTTGGTTGGCAAGGCAGCGAACGCTTGCTTTTCTTTGGGCTACGCGCACATCATTGGAATGCATTCGCTGGCTTGTTTGCAGGCGCTGAAATTCGAATCTCATCGCCGGTAATTTTTAAAATTGACTATTTCCCGCATCCCTTATTAACCATGTTTTTCTAAAATTCCACAAATTATTTTTTTAATGGTCGAAAAATCAAAATTTTCCCTTGAGATGTTATCAGTTTACTTTACCACTTGTATCCAGCACCAAATATGTTGTTTTAATCAAGGTGGTCTTTCAAAAACTTCATTTAAACTGTCATTGTGCATCAGAATAAATGTCAAAATTAACCGATATTTGGGAAATAGTCCAAAAAATTCATTTCGGGCTCATAATTCTGCTCCGTAAATGTTTTTCTCAAGATTTGTTGTTTTTGGCAATGCCCCTCGACTAACTACCTTTGATCAAGTTAGTTTGTCTTGTGACATTGCCAAAACATAATACTTTCGTAACACATTTTTACCGGCAAAATCATTTTTCCTTAATAACAACAGATCAATTAAAAAACCAATTAGGGCAGGCTGTGATATGTGTTATACGTTTGGCAGTACTGAAGTGTATTGTCAGTCTATGTCAAATTCGAGATTTGCAGGTTAAGTTTTACGTCAGTCTGTGTCAAACAACAAACAAAACCTAACCTACTAATCTCGAATTTGACATAGACTGACAATACACTTCAGTACTGCCAAACGTATAACACATATCACAGCCTGCCCTAATTGGTTTTTTTATTGATCTCTCTGTACATTATTACTGATAAAATTTGCATTGCCAAGTGTTTGCTTTTATTGTTTCAGTATTATTACGAACGTGAAAATATTTTTACTCACAATGAAGCGCAAACTTCTTGTTGGTTTCTTAAAAACCTCTTTTGTAATAATCTTAAAAATATGGGAATTAAAACGCTTAGATATTATTAAAACCCCAATGTAATTTATTAAAGCCCAACAATAAACCCAATGCAAGACGCCCCAAGATATGCTCTAAAACTGTTTAAGTAAAGTATTTCTTTTAGTATCAATTACCATTAACATAGTAAAACGTAAAGCACCCTGACTGGAGCAGTATACATTCTGATAGTCCTCTTTAAATCAAAAGATATAAAACCTGAAAATACAAGCAATTAAAAGATGTTTTATAAAGATGTAATCATTTTTCTACGTAAAAACTGCAATGTGATCTAAAAATGTATTAACACTTTCTCTACACATCTATAGAATTTGAGTGAAATATTAAAAACCGTACCATCTTTTACCGATTAACCGTTTTTGGAATGTCTCTCTTACCAATTCATACATCTCGATGGAAGAATTATAAGTTAACCACCCTAGAACAAATTTGCATATAAATGGGACTTGTATTATAACAGACAAAATGATTAATTATTCTGGCTATATCCCTATGCCTATAATAGCAGTTGGAGTACCAGGTACTCCATATGCCTTTATCTTCATACAACAATTAATTTCCTTGACGGAGATCATTGAGAACATCGTCAAATTAGCATAGAAAGTTTATATTTTATTTGTATATAAATCCCACCAGTACCCCATCTAATCTATTTTCAGAGTACTGCACAATTTTACCTAGTATTTTAGATATCGGTCATTTCAACGTAGCGTAAAATTTAGAACAATATAAGTAAATATCATTGTAACTATTGTTAAACTTCCGATATTTTGTTAAAAAGGGCACTACAAACTAACTTTAAAAATTTAGGCAGCTAAAAGTGTAATTTATTCTCACCGGTTCAGATTTTTCACATTTTGCACATTTCACACCTCATGACTTACTAAAGTAAATAAATGTTACTTCTGTATTACATATAGTACTCCAGAACCCAAAGACCTTTCATTATAATCTTTGTTTAGCATCTTTTTTCTGCTTTTTAATTGATCTAGGTGTATGTACAAAAATGTATAGTAATTACAACTAATTAAGGTTTGAGTCAATCATCAATTTGGACTATTCTAATTAGCAATTTCTTAACCCTCTAGCTTCTCATTATTTAAAACAAGCATGTGTGTTGAAACTAATTTAAGAAGCAAATAGAGTGTAAAGTTAAATGTTCCTTGAAAATTTTAAAACTATTTTAAAAGGCGACACAATTATATCGACAATTGTATTTACGGCTCTTTCAATAACTAGAGAGCGGTTTGAGGGTCTATAATGCAATATTAATATTTATAATTTAATTATTATATTTTGAGTCGCATTAGCGCTCTGAGTCAAATACAATTAATGAGCATTTTATAATGACTACAGTCTTAATAACTATTGCTGATAATGTAATTGTAATATTATTTTATAAATATCTAGGCAATAATCCTCTTCTTCTTGTACTTCACGGTTTAGTCCTTAGGGCTGTTACGACCATCTACTTCTAGGACGCCCAACGTCTCTGTTTCCTCTCAGTTGGTTGATATCGTAACATCTTTGTAGGTATGCGAATATCCTCCATTCGGTTAATATGTTCTTCCCACTGTATTATATAGCAATTGATTTTTTCGTTTAATGGAATAATTCCTAGTTCATTTCTGATAGTGTCGTTCAGGATTGTATCAGTCCTATTGCAGCCTTTAACAGCACTCAAGAATTTCATTTCCGTTGCTTGAATCTTTGAAGTATCTTTTTTTAGTTACATTCCAGGCCTCGCTGCCATATAATAATGTAGGTATTACCCTTGAGTTGTAAAATTTGATTTGAGTGATTTTTTGTAATAATAGTGAGAATTTGTTGCGATTTATAGGCGATCAATCTTTCAGTACTACTGACTCTATCAAACTAAAATTTAAAATATTAGGAACTATCCATATTCTTAACTTACAAACCAGCAAGTTAATTTTCCAAATTCATTATTTGCAGACTTTTGTAGAAAACAGTTTTTCGCCGAATTGCCAGACTGGTAACTATACTGCAACCCTATATAAAACAAAACTATTTGAAATTTCCTGATTTGTATGTATTATCGTTAGACGCACAGATGGTCTGCGTCACCCCACATTAAATACAGAAGTGGTTGCTATGAATACCAATACCACCACCTGGATGTCCTGTATGAGATAAAAAAGTAGACTTGCCAGGCAGCCCAATCTTTGAACAATTTTTAGGTTCATTTTGCTGCTACAAGAAACTAGCTCTAAAAGACTTCTGAAGGTAATGGCTACAAAATAAAATTTTACACTTCAGAGGGTTTAATCCCTTTCGGGGTTACGAGAGTTTCGGATTAAACCGCTGCGTTGTGGCCTGTCGCTAGCTACACTTTCACTCGTTGAAAATTTATACATTTCCCACACGTTTTGCATCTTAAGCTATTCCATAGTAATAGCAAAAAATACAGTCAATCACTGCACGTTTGTTTGAATAATAATGAGTAGTACATTTTTAACTTCCTCGACATTTATTATTCGGTGTGAATGCTTCCATCAACGGAAGTCTTAGTAGGCTCCCGTTTAAATCATTAAAGTCGCAGCGTGCCTTCGTGAGCTCAGCTTCCTCTGCATCAAATATAAATATGAATTATCTTCCAAAAAAGAAACTGGGCTGATGCACGAGCAGCTTCGAATAATAAACATTTAAATTGAGATAACAGATTTCTTCTATGAAAATGCAGCGCTCTCGCATTTTACTGCCAGCTCCAAAGCCTGCGGCAATTTCCATTAACGGAAGTTTATATTCAATTGCATGTTTAATCAGGGGTGGAGTGGCCCTAAGGTTTACAAAGTTTGCCTACTACTTAAGAAAATTTAATGTTACATATAAAAAACGAAAAATAAATTACCGTATTACCATAATTGCCAATGAGAATTTATTGCCATCAGTATTTATCGAAATAAATATAACAACTAAATTGTAAATATTTAGTGGATTAATAGACCAAATATAAATAACGCTGTTAATATCAACCATCATATATTTTTACTGCCTTACTCTATATCTCTACTGTCAAAAACCACAAATAGGTTAAATTCTATTGACAAACATATTTTATCATCTTTTGTACTACCAGTCATATCCATTACAGACCTACTTGCATATTATGTAAGTTTAACTTACAAGCTCAGGGCAAAAACGTTACTTTTTGCACTACCTATATCTAAACCACTACTGTAATCTCTTCAAAGGCACTATAGTGCCACTTTTACTCCCAAGAGAGAAAAAGTAAACCTAATCAATTTTACCATGGCAACTAAAAAATTGTTAGGTTACCATAAAAAGTACTATTCTAATGTTGACGTTTTAAAAATATTTGACGTTGACAGCACATTGCAAAATTACATGAATTAAGGAATCTGTGACCCGGGAGTACAAAAAATAGCGCGCATACCAAGAGACTAAGGTGCCAGTTGATCCCACGTGTGATTATTCGAGTACGAGCGAGCAAAGCGAGCGAGTTACTTAAAAAGCTATATAAGTTTAGTAAAACTATTTTTCTTACGGAGTGTGTATACTATTTTTTCGCATTTTGTATTAATATTTATAAACAAATATAAAAGCATTATACGGTATGTCAATTAAAAAAGGCGGCTGTGGAAATTCAAACCTATGAATATGTTGGTGGCAATGTAAGTCTGTGCCAAATTCGAGGTTATCAGGTTAGCTTTTGCGTCAGTTTTGACACAGACTGACGCAAAGCGTAACCTGCTAACCTCGAATTTGACAGTGATATTAGCATATAGTAAAGTGATATTTCTATGCACCAAAGTGCCACTTTATTACACGATTTTGAATTTAGTAAAATAGCACATTATTATACAAAATGCGAAAAAAGTATTTTATTAACGGGTATAACGAATTAAGTATGTAACTGGGGTATTACAATTGTTCGAAGTGATTTCCTTCATTTTCAATGAACAGATGAGCACGTCGAATCCATGCTGCACCACACATACGTACTGGACAACACGTAAAAAAGTGTTTCGAGCTCCAATTTGACAACTGGTGACGGGGTGACAGATACAATTCAAGGTAAATGCCATAATTTTATATTTTACTAGTTCACGACTCTCAATATAATTAATTCAGTATCTCCATTAATAAAAAACGTTTGCTACGTTTTTTTTTTAATTACCATCACTACACGTCACGAACTATAATTCCTCGCAATTGTGTGTATAAGTTAAGAATCACCCTGTGTAACCGAATTTCGTAATTAACCCTTCCTAATAAGTAGATGTGTTAATTTATTTCTTTTTTATCGTTTTTAAAAAGTACCAACTGATTCTGGGCAAAATGAAAAATGTCTCTCCAGTCCGCTCCTGAATTTAATAATGTAAGCATCTGCATGGGAGGCAAAGCAACCCATGTTTGTTATTGTAATACTACGGCGTTTTTACATATTGCCACATGATTTTTTATTTTGTCATAACAAAAACATAAGAATTTTATCACCTATGCTTTTACGCATCAAGTTACAACGCATAAACATAAACCATATCTCTGTAGGTTGTTACTCGACAATTTCAGCAGCCGCACATTTTACTACCGAAGCGATAAAATGTTTCAATTAGATCGGTGGCTACTAGTTTTTGCAACAGCGATAAATACGCAGAAAAGGCCGTTTGCATAATCTTTTAAAATAACACGGGCCCCGAAAGTTGCGAGCTTTCAAACTTAATCTAGCTTTAAATTCTTTAAAAGTACGCCAGACCTTTATCAAACTCCATTAGAAGTTGGCAAGCCCGAACCGAATCTGCAACAGGGGCATGGCCAACAACTGCGTCTCTACCAATTCTAAAGTGCTAATCTGTTTTCTTTTGAAATCCCTTGCAAACGAAACTCGCCGATCCTGCTGCCGTAACTCGATTACAAAAGCAGCCTGAGTGACAGTTTAAAAAATGGATAAAAAGGAATTCTAGATGTGCGACGCATCAGCAGTAGTTATCTCAGAACTCAGTAATGTTATTAGCCGCCCAGGGATGAAATCCTACAAAGTTCCGAAGAATTCGTCTAAGCGATCAGGATCAAGCTAGGATTACATTATAGCCTTTAAAACAGATCAGCTATTCGGTATAAAATATAGGGCAGGTATCTAGCGATTTAAACTCGACTACTTCATTATTTGCATAACCTTTTATCACTTTAGAGCTACATTTGTCTTCCGCATGACATAAAGTTATATGCAATGGGCATGTACTTGACACTGAAAGGATTGCGCCTTTCACTTCGTTACACAGTTTTAATTTACCTCCAAGTCACAATGTGGGTTCCTTTTATGGCCAAAGAGACACCAATGTTTAGGCCTCCATTATATCTCGTTAACTATTTAATTTTGTTTCTTCTTTTTCCGTTTCAAGCTTTTATGACTTCTCATTTTCTGCTATAATGACAGCTTTTTTACTTAAAGTAAATAAAACCGGCATTCTCTGAAATAGTATATTGTTTAACGAGTGACGAAAGTAGCATTTTCTGCAAACGAGAGAACAGTTTATCAAACGAGGCGTAGCCGAGTTTGATAATGTTCTCAAGTTGCAGAAAATGCTTTTCGACGAGTAAAACACTATACTTTTTCTATAACCATGGTTCACTACTACTGCACTAAAACACTACCGTCCGAGATCAGGGCTACTTGATGAGACGTCCTGCCAATTTCGTGTTAATTTTTCTAACTGTATTTTGCATTTATTACGTTATACAAAGTAAATTTACACGTTTTTGTGCTAAATCATGTTTTTCCATTGTGCTTTGTAAAATTAAATTACAATTGGATATGGCAGAATGCATTTAATATCTGAAATTGCAACCACTTACTTTCGTCACTAGAGACGAAAGTTAACGTTATGGGATATTCTATCACTGGTCCCGGAACTGGCGTTTTCGGTTGGGGTAAAACGTGACGAAAGTTGTTCATTTTTAAATGGTTATAGAAAAAAGAAGTATTTTCCTCTAATTTCACGCTATTGCTGTAGTTTAATCACTTTGTATCTATGTATTCTAATTATTAAAAATACCCTCCAGAAGTTTCATTTTCCCCTGGTGCAAAAAGTCTGAATTAAACACTGAGCAATTCCTTTCTATATTTCACTAAGTATTAGAGTGGCACCTCTGGTCATCGCTATGTTAGGTTTACTATCATCAGTGTGTTGCTTATTAGTATTAATTTCTGCACGATTTTATTAGGTCCGTTTAAAACATTTTTGCAGCCACTGCAGTTGGGTCGCACAAAGAGAAAACGGGTTGAAAGTTTTATAAGCTGTAGAACTGTCTCCAAGCGCGGAAAACCAGTAGTTCCATTGACTAGGGACAGTGGTGCAAACAGTTGGTGATTTGTGATGTGAATGCTATCTTTCCGTAAGTCTAATTGTGTAGGAAGCTCCTTACTGTACCAATTTTAGGCAAATTTTAATCTTTTTCTCTTATACATTTAGCAGCCCAATCTGAAATTTCGATTTTGTCTTGTGTGAGTACCGGAGAATTTCATCTCTCTTGCATCGTTCCTCTATTTACCATTTCTCAACCATCCTCTAAATTAACGCTCATCGCTGACGAAGCACTGGAAAAAATACTTGACCTGTCACTGCCTACTTTTTAGCGTACCAGTGACGCAGCCCTGAAAGGTCTCGCGTCATATCGCGTATAGAACAAAGCAAATTTTGTTCGTCAACATTCTTGAAGCAGGTGTTTTCCTAGCGGCAGGTAACCGCCGCCTTTTTATTCGTATCTTACTGTCAACTGAAATGCGACAGTCAACTAAGTTAATTATACTTCATTATTTAGCACTGCATGTATTATTTACCGCAAATTTTTAAAATGTACTAAGCAACATTTCGTGAGAGTGAATTACCGTTAATTTTGTACGTTGTAAAATAAGACCTTAAGCGCTCTTCACCAGTATATCAGTGTTGCTTTTTCCTTGTGTATTTTTTCCTCGGCGAACATATGTGAAGGTTTTGATGTGACAGCACGAGAATCAACCAGAGTTTGTGTGGTTGCTCTTTGCTACCTAAAGCGTAAAGATATTTTAAAGTACTTACGTGCACAGGATATTTTCTTGATGGAATGCCTCAGTACATCATCGGCAGAAAAACACCACGTACACCTTTTAACTTAACAGGAATATGTTCCGATAGCTCTCCAGACACGATCGTCTTTGCTATTGCTGGAGATCCCGCTTCTCTTATAGTCTAAGGTTCACCCTCACACTAAGCTACTGAACTTACTTTAAGGTTATTACCTGTTATAAACAGGATTTTTGTCGTAATAGTTTACAAATCAACTTCGTCTAATGTCACGGTGTTGTCGGCATAGCTAAGATTGTTATTACGTTTACCACTAATTGAAACTAATCTATTGCAGCCATCAAGAGCTCCCCGCATAATACATTTACTGTAGCTGTCAAACATAAATGGTATACAGCCTTACGAAGACTTGCTTCAGTACAAACTGCCCAGAAAACAGAGTTCCCATTCCTTACAAAATGAATCGTAGTTATTTCCAGTGCAGCGTGTTCTAAGTCTTTTGATAGTCAATGAAACATAGATATGCTTTGACATCAAATTTCTCCATTATCTGGCGTAGTTTTAATACGTTCTCCCATGTGCCTTTACCTGGTACGAATCCAGTTTGTTTCCTTAGAGATTTGCGGTAAGATGCGTTTTAAGTCTGCCATGTATGATATTTACCAAGATTTCACTGACATGCGGTATTAAGTCAACGGTTCTGCAGTTGCTACTTTTCTCAGAGAAATTGATGAATGTCGACTCACATCAATCTTTAAATTCCCACGCACTACATCCACTCCGCACCCTCCCATAGCCTTGATAATTGTAGAGGTAATATCACCAGAGGTCAGGTGCCTATCGATTTGCCAGGTTTTGATACATTTTTTCACTTCAGCTTTCCAAATGACGAATTCTTCAAGATCATTTGATATATCCATCATGCCACTCTGTTCAAGTCATGCTTTGAATAAATCTCAAACACGCTGCTTCCAAACTCGGTGATTTCCAGTTTACTTCTAAGGAGTTGACTCTATTTCTTTTACATCATTTGCTTTTTGGCTTTAAATTCGTCTGAGAGGAACACCTGACGTCGCAACGCACAGATGCAGACTAAAAAATAGTATTCATGTCTTGACAGCAAGCCAATCATAGTTCCAAGTTGCGATTAGCACATCCAGGTGAGGACGGGCTTAAATTTAGGTCCGTTAGGCGGTCACTTCTCAAATACCCCAAACATGCACAGGCAATATTATTTACACACTGATGTACCTCGCTGTAACGCAGTAATTGATATGGTACACGACAGGAAGCTAGGCATTTCGGTCTCCGGATCTAACGTAGATTTTTTGGGGGCAAAAATAAAATTCTACGATACTTTAACGGAACGTGAACAGAACTTCAAGTAAGATTACTGCGACTCGCGCTAGTCTTGCACGTAAATCCTCGTGAAGAAATTTATACCCCTTTTCTACACGCTTAAAACCAACGGCGACGACTGCAATTTCGAGACGACAGAACACACGCCTGTTGACATGAATTTCTATCTTATTTTGCTGTTCTTGTCTCGTATACAAAGTTCTTTAATTATTCTTTTTGTTTAATTGAGTTAGCACCTGATCTCTGCCGATGGACGAATTTTGCGTATTTACTGTTTCCCTTTTCTTAGTGAGCTCTAGTGTGTCAATTAATATCCAGTGTTTAATTGGTTTTGCAACTAAAGTACATTTATTTAAGCTGTTAGTGGTCCACAATTTTGTTGCTTGGCAGAGTTCTCCTAGATTTTCATATAGCCGATTAGGCTTTAACCAAGTGTCTTGAAACGCATCTTAGAAGTTGATGCAAACTTAACAAAAGAAAATATTTTGTGTGTGTATATTTTTTTTATTTTAAAGTTGTCCAATATATGACACCATAAAAACAGTTAAAACAAGGAAAATACTAACCGAAACTTACACATTTTCCTTGATTATGCCAGTTATGTTGCATTTTTAAGAAAGCGAATTAAATAACTTAAAATCTGAAGTCATAGAGGGGTTCATCACACCAATATTGTAAGTGAAATCAGATTGCGGTTGCCATTTTGCTATTTGCTGCAATACAATGCCCTTGTAGGGATTTTAATGTAAATGCCGCTATAAAACGGCTTTTATTTTCATTTAGACAACCTTTGAATATTAACAGATCTAGAGAAATAAAACCCTTTGTTTGCGGCTTGGTTTACATCACTTACCGATGACGACGATATGAACTCTTGCATAACTTTCATTTTGTGACTTACATAATTAATTTATTATTCTTGTTATAGATTTCCGGTTTTGGAAAATGTCTACCTTTGTTGTTAAAAGCTGCAGCGGAAATGTCTCTGCCTTCAGGGGCAACTTTTTATTTTATTCATTTCCTGTCGCGTCAATATATTGCACTCCTGGAAGTCTAATTTATCAACCTGAACGCAAATAAAGACGCCACGGGTTATTGCTGCAGCTCTTTTAAAGCAATACCGTACAGTAGTCTGAGAATTACAATTTCATGCAGTAGCTGAAAATAAGCCCAAAATCCTTCATTCGCAACTTCTACTTCCACAGTGGCCGTATACATTAACTATTTCGTAGAGGAACATCGTTCTTAGTTTAAAGTTATTCCTTAACTTTGCTTTCCCTATGGCCTCAACTTTGCCTCCGCGATAGTGACTTTTACTTATCTCGGTGCGTGTAGAGCCATTTTTATATCTCCCAAACAGGAGATCTCGGAAACTTAACTAAGCCCTTTCCATTCACGTTATTTGCCACATTTGTGTCGCTTGGTTTTACTAGTACTACATGCCTTACTTTTGTATGCCTTGCTATTTTACTACATACACGAACTTAATATTTAAAAAAGAAAGAAAGAATAAAAAAGGTGTTTGCAATGGGAAATATTCAGAAAATGTAAAGTGAATCGAGAATTTAATGTTCATCAAAGTATACACTTGGGGGAATCGATGTGGGGTTTGTTACACCCCAACTCGTTGGAGATGTCAATTTTGTTACACATAGTTTACGTTGTAACTGTTACGAAAATGCCCGATAGCAACGTCGTAACTTAATTTATATTCAATTAGCTCACGGTTAAGCTTGGACAGGGCTAATTCGATATTCAGTTAACCAACCAGGTCGCCAGGGTAAACAACTTAACAAGTCAGGTTCCGTTGAACCACGTTGACCGAACGAATGAGCTACACGAAAACAGGCAGAAACAGATAAAGCATATTACGAAATAATACCACTGAAGTTAGTGTTAAACTCGTGTACGTTTATCCACAATAACGTTCACGGGGTACGAAAAAAATTCAGAACGGGCCCCATAGGAGGGCTCGGCGCAATACTGAATTTACAAATGCCCAAATTGACAGTATCAATAAAGTTTAAGCAACAACATTGGAAACTCAAATGTTATCACTTAAATCCACAGAACTTCGCTGTAATGGTTAAATACTGCTGATAATTGAATGCAATCAGGGGAACCTCTCTGCTATTAATATTGCAGTTAATAAAGTTGTGCGAAACAGAAACATACACCGTACACAAAAGAAGAGATGATAACAAATGGGCCACGAGCAGGTAACTCTAATTTGAACTCAAAAGAAAGATGTTCCATAGGGAACGTCGAAAACTTGCGTCTCGCAGTTTTCATTGATGGGCGGCATTTGGCGAACCCAGGAATTTCCATCGAGGCGTACAAGGCACGACACTAGGTAGTCAATAATTAAAAATATTTACCTTAACGTCTGTGCCAATTCGTTGTTTGTCGGCGCATGTAGCTATTTAGAATGTCCATGGACCTTTCCTTCAACGGCATCGTCTGGGAATCGAATTATAAATTCTAAAATGTGAAAGACAACGAAAGAGCAGCTGCACGTCAGTGAATAGCAAAGACTATTGCAGAGAGAATGAATAAAACAATGGAAAAGAAAAGGTAAAATGGGCGAGCGGAAAGAGACCTCAAACAAATTAACTGAGCGTTATTTCATTTGCCCACCTCATATTTCGGGTGGCCAATGGACATATGGCTTCCAAAGGAAAACTACTGTAATGCTTTACAGACGTGCCTGATGCTAACGATACGAAAAATAATATTAGATGAATGCAACATGTGCAAATCTGTTCGATTTCGAAGCAGTATAATAGGTATATTCAGCTATAAGGATTGTTGTACTAATTGTATTTGTGGTTATTATATTGACGAAGCATGGCCTTCTATAGATAACTTGATCTATTGCCATTCTTAAGTGCAAGTACAATAACGCCATGCTTCCAGTTCTCTGCGATTTTCTTATTAAACCAGTACAGGTTTTAGAGCATTAGTAATATTTCTGACTTCTCAAAGTCATGTCGAGTAACAATACTGGTAAACATTTCTAAAAGCAAAGTCGTTGAACTGGTGTGCATTAAAGGACACGACTGAAATCAAGGAAAAGAATGAGCCGTCGAAGTTGGGAGGAAAGGTTCTACCCAGGTTCTTTATTTTCTCGAACATATGTTTCCGTCATCCGTTTCATCAACTCTCCACTACTTAATCGCTGAAATTACCATCGAGCAGTTTAAGCGAAAACGACCAGAACTCGGAAGCCACAGACAAGCTAACCCAGCATGCGACTGTCCCGAAAGAATTTAACTTTAGTATGAATCTTATCTGGCCGTTGTCGATTGAATAAGCGCATTCATGCTATGGAACCTATTGACGGTCCTATATGTTGTGGATGTAACTATAACGAGGAAACTACTGAACACGTACCTTGTCACTAGTGATGGACTTATTCGAATGAAAAATAACCGGTTATCCGGTTATTGAAATAACCTATGTAACCCGGTTTTTGTTCCAAGTATACGAATGAAAAATAACCTCATGCTGATACGTACTACGCTTTGAATATAAAACCTCTATTCAAAGGTACTACGTGCCATATCTCAGCGACCTACGCAGTGCTCAAAATTCTGTAAATATAAATATGTCATAACTCATAAACAAAGCAGGTTGTACTGAAAACACCATTTGGTTATCGCGTACCTACCTCCTATCATAAAAAGTATCAAATTCTGGGGACCTGAAACCTGAACGCCTAAAACTGCAAACGCATCACGCTATAAAACAATTTTTTATTTGCTTACATCTCCAAAGGTTAAAAACCCGCCCGATCGATAAAGATAAACGTTTTACGACTGTTTTTATGGCGATTAGCAAGCAGTCCCGCATATTTCTTTCTTTCTACACTTCCTAATAAATACCTCTTAATTTCCAATACATAACACATAATGTACGGTCGTCTCTTTAGAAAGCGGGCACTACACACTATTATGATATATTTTGCATGTATTTTTTAAGTGTATAAACTTGGTTTTTACAGTTATTATGGTTTTAATTGTTACGTCAGATTGTTTATTGTTTGTCAATTATGAAATGCAATCTCACATTAATGAAGTAACCGGAGCAAGAATACTCCAAAGGCTAGAAGAACATATTACGTGTCCCGATTTCTAAGACGCCGACCGTACATATTATGTTTTGGGTCCTCGGCTGTCTGCAAGTTACGATGTCGATGTAGATGACGGTGAACCGATGTCGATGCAGATGACGGTGAACTGATGTCGATGCTTGATGACGGTGAACCGCCAACCGGCAAACCGGCTGACTTAATCGAAACGAATCGAGAGCAAAAATTTATTCGAATGATTATTCAAATAATCATTCGGTTATTAATATCATTCGAATGCAAATAATTCGGTTATGAAAATTGTCCGGTTATGTCCATCACTACTTGTCACTGTCCATCACTCGCTTCTATCAAAAGACTCATACGAAGAGACTTCTGGCCTGACATGGCCAGTATTAGCACCACATCGTCGGCTGACATCCTCAAGTTGATCTACAGAGTTGAATATCTGACTTACGTTATATTAGGGCAACCTCTGTAATATTATTACTGTTTTACGTATTATGTATGTATGTATTTTATTATCTGTAACCTCTTTTATCTACCAGTATAGAGGCCAGTGCTTTGTATGGCGGTGCAGTTCTCCACTGGCCCCAGATTCGGGTTACAAAGTTGGAGCGCGCCTTTTGCGCTTGCGTAGCAACCATTGTGTTAGGTGTGTGTGCTGGTGATGTGTTGACCTTGTTACTCTATCTCTTAGGTGTGTGGTTCCGAGTAGAGCACAGTTAACCCGATCGCCAAGGCTGCGGAAAAATTCCGCCCACTGTGGGATTCGAAACGAGGATTTGTTTAATGAAAACCGAACGCTCTACCAACTGCGCTACACGGCTTCTACTAATTATTATATTATCAAAATATATTCTGCTAATATATGAGGACCCTGAAAGCCAATGGGTATAGGTAAAAATTTTTTTTAAATCATTGTAAATGCATAATATCTTACAGAAAAGTGCTTTATGTTTGGGGAGGCAAAGGGGTATAAAATAATGTGTCACCATATGCTGCCATCTGTTGGTAAATTATGCAACGATTTTCCTTTATTTAGCATGCGTTATGGACACAAAGAGTCAAAGCCCACTTGTACACCTTGTGCACTCAGTTATCGTTCAGCTTTCACCGTCCAGTTACTAACACATACGTAACCTATGATAAAATGTAAATAACTGTAGATCGTAAAGATCACCAAACAAATTATGTATCAAACGGAATTAGATCTTAGCAAATTTAAAGCTACAAAACAGCAACGATAAATGTCATAATAATAATGATGACTTTTTACTGGCAAAAAAAGATGCCAGCGCGTCATGTAACCCATACAAAGACTTACTACTATAGACAACTGAGGATGCACAACTTTAGTATTCACAATATTCCCACCGGAAATGATCAAATGTACATCTGGCAGGAAGAACGAGATTCTAGTGTCGAAAGAATGTAAGGATTTTGGACTATATCTCTTCGACTTCGTCCAGACTTTTCCCTCCATGTCAAGCATGTAACTGCTTTCAGCTATAATTATGGTGGCTAGGATAAGGGTCACATCATCGTGAAGATTTTGCTGTACATCATAAGAAATACTCATATCGACAGTGAAGACCAACGGATCCTAATATTTGGGCACTCATGAGTTTGATCAGGATTCACCACATTATTTTAAAAATTTCAATGGTCAAGCTTTGTTTTGGGAGCTTCAGATGCAGTTCAGCTTGGCTGGCAGGATCGTTACTGTTTTGGAAACCTCATTGATCACTTGCCGTTTGTTCGTCCAGTTCATCACGATTATTATAAAATAAAAATCTTCCTCACCTTGATCCTCAGGATGAAGCAAGCAATATGCGCTAGATAACACCACAGATCAACATAGTGCCAGCGATCCAGATGCGAATATTAATTAAACGACGAAGAGTTGAAATACATTCTTGTCGTTGGAGCAAAAACTTTCGTTCTTTGCGTTATTTGCTCCTTTTTTACTGCTCTTAGTATTTTTTGAAATCCAACGGATATAATTGCTGAAACATGACAAAACGCCTTCGTTGGGATGTTAAATTTAAACAAGACGTCTTGTACGCCTTAGTGTTTTGATAATTAATTTGGCCTGTTTATTTACCTTGCTAGCTCAGTAAACATGAAACTCTTTTAAACACCCAAGTCGTAGTTACGAACGATTACTAGTTGCCAAAAACAAGAAGCTCGTCTGCAGCTCTGGTATTCTTTGGCTGAAGCTGATTTCAATCGATACACACAAGGAAATCAAGTTTGTTTACACGAATATATTTACTTTAGAACAGATCTAAAAACAAAAACTAGAGAAAATAAGATTAAAAACAAAAATGTAGCCAGTGCTTATCGATTTGAGCTTGAAGCTTGCGAACTACACCGTAGAATATCGGCTCGCCTTCGAATTGGGCCACCAAACCTTAAATGTCGTGACGCGCGGAATTTTACTACACACGATATAAGGGAATCCCTGGCTGCTACTCGGAAGCTTACGTCACGTACCCGCAATAGACTTAACGAATATACGTGGCTGCTTCTTAATTAGTGCATTCGCCCGGTACATGATGAAACGTGGCTGGACACGCAAATGCTCTTTACTACACTCGACCTTGTGAACTCCAAATGCTGTAGGGGCTCAGCCACGTCTGTATTTTAGCATGAATCTCTTAAAAATAGGCAACGCCCACAAGCAACTGATTCTGTTCCTCGAACGATGCTTAAGTTGAAATTTTTCGTAGTGCTCGCTTATCGCTCTATATACGAAATCATGCTTCACAATTTTTTCACTGTACTGAGTCGGACTCGCATTTTTCGTTATGCTGGATTACAACTTGTAAGCCTAATTAACATTAAGAAATTATGTAACGACAAAATGACTGTATCTATAAACATGGAAATAAACCATCCAGGCAAGGATCCAAATTCCCGTTTCAGTACAAACTACCCTACAAGGGAATCCTAAACTCTCTGTTTTCGTCAAATATCATAGAGCTTTGCCAGAGGATAAAGAGGAGTATAAGAATCGCTTTGCAACAATCAAGGATGTGATAATTGTGTTCTTTCAATTACCGTTGATATTTAACTCCTTGATCAACCAATAGTGAAGAAATTGGAGAAGGTACAACTAGGATAGTACGGACATATGGCAAGAATAAATAGAAATAGATTAGCGAATGTGCTAAAAGCAATATAAAAAACAGCAAGCAAGAAGAGTGTCAACATTGACAACAGGCAGAAGGCTTTGAAAAGGGCATAAGATTTCAAGGAAAAAGAGAAGAATGAGAAATTTAAATCAAATGTCAAATAGTAACCATTATAAATGCATTTCTTTAATACAACCCATACCACAAGTGCTGCTCGTAGGTAGACGTAACAGAAAGGCTAAAGGTACAATTTGATATAACAGTTCTCTGCTGATACAAAGTAGTAACTTCTGTAATAAATGTCCAGATGTCATATAAAATGTCGCTTAAACATGACGAGAAACGTTCGTGCGCGCATTCGCACGCCCATTTTTCAAAATCTAGCTGCACCGGAACAATAAGGACAAAAGAACGGTCGCGTGAGAAGTGCAAGTATCACTTCCAGCACCATTTCGAAGGAGAGCATGTCGTTGGTGCGTAACCGTTTCCTTTATTGGGTCCGTCGCGGTAGTCTAATCGACGCAACGCGCGTACCTATATTTTAAACCAACCCTCGTCGTGTCGGTGTGATAGGGCAACCTTGAACCGAGGCAGCTAGGTCTTAATCAGCTTATGACGCAAGTAATTACTAAATAAATAACATGAGCGATAGCGCCGCACGCGCGGTGGGTCTTAACAGCCGCCATACGCTTTATGGGCACGCACCCCGACTATATTAACGACAATAAACTCAACAAACCGGAATAATGATGATCACAATTACCCGTACATAACACTCTTAGTCAGGTGCTCGGTTCTCGGCGCGCCACCGCGACGCTCGCCGTCGTCAAAACGCGTGCTATTTAATGCCTCATTATTAGAACTTCATTAGCGAATCGAGCTAGTAATTATCCCGCTCGCCTTTCGCTGGCAATATATTGTAGAGATTGCATGAGCCATTCACAAATAATCGAGGCCGCTCAATTACAGGTGCCCCGGCGACGTTTAATTCCGTGACGTTGTCCGAACGACGCCCGTAACCACTTTTAAGCGGAAGTTTGCACTTGCTGCCCGATAAACTCGTGATACATTAGTAACTAATAGAATTAGCGTCCAAGGAAGATGGAGAGATTTTGATATCCATATTATCTCTGTGTTTTGCTCAGGAGTGTTGCAAACAGTTCATTACAGGTTCTTAAAAACGCTTTTTTCATTTGACCCATGAGCTGATCACAGAAATAAGAAAAAGATACAGAATAGTAGGAAGATTTAAATAATGCGACTAGGAAATCACATGTTTAGAAATATACTAGAAACATAAGAAGCAAGTCCTCAAATGGATAAACGAAATCCAAAGGAAATTGCATGGAGGAAAGTTTTATCGCCGACGCCGTCACCCTTGATGGAAACATTCCCACTGCAGGGGTATCGGGCTCCCTCCTTTAATGAGGTTTGGTCATTAAAGACCCTACGGTTGCCAAAGCCGAATTGAAGAATCGCAATGAAGTGAGGCCGTTGCAGTTACTGCTGCTTGAAGTCCAATTTTATGTCTTAGAACTTAAGGCTCTACCACTCAACTCTATCTCTACTAAAGAGATATGCCACAACGAAACTAAGGAGATGCTAAAGTGTCCACAATATATGGTATGGACACTAAATGCCGAATACCGAAGAAAAAATTATTACAATAGAAATGACTTACCACCGAAGAAGCGCCGTGACCATGTGAGGAAGGAAGACATATGGAAAAATACCAAATCAGAAGACAAATTAAAAAGAAGAGGACTAAAATAATTTAGTCACTTCCTGAGAATGAAGGAAACCAGGTGGCCAAAAGGAATGTCGAAATCGGTTCCAACGGGAAAGAGAAGATGAGACCGAGCTCGGAATCTTCAATAGAGAGGATATGAGCGGCAATGGGGTAAAAGGAGTATCTGAAGAAGATGCGTATGAGCGAAGGCGTTGGAGGATTGGCACGGAAAGACGGATTCAGCCGTAGAACACCGTTATATATTGCTACGGTCTTTTTATGACTTTAGTTTAATTGTATTGATATGAATAATTTTCTCTCAGAACACTATAAATATGATGCAATTAACATGTATTGATTATAAATCTGTATTTTTTATGTTTATAGGTGTAATCCAAATAAACGTATGTTTACATGCAGTTTAATTTAATGATTATTTTTAAATTATTTCATAAACCTTTTGGCTTAAACACTGTTAACTTTGCTTGTTTTTAATTTATTTATAATTTACTTTCTTCAACTTTAAAATTTTTCAATTAGTAGTTTTGTTCATTTAATTTGCTATATTTTTATTCAGCTCTGGTATTTTTAATAACATCTCTGTTTTTCACTTAACTTCTGTCTTTTCTATATCCGAGCTGAATTTATATTCATTGACATTATGGACTTGCATCTATTGCATTGACTGCTTTGCACCGTCGTTAGCAGCGCCTGCTAGTTATGCTACACGCATACCACCAACATCTTCATATTTATTAGTCCAAACTTCTTATGATGACCACATTTGTTTTATACAAAACGCGTTTTCGGGCACATACCAGTATTTATTTTTAATATAATTGCATATTTATGCCTTTTGGTTAATTTTAAAGCTGATGTCATTTTAATTCAAAATTTTACACACAAAATTTGTTATTGTTATTCATTTATATGCTCCAAAACCTTGGAAGTCAAATATAAAAAAATTACAGATTGTGACATTTTAGTTAAACAAGTCATATTTTAGGTTAACTTGTTTTTAAATTGTGCCTGTCTCCAATTATAATGCAACAATCACCCTTTTATACAACATATATGTAAGAAACAAACTTGTGTTTGATGCTTTCTAATAATATTTACTTTTGCAGATATCAACTAGTTTAAAATTACATATGCAATCAACGGATAGAGCCAGTATCAATTACAATTTCACATGTAATTGAATTAATAACTATGATCCTTTCTGATTGATCTTTGTTTCAGTCAGTGACAGTCAAATTTTCTGAAGAAACTGTCGATTATATTGTATAAAATGGAATTTTTAATAATAAAACCGTACTGCTGGACTTACATCCTTTCTTTCGTATTATAATTAGATGCATTTTCATTATATTTTATTTAAAATGCTTTGCCATTTTAAGACCACACTCAAATCGACATAGAATCTCGTTCTCTTTCTTGTTTAGTGTCCAAAGTTTTGAACCATGCAATATTATCCGCAATATGGGGGTTTCACATATTTTAACTTTAGTTTTGTGGAACCGATTACAAGAGTTAAGCCTATTTTTTCAAAACGCATCGAAATATATAAAGTTAGATTTTACTGAGGTCGCAAATGTACTTTGTTTTTTCTATTACCAGAATATTGTTCGACTAACTGCGCTCTCATAATTAATTTGGATTCTCACGTCTAACTCGATATAAACATTATTTGTGTTTTACATTTATCTCCTCTTTCTACCCATCGCACACGCTCTATATATTTTTAAAATATCAATCGAGCCATATGATCTCTTTTGTTTCAATTAGCTGCTTTCAGCTACCGTAATACCTTCTTCCTCTACTTAGAAACACACGTTTTCTCCACCAAATTGTTCCAATCTTCCAATTTGGATACTTGAATTTCAGTTTCCTCTATTATTTGTCATTTTGGTGGAAATTGTAATAGACTTCGCAACAGCCATACCAATAACATTTTAGAAGGGTTTAATCTTCAGCTTTAAGTATCTGATGTTATATAAACATAATGAAGCGCCGATGGTAGCTTGTGGTAAGGGTACTATTTGATATCCCTTAGACACCCTTCAGTTCTTCCAGCTTGGTTGACTTGTGTTCTCATTTCATCCATTCTGCATTGAGCAACTGCTATTTCTGTCCTCTGGTATGTGAATTTTTTATCATTAACTGTATTTGTTCTATCAACTGCTAACTCCATGTTGTATTTCGATCCTGTAATTTAGAACTAGTGGATGAGTTTCTGATGATTTTTTTATTTTCTGCTATAAGAACAGCATCGTAAGCATGACATATTATTTTTAATTCGTCCTTATATTTTGTGCATCCTCTGCCTGCCATCTTTATTTTCTCTACGATTTGGTCAATTACTACGTTGAATAGGAGAGGACTTAATGAGTCTATTTGTACGACTGCTTTATGTACATTTATTTTTCATGTTAAGCTCTAATTCACCAGAATCTACGTTTTTGCGTCCTTATTTAGTTGTTCAATTTACTGGAATGTTTTCGGATAGTTTAAATCTTTTTGTAACGTCTCAATAGCCGGTTTGTCATATTCAATTGATGTTTCTATAATTTATCTATGCCAATATTGTATTCACCACAAATCTTGTTAAATAGTTTAAAAATATGCTACTTGAAAAATATTCGAAGTTGTACTTCATTGACATATATCTTCTTTGCATATTTCTCTGTTGCCGTTTCCCTTTATTCTTGAAACATGTAGTACTTTCATTCTGATTTTAGATTTGTCTCCAATCAATCGCCTGTCAACAACAAAATTGTTTGAACACAAAAAGGAATATTCGAGTCCCGCACCAGGCAATTTTCAATGGCGGCGTATGTTGGTGAATTTAGGTATTTCCAGCAGAAACAAGCGAAGCGCGTCATTTAGTAGCTAAAATCGGAAAATTCTTACCTCTACAATTGCGTAGGTCACACACTGGCAGGCAGGTGCAACTACCTTGAATGAAAAATTCCAACTCGTAGGAGAGGCGAAGCAAAGGGACTGCTGGGCATTGGTGCACAACGAAGGAAGGTCGTAAAAAACTAAAAACGGAAAAAAAAGCTGGAAATTGCATTTAATTTCAAAACAGGAAACACTCGCTCTCGCGCTAAGCGGTTTTGGAAGCGAAAATTGGAAGTGCAATTTCCGTAACAAAGAAACCCGGTGGTTGAAGAAGACAATTCCCAGCTCTAAGCTTCGGCTTCAGAAATTTTTGGTGCTAAAAGCACATTGATTTTGATTTAAAAGAGTACGTAGCCGAAAACGCGCCAGCGCCGTGATTGTCGGATATGTAGCGAATGCGGCGAAAAATTCACTCCGACCGATTTGGGGTCGTAAGAACTGGTACATCAATACCTTTCAGAAATCACATTTAAAGTGAACTCTTGGCTGTTAAGCTGGCTGATAACAGGATTCAGTGTTACAGAGTGTAGGCACACAGTTAAATTGCATTGGGTGAGACTTATCACCCACTCGATCAAACACAAGTAATGAACTTAAATTACTCAATTTTATTATATTTACTATATCTAACCTTGTCTAATATTTTCAAACTGAAATAAAATAAAATAAACTGAATTACTTTTTTCAATACACACATTTTAGGTACAAAAATTGAGCAATATGGTCCTAGTTTTAGATCATTTTCATGTGGGTGAATTGGCAAATAACGTTTAAAAAACGGCAAAGCATCAAAGCTTGACGGAGTAGCTATCGAATTGATAACAGTAAAAGGCCGGCGCATATTACATCTAAAACAACTCTTTAATCACTGCTTAGACCAAGGTAAAATGCCTACGAAGTGGAAGGAAACAAAGATAATACTAATATACAAAAAAGAAGAATATCAAACTCCCAGACCTGTTCCAACCACCTGAATGAGCAGCATTCAGGAAGGAATATAGCACAATCCATCATATACATACACAACACCAACTAATAGAGAAAAGTTAAGAATACCACCATCCTGTATATTTAGCATTCGTTGATTTCGATAAGGCATTTGACACCATAGAGAAATGGCCACTAATAAATTCATTCGAAATGTGCCGAATCAATTCCCTGTATGAAAATGCTGCACTGAGACTATAAATATATACAGAAACAGAGCCCGTAAATGTAGAACGCGGAATAAGACTATATCTCCCAAACTCTTCACTAACGCCCTCGGAGATATCTTTAAGACTCTCACCTGGAAAACTAAGGGGATCAGTATTAACGATGAATACCTATTACACCTGAGGTTTGTTGACGACATAGTCATAATTACGCCAGACATGAGACAACTGGAAATATGATAGTGGGGCGCAAGGAGGCAGCGGAATTTACAGGATTGAAGATGAACATCTCCAAAACTAAAATAATGGCAAACATGGAAGATGCCGTACCACTAAATATCAACGACAAAGATACCATCGACACAGTAGAGGAATAAATTTACCTTGTACAACAACAGGTTGAAGAAATATCTAGAAGAATACCGTTAGGATGGGCCGCTGACGGTAATTTAAGAACCATTTTTTACCCCAAATTTTCTTAACATCTAAAATCCCAGTTATATAATCAATTCACCCTCCCACTTATAACATGCCTCAGAGGCTTAGGCCCTGAGAGGAACCTAGGTTAGGAAACTAAAGGTAACACAGAGAAAGTCGGAGAGACCAATGCTGGGCATAAGACTACAAGATAGAAAAACCGTAGAATGGATTATGTGCCAAACCAAGGCGTATAGCGGCACGAGTAGCAACATCTAAGTGGCAATGGGCGGGCAATCAGACCAGAAAAATTACCGAATGAAGACATAGACTGAGGAAGAGAGCACGCGGTAGATCCAGAACAAAAGAAAGGGCAGTGGATAAGTTTTTCCTACAATTGAGAAGACTGGAAACGACCTGGGGAGGCGTATGACCAAAGATGGAATGTCTAGACGCTGGGGATGATGGATAATGATAATGATGTTGAAAGACCATTATAACTTAATTTTTATTTTCTTGTTTAATTCGAGATTTGGGAAGCCTAAAAATAAATTGAAATGTGGCCGGGAATTCCTTTTGTAGATTGCTTTTAAATACCACGCAATTTATTGTAATTTATACAAGAATCTCAAACGAGTCTTGTAGTTCATTCTTAACTCTATGTAGGTGCATGAAGTCGATTCACAGCCGCCCCAATGAAATAAAACAATACGAAATAGAGTTACGAAGAATCGCAAAACTAAATTTATCGAGCAGCGGAAATCTGGGACCTGCTCGGCAAGAGACCGCAGTATCAAAGTACAAACTTTAAAAGTTTTATAACTTTACCGATGTGAATACTAATTATATTCGGCTCAGTTTTAATATCGTAAATCATCTTCGATACAGATTCCGTGAGGGGAATATTTTATCAAAGAAATGTAGATTTTTACGCGGCGCTGTAGACTGTTTGTACCTGCACAAATCGCTTAATTTCTATTCCGCGCGCGGCGCCTCCCATTTAAAGCCGTGTTACTATAATTCTAGGTGAAGGTATGAAATTTCCAATAAGAGCGCGATTCGTCTCCTGCGTGTTCAATAATAAAATTCCCACTACACAGAGGCCGCGCTTCCGCCATTTCGCCCCACATTTAGCGTTACAAATTACGAGGATAACAGGAAGAATTGCATTTGCACCGAAACTGGTGTCGAAATCGGAGCGAATTTATTTTAGTTTGTTTACATGATTACAGTTTTGTGGTTTAAAACTTTTAGTTAGTGTGAATATTTTCCTAAAACGCAACTTGAATGTTATAAATTGCAACTACACAGAGGATTTATCCAAATTACTTTATAGTTTGCATTTTACAATGTTCGCGATGGAGATATCTAAACCTAATGTTCCACCCACTTTGATTATTTACTTTCAACGAACAATAGAAGAAGTACTGTTAAAGAGGTCAGATTGGTTCAACTGATACATGTTGTCTCAAGGAAACTGAACTAGCTGACATATGTTGTTTATTGTGGTGCTACTGTTCGTAAAGCTATTTTTTCCCACATTAAAAGAAGTGTTTTCTTTGTGGAAACACAAAAAACCAAACTGTGACCCAATTTTTAGCTAAGATGGGGCTTATAGACGACGTGAATAACAAGAATGTGTTACAGTATAAAACGATCATTAAGACCCCTAATGAATATTCGTAGCAATGCTCGCCTCTGCGTGCACCTTCCAGCCCATTTGGCTTCAGCTAAAACTCAATCGCGAGGGAGGTTTGAACGACTGGACATAGTTCAGGGCGAGGTACGACGATAGGGGTGGTTGACGATGATTGGTTAAAAGAAGATTCGACCTAAATCTCAGTGCCACAGACTATTGGCCAAAAGCCGAAATCCAACAGCTGTTGCGTTTCTCCTGCAGTCGTTTGGGCCCTGTACGATTAGTATACACAGTGCAACAAGAATACAGGTTCCTGTCACTTTAAATGAACATACACAAATAAAATACCATATTTGAGTTAAATGAGAGTGATCTATTAACTCAAAATGTACACACATGAATTTGGTCATGTAATATGCATTGAAATAGGGGTTAGTCAGCGTTTCACAGTAGTTAATTATAGCGACTGGGACAGAACGTCCATTAAAATCTTTTGATACCTGAATCCAAGAAGCTACAAGTCTAGAATACCCGTTTAGGTTTTTCTCTGTACTTGCAGTAAAGTTACCACAACATTTGTAGAACTCGAAGCGAGCGGTACCTATTTAATATTATACGGCCCCAAAATAGCATGTATTGCACAAAGAATGTCAAAAAGCACGCTACTTTATGGAAGAAATAGCGCTCTTAAAATACTAACAATTCACAGTACCTTTGTGTTGACGTAGGGCTCTAACAATTGCAGGTTTCTAAGAAACCAGAAGGGGGAAGGCCTCTCGTAGGAAATCATCTGCGACGTTGATTGAAGATAGGACAGTTAGGGGACGATCGGGCAGGCAAAGGGGCGGCCGACAGCTTACTCCGAGATGGCGATGTATTAAAATCCTTCTTACGACGACTTGGGACTGGATCGTAACGACGAACTACAGAGATCAACCGTGTCTATATGCTTACAATTCACTTTTTCGTGAAGATCTGCTTGGACAGAAATAATTTGTACACAACGGCACTAACTTAACAAAATCACTTAGCATGGGGCTTATACAACCACCCGGAGAACGGCGCACCCCCTTTAAACAACTATGGTTTTAATTGCGGGCAGAAATTACCCGATACGTTCAACTAGATTACTCAGGCCCAACTGACTTCAACGGACGCGTCATCCAGGAAAACTCCCAATGTACCCATCTTCCTTCAACTTGTAGGATAGGCGTTGGCGGTGTTTAATATTGCGCCATATTACGACAGAAAATGATGGTTACCGAGGGTATAACAGGGGAAGTCCAAAAATGTCGTCAGGCAGACTGAAGGCGGGGCCCATCACTAGATAATTTAGTGAACTGATTAGCGGAATCTGCGAGATATGGTAAGAAGGTTACAGATTTCGTTAATATAAGATAAAAATATGCCTTGAGGCAAAACTAGGGAACATATGTCGTAACCTGTGTTGAAATCAATCACGGGGCCTAGAAAGTCTGGAAATCGGCCCGATTTAGGAGGATTTCCTTCCAGCGCACGGCGTAGGAATATGGAAACGTAATTTTGTTCAGCTAAACGTCGGAAGTCTTAACAAACGGTCAGGATAAAAGAGCAATACGACAGTTAAACTGAGAACTAGCAACCTAACAAGAACCAAATACATTATTTATCAGTCAGTGAAAAGCACTACCACGTACTGTTTCGAAGTCTGGATAACTAAATAATCAACGGAAGGGCAGACCATTCGAGCTTGAAATTGACTTTGCGAGAAAAAGTAGTGGCTTCTCTAAATTAGAGATCATGTACGAAGCCAGGGAGATGTCATGGGAGTGGAAAAGTCAATAATTGACACAATCGTAGTATGGACATCTGGAGATGATGAACAATAACAAATTACCTATACGAATATGAGAGTAATGGGCTCCCACGATGACAAGCAGGAAGTTAGTTAGTCAGCTAAAGGTTCACAGTCTCCTTTCCGCAAACCCTGCGGCCAGATTTCAGAATAGAAATAGTGCACACATTGGGGTCTAGGGTAGCATCTCATAACCAACCATTAATACTTCAACCAAACACATCAATTTTTCACCAAGTGGAATAAATGGAGCCTACAAATGCTACTACAGTTTATTTATAAAATACAGTATTGAAAAATAATACTTTTAGACCATAAGCACGTCTTGAGTGACATGGTGAGTGAGTGTTCACACTCGAGTCTGCTGTGCCCGCTCCTTACAATCCTTGTTATGCAGAGATGATTGACGCTACAAATTCCACGAAAAAGCGAAGGTTTTTGGATTTTCGGATACGGAATTATGGGCCTGTATATAAAATATGTAAATGGTACAGAATGCACAAATTACAAAATTGAAGAAACATAAGCTCTAGAGCACTATATAAAGCCAGCCGAGTGACATCATAATCCTATACAGAATTTTAACATTTAGGACTGACCCATTACATTACATTACGAAAGAGCAAGACAATGGACAGCTCCATATAAAAATAGTTTTCGACCGTTGCCGCCTCACTTCATCGGCAGTTTCACCCGTATTTGCTGTGGTTGATCCTGCAATATAAATTGGTTTACTAATTTACTGCGTTGTTAAGGTCGGAGAAGAGGCAATGTACCATGGCTAGATGCACTATTACTATTAAAATAAAAGCAAAAATTACTCTAAGATTGTAAAACTTACACAGCTTTTGAAGGATTGTATCAAACCATACTAACATGGACTACGAATAAAATACTAGTAAATTGCAGAAAATAATTATTTGAGAAACGAGAATTTAATAGATTCGAAAATAGAGATTCAACAAGTAAATACTTTAACTGCAGTAGCTGCATATTCTGATCATAACAGATGTATGCTCCCAGTGCGGCTCTGGTCCTCTTTTCACTGGGAGTTCTTTTTTCTAGACGTTTCCATTAGCGTCAATACGTAATTTAGAAAGGCCCTGCTGCTACGTTTTAAGTTTATTGAATAGCTCTAATGGTTTGTTATTGTTTTAGAAGCGTAATTGTTATGTAACAAACAATGAACACTATTAATGAATGGTTCTCTACCATCAGGTTTACCTCCTCTCTGTTTCTTGTTTTGGGTTCGTATCCTATACTTTTAACATACCACGAGACTAGATGGGTACATTTCAGGGTCCGGGTAACTAAACAGTGGATACGGCGTGCAGTTTTCTTAAAAAATACCAAGTAATACTGAGAGCGCCAACAAGTCCATTTACAACAAATATGCTCAGATAGAAACGAAAACTCAACATAAGCCCAAAAGCAGCAGTCAGTCGCAATATATCTGAAATAAGAAAGTGCAGTAATAAATTAAGACAAGTGCTAAATAGTAACAGCTTATAATATTCAACTATAATTCATATCAAAATAGTCAGTTAATAACATTATATAAAACAGCCAGTGCATGAGCACGTACGTATAATTCCTAAAGTACTCCAGGTGCACCCAATAAATACCAAGCTAAAATAATGGTACTAGCCTAAATATCACAGCTCTTACGTGTAAATCAACAAAAAAGGTTAACGTCCAAAAACTAAACACACAAAAGCAACAGCCACGTTTAATGAATTCTGAAGGAAGTCAATTGAATTCACTAGAAATTCGCATAGCTCAAAAATGTCTCAAAGTCGAAATTCAAAGCAACATGTCGGGGGTCTGAAGAACACTACTCGAGCAGAAGTCAGCATTGCACACAAGAAATCACAAACACAATTAAAATAATGGTCAACTTACAAAGGTAAAACCTTCCCCCCGCAGCTCTCTCGAAAAATTCTTATTCCTCCTAGGAAAGAAACGTAGATCTACGTATCAGATGTACAAAATAGATACTGCGTCAAGGTTACTTTGATATAATGGAGTCGCCGGCACATAAAGAGCTCTCAAGAGGTCATATGAAAGGTATTCAATAGGAAACTGACCATATGCTTTTGATCCGATAGTAACGGCTGAAACCAATAGCGCAAATTAGAATGATTTCGCATAAACCTTGCCTTACACGAAAGATGCAAAAAGTCACCCCAGATCGGCCAAAGAAATACCGTATTCCAGCTCAAACCTGCTGCAATGGTCCGCCAAAATGGCGTGGAACACAAGCTTCCAAAGCGTCTCTACACCTGCCAAAATCCGCCCATCAGCAGCATAGGCCAATTTACCATTTTCAGCTCAAATATGAGGCTATAAGCCAAACCACCCAATACCATATGAAGCGACGATCCGCAGCGATCTGTACTGTATTACAGCATGAAACGGAAAGGTAAGAGTCTTGAGACGCACAAATACCAAAGTCACGTTCAAAACCAAAGTCCTCCAGGTGAGTAAATAACACAACGGGCAAAATACGAATATTAGCCCTAAAGGCGGTTTTACACCGTAACACAGACTAGCTCCAATTGGTAAGAAATAACTATCAAGAGAAAGAAATCTACTTGGACGTCCACCGCTGAGATCTTCCAAATGAGGCACAATTGGTCCTGGTATTAGTCTGTATCTATAATATAATTTTCCTTAATGTGTGTCTGTGTGTCTGTAACACAAAATAAAATCTCACGTTCCGGCTTCTCAGATGTTTATATTTGTTTAGGTTTTGGTTTTCTTATCTTAGCGCTCGACTCGGATCTTGACCTTTCGCATAGGATACGCGTAGCGCGCAATTTGCTTGCATTACATAATTCACATTTCCCTTTTGTCAAATTTAAGTATCAAGTAGATCGAGTATTAGGCTTTTCGTTGTACCTTGCAGAACTAACCCTAAATTTTCTGGTGCGACTATCATGGATTGATTAGATGATGTAATTTTAGAATGTTACTTAATTTTACAAATGCAATCCAAGCAAGCTGTTGTCTTCCTTTTACTTTTGCCTTCATGCAAGTAACGTTTTAAGCAGTCGGTTGTATACATCGAAAATGGATACATGAGAGTTAGGATGTTGGTTTCTAATAATTTCAGTTGCTATCATAGGTGGTTGCTTGAAGCACTATAGGATGCTCATTTTTCTAGTAAGACGAACATCTGTCCACATTTTCTAGGGTTTGATTAGATTATTGTCTTTTTCCTCTTAGTTTTATGGAGTTCTATATCTGGAGTGTGGGTTAGCATTTTACTTCCTGTGTTGTGATATGTTTCTAGGTCTTTAGTGCTCTTGTTTTAAGTATTGAGGTGGGATGTTTTGGCTTTATGCTTGTGGTCGACGATTATAAGGAGTGATTGTGGAGGAGCTGTTTCCCCTTAGGGTTTTACGCCAGTCTGAATACCTTGTTCACTGAAATACACCGACTAATAATGGTGTCCAAGCTTTCTCCGGTTTCTTCCCTCTTTCATCTTAATCTATGGTTGCTGGGTTTATTAGGGTGTTTTGGGAATGATCGCAAACTTGTTTCGTATCGCATATTGTTCTGCAAGTTCTTAAAAATGATTGTGCATTTCAGGTTGCCTACCCTTTTACCTCTATTGGATACCTTGAGCCTTTTTGGAAAGTTTTTGTTTAACGGAAAGTGATTTCCTGTTTTCATTGTGGAAAAATGTATTCTTGGTATTGCTTCTTGTGCGATAGGACACATTTTTGGGCTTGTTTCTGGTGCACGCCTTGAGAGCGCATTTCCTTTTTCATCATGGTTTATAATTATTTCAGCATTTGGGTGTTACTTTTATCATTTGATGAAGTCTAACTGGTTAAACCAGGATCTAACGGTATTTAGAATAAACTCACCTGTGGCCACCTGCCGTCGTAGGCCTTCTTCACTCAACTCTGTTACCACCAAGTTCCCTTCCAGTTATTTTTAACTCATCGTCAAGTAAATCTGGAAGGTATAAGTCACATGTACGTGCTCTTTCCAGTTACTTTCAGTTACGAGTAATGACTATCCTATATGCTACTGGAGCTAACTCTCCACTCATTTTATCTGTCCGAGTGCACAAATCCTTACTGAGTTGAGCAGAACACATCCTGCCGGCCTGCATTCCCCTTGGGTGAATCGTACTCCAGTCTGTTGGTGCGAGTTCACATAATTAAACTATTCTCGGTGCCAATATTATATCGTGGCACTGGAAATTTCCGTGTAGGTACTTATCGGTTTTTGATCCTATGGCAATACTTACCGTTTTGCTTAACTTCGTTTAGGTTTTGGCTTTCAGCACAATCACCTGTCACTTGTTTTTTTTTATTCTTGTTCGTCTTCAGTATACAAACAATTATATACGACACAGCCGGTTTTAATGTTTATGGACTCGCTAGTTTACATATCTCGCCCTGACGGGCTCGACCGTGACATACTAACTCGCCCACAAATTTTTAACTACCGCTTAATATCGCCTATAACTATACAAATGTCAATATATATTTTTTATTCTATTCCATTTATCAGTCTTCAAATTTATTTTCAAGTATCTTTCAGTAGCTCACACTAAAAATCAAATGTTACCTTTAAACTAGATGCATTTGGCCAAGTTATGCTCGCTCAGGGCATGCGAAATAAGTAAGAAAGTTCACAGTTCGCGCCGTCTGCGGCCTCCGCGTTAAAGTTGGAAATTACAAAGTTAACAAGAAAAATTGCATTTGTACAGAAGTTGGTGCTAAAATCGGGGTAATTTTATTTTATTTAATTTACATCGCCACCAGCGCGCTAAGAGAGAGGTGGAAGGTACGAACTCGAAAGTTTGTTTGGCGGCCACCACCGCAAGTTGGCGTGCTGCTGCGCTGCCAATTAAGGAATTCTCTCGGAACTGCACTTAGCTCGAGTTTTATTCATGTAAATTGTATGGCGAGCTGTCGACACGGCTTCCATGCACTCTCCGCCAACTTTCATTGCGAACTCTCAACGTGCAAAGTAATTTCGGCCAGAAAACCGTGTAATCCGTTTGCTACTAACCCTCCCTCAAACGTTACAAATTGCATTCGAAATCCACCTATCTACCTCTCGGATTGTAGCTGCATGTTAAGGACGTTGCAGCGTTTGCACGTGGCTTGCGGTCCTGCTTTAGATTCCGCCGCCGTCCCAATGAGAGTTCGGCTTATCAGGGACAGTAGTAACGATGTGCTGCTAATAGTGGTTATAACTACTAATAACGCCCGTTTCGTTTTACGACCTTTTATTGTCGCCACCCTATTTATTATCCCCTTGCGCTGCCCTTCTTCTAAGCCGCGAAGATCAATAGCGGGAGGCGCTAATTGTGTCAGCTGTTTTTATGTATTATCGAAGGAAAGCTCAGGCTTGGTTTGATGATATACTATGTGCTCTGCCTTTAGAGATAGTTTTTCAAAAAGGAAAAAATTGCGAAGAGAGTTGAAGTTGGGGGTCCGATACGTTCACAGCATTATGAACACAGATACCTAACACAGACTTGTGTGGTTTTATCCGGGTTGGTTTATAAAGTATTTTCTTTAATGTTACTTACTGGAACGTCATTTTTTAAAAATCTGTATGCCAATAAGGCAGGAGATAAGACAAGAAAATCAAAGGGAAACGAGCATCGACGTCAATTTTTCAGAAATACCAGAGACGCAAATTTCGGTAAACAGAGGCGTAAAACAAAGCGATGGTCTCTCCCCAAAGTCGGTTACATTAGTATTGGACGACATATTCCAGCGTCTAGACTGGAACAACTAAGGAATAAATATCGATAGTAATAATAACAGACACTGAAGAAGAACCAACATAAACGACCAGAGAACTGCATGACAAAGCCGGAAATGTGACAAGGTTCTGACAGTGAAAATATTATTGACTCCCACAAAGCTGACAGAGTACAATCGTATGTGAATAACCGATACTATCAGTAAAGGAAATCAGGAACTCCAAATCAATCGAACAATACATATTGGATGGTCAGCGTATTATACATGAAAATCCATAATAGGCATGAACTTTCCAATCGAAATGGAGACCCAAGTTTTTCACAAGTGTTACCACATATGGGGCAGAGACCGGGGTACTTACGGAAAAAGATGCATAAAATGCAAATACATCAACGCGCTATCCAAAATTGAATACTACGACAGAAAACCCAACAATTGCTACGACGAAAATGAAAAGTAGACGATGTATCCAAGCGAATAAGAACATTGGAATTGGGCGTGTTGTGTGGCTAGGCCCACAAACAACTGAAATGAGATTACTAGTAAATTGAGACCTTGGGGTGAAAAACCTGATGGTCGCGTATTAGATTCGTATGAAGAATATGCCGATTTACCCTTCGCTTATTTACTGTTAAGTGTAATAACTGACAGTTGTAACAATAGAGATTTTTGCATTAAGGGATACCGTAATATGGGGTGACTTGAAAACATATGGGCGACTTGAAAAATGTTGCCGCTTCATTTTAAACAATTCGGGGTCATCTAGTGGTCAACAGTGGAACCACCAAATTTCTGCGACAAGCTTTATAGGTATGTTTCATCGATATAATGCAAGTTTTACCGCGAAAGTGTTGTTAGGTTCGTTGGGAAAAATAATTTAAAAAAGGTAAGAAAATAGCAATTTTTTGAATGTTGATTACTTTGTACTGTGCAGATTATACTATGAGAATGAAAATGATATTATATATATTTTTTAAATAACTAATTGTTTAACAACAATATCCCAACCTCAAATTATTTTTTCCGATTTTATTGTACCAGTGGCGCACCATTTTATTTTTGCGTGTCGTTTCAGGAGCTACTTGAAAAATGGTTCGGAATTACAAACGAACGCCAGGAACCCGAAAATATAAGGACTATGACGCAGAAACGTTAACTAGGGCAGTGGAAAAATATAAAAGAGGGGTAGGGACCTTACAAGATATTTCAGAAGAATATGGCATACCGTATATTACTATTTATAGGAATGTAAAAAAGAAGCATATGAAGAAGCCAGGTGGACAACAAATTTTATCAAATGCTGATGAAAATGCTATAGTAAACGGTATTCTTTGCGCCGCAGATTGGGGATTCCCCTTTGAAAGAGATGATGTAAGGGAATTAGTTAGAAATTATTTGAACCGAAAAGATGTACACATATCTGTCTTTAAAGACAACAAACCTGGCTTGGACTGGTATTTTTCATTTCTCAAAAGACATAATAATAAGTTATCACAGCGAACATCACAGTCAATAAAGGAAAGTAGAGCTAAGATCAATTATAGCGTGATAAATAAATATTTCGATAATTTAGCTGTAGCTTTAGAAAATGCCTCACCAGCAGCCATTGTGAATTACGATGAAACCAATTTCACAGACGACCCAGGCAGGGTGAAAATTGTCGTTCGTCGCAATTGTAAACGGGCTGAAAAGGTAATGGACACATCAAAAGCTGCTACATCTGTTATGTTTTCATGTGCAGCTTCTGGCGCAATGCTGCCCCCCTACATTGTCTATAAGTATAAGTCGGAAAACCTTTGGAAAACTTGGACCGAAAACGGGCCAGAAAAAGCGAGATACAATCGAAGTGCATCGGGTTGGTTCGACACAAACCTTTTTGAGGAATGGTTCAATAGTATTGCATTACCATATTTTAAAGCACTGCCCGCTGGACCAAAAGTTCTGCTCGGTGACAATTTGGCCAGCCATATTTCGGTCAATGTCATATACACGTGCCAAGAAAATAACATAAGATTTGTCCTGCTACCACCAAACAGCACTCATCTAACCCAGCCGTTGGATGTAAGCTGTTTTAGACCAATTAAGAATGCTTGGCGAAAGATTCTGCGAACTTGGAAAAAAAACAATAAGGGTGTAATTCGAAAAGATATATTTCCCTCTTTATTAAAAAAAGCCCTAAAAGAAATAGAGGCACATAGTATGGCCAATATTAAAGCAGGGTTTGAGGCTACTGGGTTAGTACCTTTAAATAGACAGAAGGTCCTCGACAAATTACCTAAAGAAAAGGACGAAGATGTGGAAAACAACGTCTCCAAATGTATCAAAGATATGTTTCAGGAAGCCAGGTCCCATCAAGGGGAAAACGAAAAAAAGTAAATGTTGAACCTGGTAAAAGTATTTCCTGTGACGATCTTTTAAACTCATCCGAAGTGCTAGAAACCAAATCTAAAACCAAAGAAAAACAAAAATCAAAGACGAGCAAAAAAAATAAGATCGTAATTGATACTGACTCCGAAGAAGATGATTTCTATGAAGAACAGAGCCAAACAAACAATTCTCTCATCCTAGATAGTGACTTAGAAGGCAACAAAGAAACTTCTGAACCAGATAGTGAAATAGAAAGAGAGCTGGAGAATACAACTATAAGCAACAAAAATTATGTAGACGTTACTAGAGCAGCGAAATTAAACAAAAATGATTTCGTAACAGTAGAAGGATCAATAAAAAAATACGTGGCTGAAATATTATCTTCTCATCTGGAAAATTCGTATTTTTGTTCATTGAGGCCAAGTGCCAAAATGACTGATGTCTTTGTATTCCCTGCAGTAGAAGATACAGGAATTGTAAAAAAAGATGAAATAAAAAAACACTTGAGAAATCCAGAAATTTTAAGAAGAGGGGGAATTCGATTCAGGAGTTTGAAGCTATGAAATTTATAGGCAGCTGCCAAAGAATTTGTTTTTTTTAATATAGCGATCTCGCGAAGATTGGTTTAAGTTGGAGTATAATACAATTATTTTGTTTTTTTTCGGTGCAAATTACAAATGCATTATACAAAAAAATTTTAAAAAGTATATTTCTTTCTCAAGACGCCCCACGAATGGTCAGATTTGAAAAAATCGACGAATTTACCTTGTTTTTCAAGTCGCCCCGATGCGGGGCTACTTGAAAAATCGCATTTGAAATTTTTTTATGAGAAAACCTACAAAAAAAATAAATCCTGGAAATGCATCCTTAGGGTCCAAAGTTAAGTTGGCAATTTTTTATTTTTTTGCAAAAAATTTTGTTTAGCTCAGGGACCAGCGGATATCTCAAAATACTGATCAAGTCACCCCATTTTACGGTATATGAATATATTTTTTCCATGATGTTGACATGGTTACAGACCGAGAGCCCCTGTAAATCAACCCAAGTTAAAGAACATAAATATCTCCCGTGGTGCATACAATATTTTATTTACTAGCATATCAGTAAAATTAGTATAAAAATTCAAAATGTCATGTCATCTTTAAAATAAGAATTTGTAAGTAACGTCAAGCATTGCCTGAATGTATGGTTGCTAAGACGTTGTTTCTAGTAGCATGGTTACTATAAGATTGAGGGAGAAATAATTTGAAAAATCCCATGGGAGTTATGAATAGCTTTTCATATTTTGTATATATGACGAAAATGAACGATATCATGTTGCTAGTAAATAAAATAAATTCTAGCATCAAATCTTACTTTATGCAGCTGGTAAAATGCCCGTTAGAGTGGTCGCCGTTCATATACAAATTAAAAGATCAATATTATTACAATATTAGTGAATGGAAATAAAACCATATATTTAATAATAACGGTTACATTTAATAGATACGTAAAATATTGTAGTTAAAATTATGTACCAATCTAACAAACTCAAAATACAACGACAGTTTGTGATAGTAAAATCACGAATATTAGAGTATGTTGGAAATCAATGTTGAGCTATTGCAATCAGACAAATTTTATACAGTATTTGATAATTCTCAAATAGCCACATCGAACGTCGTCATTAAATGTCTGCTATAAGACCAATTTGTCGCATCTTATTACCAACTTGTTATAAACAGTTGCTACAATAAGTCATACTTTCAAGTATTTACGCTATTCTTTCGGTGCAGACATTGACATTATTAAAAATTATTGAACTTTAAACTATAACTTTGTGAAAGTAATGCATAACCTTAAAGATCTACGTCTTCTCTAAGAACCAGGTATCACCACGCTGGACCAACAACTGGAAACTTCACCAACCATGAGAACCACCTAAATTAACGTTGAATAAGATCGACAAACATAGAAAAGATCGATCAAGCTGTAGGGGGATACTTGTTAAGTATGCACATTTTTTGAAAACAGCAATTTACATACACATCGTGGCCACTTATACAAACCAACAAAGCTACTTGCCTCTAGCAAATTTGCTTAGATTGTTTTTATATTGATTTCTTTACAACTGTTTATCAACACCTTTCTACTATTTTTTTTCCTACAACAAGTAACTAGGAAACGCAAAATTTCAAAAATTACCGAATAGCGTCAAAATGCCCTAACATTTAACCTTAACGTTAACTTATTAGACTTGTCATATAGAGAGGTTGCTTAACGAGAAGTTGCAAAAACATCCGTGAACTAAATTTATCAATCTGTATTTATCTGCCCTTTCCCTTTTTACTGTGACATTTTCACATACTTGCATCACATTCGAGCACAGACTGAAGCCGTTGAAATAGCTGTTCCTTTTTCTTTCTTGTACTTAATGACTTAATGACTTTATAGCTACCTTGCGGGCACTCCAGTTTCTACGTTTTCAGTGGATTGACTGATTGATAATAACAACGCGCGCTTATACACGTCTATCCATTGGTAGACGATTCATCTTCAATCCTTTTTTCTCCTCCTGTCTGGTTAGGTAGCCAATACGTATATCGTAAGCTAACACTAACTGTTTCAACATATTGTTGACTAAACTTCCATATCAGTTATTTAAGTGAACATATTCGGCCTTGGTCTCTCTTGTGCTTCTAAATTTCTTCCAACAGTGATACTACCCTCGGCCAATCTACAAGCACAGATTGATATGCTGTGCAATTTCCTTGTTCTTCATCATTTCTCAGCTTTTATTTTTAATTATTTCATTGATAGTTACAATATGCATTGACTTATCCAGTTTATAACCACAGACTATCAATCTGGTTCGTGTTTGCCGTTGTTAAATCCCTTCTTTATCAAGTAGACACGAAACCAACATGGAAACACGATTTGAAGAACCGTTTTCAATACTGTATAGTAGTTCATTTCTTCAGCCTAGCTGGTTACATGGATAGCTGAAATATAGACTAAACTAAAAAATTACAATTTTTACAGATGTAGATTGAAAAACTAATATAGATATTGATTTTTGTTTTTAACCGTTACTCTTAGATTTGATTAATTTTAGCCATTTAGCCATTGATCTTAGATCTTTTAAACAAGGACTTAACTGACACAAACAGTGTCAGGTATGTATATAGCACGTAGCTAGCTTGAAAGGTCAAGACTAAATTATCTTGGCCTTTGTCAGAAGAAATATCCTTTTAGGTTATTTATATTATTGGCCAGAAAAAATGCATAAAAACGTACAAGTATGGCTTGGAGATACAAGATTGCGCTTTAAGAAATGTGATTTGCTCCTTTTGGCCCTTGTAATTCTTAGCACAGGATCACTATATTTCGTAAACCCCATTTTCTCTAAACTTGATACAAACTGATGAACAAGTCGAGGGGCCTTTTTAACAAATCGATGTTTCTCTATTATCTCTTTCTCATATTTAATTTTTTTAAACACACTCTACCGAAACTTAGAATATCAACAGGCATTAGATTAACAGTTACCTACCTATATTTTTCTTCATTTTAGTGATTTGTTATCTTCTGATGCATGCACAGGAACGTGTTTTCAAGTATCTCTCTCTCTCTCTCGCTCTGTGTGTGTCTCTCTTCTGTCCATATTCCTTAAATTACTTTTGGACCATTGCCTTCTTTTGTCAGGAACTTTATTACTCTGCGATGTTCAACCTTTCGACAAATAGACCGTCTCAAATCTCTATAAATGGCACAAACTAAACACAACTGCATGTGTACTACTAAAAGTGACAGCAATTTTTAAATAATTTGTTTGATTTCGTAAATTTTTTGTTTGATGGCTAGGTAGATAACATAAAAATACGCTCTCGTATCTTGTCTAATTTTGTAAGGTTTTCGAAATTACATTACATGCCCGAATCTACTCTCTTGTATAGTATTCCAACCAAAAATTGGAAAGTTATTTAAAATCCAGTACACCATGAAAAGTGTAAGTCATGTCTAAGTTGGTTTCATACGATCAGTAATAGTATATTACATACCGAGGTGGGAAGTGTTTCATTACTGTCGAGAGATTAGGTAGTTTACCGAGACGCGTAGCGTCGAGGTTAACTTTATCTCGAGACAGGGATGAAACTTTCCACCGTGGTATGTATACTATTTTATTTGCAATCATCTAATTTTAAAAATAACTACAATTGAATTCTGAATAATAGATATCTTGATGTAGCAAATATTTTTGTTACCATGAAAACAACCCACTCAATGTTTTGTTACCATGGAAACACCCCACTCTTCAGGTATGTAATATTTTTCGGGGTATGTAATAATTTCCTGGCTAGTTTCAAGTAATGATCTAGTTCCCAGCTGTTGTCATGTCATGAAATTGACACATTACAATGTGATTGCTAATAAATAATATTTTAATGTCAATCAGCTTTCAAGTAATGACAGTTCATCTACAAATTGTACATGTAACTGTTTTATTAAGGCATTGTAACATTGTGCATGATTTAAGTAGGTACTAGTTGAGTTTTTAAAACCGTATAGTAGCATAGAAAATGTTGAAAAACGTATATATCTTCCAAACTTCCCAATGCATCTGTCAAATTTGAAGGTTACTGTCGAAGTGTTACTGAATGACAATCAAACAGTAATTTTATGAATTAAATTACGAAGTGACTTACTGCTTTCAATGCTGGCCTGATTTTAACTAGCTTTCCAATTTCTGGTTGGAATACTATAAGAAATTATATTTCTCCATATCAGCAGTGTTTCATGATAAATCGGCCTACTCTAACTAATTTAGCCGAATTTATATGCGAAGCCTTTGATTTTCAATGACAAGTTAATATAATCTATACGGACTTCTCAAAGGCATTCGATAGGATTGATCACACAATTATTACGGATAAATTGCACAGCTTTGGCTTTAGTAATACGCTTCTATTATTTTTCACATCATACCTTAAAAATCGCTTAGAGCACATAGCATGTAACGGTTTAAATTCTGATTTTTTTGTAGCAACATCAGGTATACCTTAAGGGTCTAACTTGGAGCCACTTTTATTTCTATTATTTGTCAATGACTTAGTGGAGACTATATCACGTCAATAAGTATTAACTTCTTATGATTTAAAGACATTTTCTGTTATTAACACATTAAAAGGTTGTGAGTTGCTTCATGTGCAAATTAACCACTTTCATGGGTGGTATGTTACCAACAGTTTACACCTTAATGTTTCTAAATGTAGAATAGTCACTTATACCTGTAAACTACATCCAATAGTTTATCCCTATACTTGTAACAATATTCCATTCGATCGTTGTATATTAGTGTACTGGTCCAGGTACCGTTTTTGATCACAAACTTACTTTCTCTTGCTATGTTCATGCTATACACAGATCTGCGATGAGTATGTTAGGATTTATTATTCGTAACTTTATTTATTCTCTAATCTTTTAGCACTTAAAACATTGTTTTTTTGCATTGTCCAAGCTAGAATATGGCGCACTGATATGGTATCCATACTATGAATATTATAAAGAATGTTTGGAAATGGCCAAACAAACTTTTGAACATTTATATCTTTCAAGATTGATGGTTTCTGTGCTGTAATTGGTATAGATCAATCATTATTACTATTCAGATTTCATATTCTTTAGTTAGCAAACAAACGAATAATTATTATAGGTGTTACATTCTTATCTAACGTGCTTCATAACAAAATCGATAGTGCTTTACTTTTAGCTGTAGTACATTTCCAAGTACCTTCTAATGGTACTCTTATTTAGCCTTAGCGTTGGGCACCATAACCTGCAATGCAATTTTTCCCGTGCCCTATACTTACTTTGCTATGAATTAAGATTGCCTTTTGTTTGCTAGGTAACCCAGTCATAGAAGCACAAGACCCGCTCTTATTTCAGTGTGGCTACGGGAATATCAATACAGATTGTTCCGACCTGCCTGTTATCACCTATAATTCTGCAATTAAACAACTTACGTGAAAATACATATACTTGGAAAAACACACATATATGAAAATAAATAAAAAGCATACGCAATGGTAATATAGAAATGTTATATGCGCTCTCAACAATTGCTAAGAAATGTTCACGAGTTTAATGCTGAATCTACATGCCTGAATACTCTCCTCAAGTGCAAGTGTGATTGTCAATGCGCGACGCTAAGTAAAAAAACAAATCGTGTGAGCAAGGCTTACTCTCAAGCACAAATTAACGCATTCTGTAGGTTGAAATCAGGCTGACGAGATGTGTCACTAGGGTGATGTCATCGCTTCGTACTGGCGCGCACCAAGGGTGGTGGGACGTGGCATAATTACGCTTCTAGTTTTTCCAGTTTCCTGGACCGGGTATTCAATCTTGGGAATCATTTATAGAAACTAACCTTGCGTTATAGTTGCTCCAAATCGTCTCGTACATTGCCAAGATCGGCTACTTCTTTGAAGCTGGAATAGCGGCTTCCAGATATGAAGAATTATCGTTACCCCGGTGTTGATTCCAAGACTAGTTCTAGACTCTCGAAGCTGTAAATCGGCTCAAGAAGAAATAGAGATGAATAGAGAAGAAATAAGAAATTCAGTTTGTCTTAAATTTAGCAGGGTGATTATTAAATACCCAGGTGACACGAACTAACCCGTTACAACTTCGTTCTTCAATCCGTAGTGCAATAACTTTTTTATATGTAATTTCTTCAAAGTTTAATAAAACTTCAAATAACTGTGATATAAATTGCTGTACGTTAGGGTTTCCAACGACATTATTAAGTCAATCAAACCATGCAAACATAAGCACATGCTCACTCTGTCTAAGTACTCTTTCATTCTATTTAGATATGTTATATGTATATAATATTCTAATTTCTCGCCTTATCTATGTAGTTAGTTCTTATGTTTATATATGTTACCTTATTTAATATTAGATTTTCCGTACTTGATCATTGTTCTTTAATTGTATTTTTTCTGTTGGTTACCCTCTTACATATTCATTAGTTCGTGTTTTCTACAATAGCCCTTTTATCTCCTCTCTTAGTTTCTGATTCTCGTTCTTGCATGCCATACTTTTCTATTTCACAGTTTTTCGTTTCGACTTTTGTTATATTTTTATGTTCTATACATTTACCTATCTCTACACAGCATCACTGTACATTTTCATACATGTGATCAGTCATATCTGCATAGACTTGAATTACCTTTATTTTGGTTTTATTTAATTTTAGTACTCACTTGTTCCAATCTAAAATTTAAATAATCATTGGAAAACACTGCTGAGCGGACATTTCCTGAATTTGCAACTGAAACTGTTCCAGCACCAGAATTAGCGAACAGCCATTTATTTTAACCGCCTCGATTAACGCTAATCTGGAAACAAATTATGATGGCTTGATATCTGCACATTTCCGCTGTAAATAGTTGAAAACTCCAATATATATAATACACATATATTGCTGGTAGGGCCTGGAAACTTCAGAAAACATTACGGCGCCGACATAGTCTCACTTATAGTATAACGCGTCTCGTGCGCATGCGTGAGAATTCGAACTCCGCCTTTAGAAGCGAATTTTAAACTTGACCACTTCCCCATTGGCCGGACGACGCCGCCGCGCTTGCGCACAGCTCACCGTATACATGAAGGAGTTGGTTGTGTGTCTCACTTCATCGGCCAGTTTCCCACTCATAGCCGCTAGCAATATAGTAAGTATTAGATATATGAAAACTCCATGTAAATTTAATTAACGGGCGATACCCAATAGCTCGCTAGTGTTGGTTCCACTCCCAACTACATCAACTTATTTATAAGGCCTGAGCCGCTGTTTACGGTTTTCGGTTTCACACTTGCCCTGGAGGGCCGGGGGAGGAAAATTTACACACCCATAAAGCATTCCCTGTAATAACCCGGTCGGAAGGGCTCGTTCAATATTAAAAACGCCGGATTTTTGAGGTCCCCGGTCCGCCGCCCTCGAGACAGGTGGTTGTTTAGGAATTTAGCGACACCTCAGTAATTAAAGTTACCAACCCTGGCACTCTCGCACCCTGACCGTGGACCATCGCCTGCGCCCCCGGCGGGGACTCGCAGAGCGTCTTGGCGCTGGAATTTAATTTCACACCACGAAGGCAGCATTCCGGAAACACCATGGGACCGGATACGATCGGCTGCAGACGCCTGGAGGCGGTTTTTCTGGAAATTTCCGGTAGGGCTTATAGAGACCAGGGCGAGAGGTTAGTGCGGACTGTTGTTTATAAGGTTTGTTATTTAAGCTGGCGGACACAAATACTTGCAACTGATGAAAAAGGGAATACTAATACTGTTGTTAGTATTATTCAATACTACATCTATGATCTTACAACTTTTAAATCTTCAAATGTACGTGTTCAGGATATTACCACCTACATTCTTTCTGACTAAAAACAGTTTTCGGTAAGTTTAAATCAACACGATCTAGTGTTTGCCATTGCGTTTCATTAATTCGCATTCTAAGCGGAAGGAAAATGTTTTTTTTTAAGAAAACGGAGCTCGGTGGTTTTGGTGGTCCCTAGGACACCAAGTGCAACTACCGAACCGACCAGTATTACAAAATCGTAAAAAAAAAACTTTGTTTTTGTAAAAATTGTCGTGTAAAGAATTATAGCAATCGATACAATAGCAGTTGCAGACGAACTCGACAGAAACCGGCTTGTGTTTTAAATACGTAAATACATGACCAAGCTGGAAACGATATTAATTTACATTTGCAGTTCTGGCCGTTGCAGCGCTGCAGCTGCTAGAATTTAATTTAGTTTCTTTCGGAGCGATTGTCGTTTCTGAAATGAAAGCGCATCAAAGGCTATGAATAATAACTGCTTTCTATCATTTTACAATTCAATACCGTCCAAATTGCGCGCCGTATTTGCATATCCAGCCGGTTTTTATATTGAGTTACTCGGCCAATTTGGTACGTGTCGTCCGCTCTTGACGTGGTTGCAAGGAGGAAAAACTAGGACCCTATACGTGAGTACACATTTTATTATAGTGGCAGCATTGTCGCGAGCCTGACATACTTGATGGCTTCATTCTCGCTCTAAATACCCGCACCCGAGCCGCCGCCGCCCCCGTCCATTTCAATTATGCGCGCTGCAGCCTGACATGAATCTTCCTTTAATTGTCTACAAACGGGACGGGGATGAAATTGCTCCGTACACACCCCTATTAACGGCACCGTTCCGCTCCTCCACGTTACGTTTCATTAATGGCGTTTTTGTATTCCATTAAAAGCCGAGTTGAAATTCGCCGCCTCCGCTGCACCCAAGAACTGTTTAAAGCCGGCGCTGCTAAATCACCGTGACCTCGATAAGGGAGACGCTAAATTAAAGAAAATTTAGGGCAGAAAACACCAGCCCAAACTTAATTACCGAAAATTACCGCTCCTCTTTGTCCACGGTGCAGCTCCTTGAACACGAACCCAAATTGGCATCTTAACAGTCGAATACGTTTTATTGAAAATTTAAATTAAACAATCGACCGACCTCCGGCTTCCAATAAGAACTGTTTGCCCGCGTCGGTGCCGAGTTAATTGCTCTGCCCAACTCAGGAATTCGCAACAAACACTTCTGGGAGCGCGGGACCTTTGCTGATATCTAAGATTAATTATGATAGATCCACTTTATCAGTCGAACAATAGTGGTACAATTCAATATAACCCACTCTACTAAGTTTTAGCAATTTCCCAAACTATCTGACATAAAAAGTCGACGAGCTGAAAAGATGGAGGTTTAGGAACGTCTGCATCAATAGGTCTTCCGCTTCCGGAAGCAACACACTTTAATTAATCACCAACCGGCGAAACCGCAGAATTAGCTTTATTTAACTTATAATTGATGATAGAGTCTTCGAGTTTTGTCACTTAGCGGTAGAAAAGGTTGGAAAATCCAACTAATCCTATTACGTCGCCGGTAAAAATTCCCTTGGAGCCTAGTAAACTGCCATACTTAAATCATCGCTGTCTCCAAATGCACCAACTACAGCGTGGTTACATTTACCTTCGTCCTAAGATGTCAACCTAGTGCTTGATTTCCATTGTAGAAGTTTCCTGGAAAGTAAGACCCCTCCTAGGGGAATTTCATTCGAGCAGCTTGTAACCGGAGCATCCCTTGTTCATTTGCTCCAGTTTCACCAGGCTTGAAGTTCACATCAGTTTCGAAGTTCTGTCCGGAGGTTCTTAGTGTAACTTGCATAGATTTGACAGTGGTGGAACTGACTTAATGCTGGGCTTATGCAGCGTCATTAACGCTTTCGTCCACTAATGGGCCATTGATTTATCGACAATTATTGCAGCAGTATAATTGTATTTAATGATTGTACGATACAATTGCTTTCGAGGTTAGCACTCAGTTCTGGTATTGTATTAACACGCAACCGAATGCCGTGATAGGCAAATATGTTTAACCTTGTCTTATACATTTAAAGAAATATAATACGGCAAGCTAAATATTGAAGAATATGAATCATGTCCAGGTCCGTAGTTTCATATTCGATTTTTTCATGGAGTGTGGAGCGTCAGTCACATCTGCATAATAAGGCTTGTTTGGCACGCAAACAGCTGACCCAACTCCACGCCAGTTGACAACATTACTCAAGGTGTGACGTGGCGGACGAGTGACCCAGCACTGACAACTAGAGAGGTATTTTGTAACTGTGTTTCATTTCACTGGGAAATTTTCAAAAAGAACTGCTTCTAACGTTATCAACAGATTATGCTCTGACTATAGGTCTTATTTCCAAAAAATCAGTATGCTATGGTATACTGTTTTCATGAAAATTCAATAGAAATTGTAAGTAAAATCATGAAAGAAAGTCCAAACGTTTGAAGTACTGTAGAAGGCGACATACTCTATACATAATAAATACAGGACCGGTATGATACGGCCATTTCAAAGGTGGCCGGAAAAGGTATGGCAGTGGATTCCTACAGAACGACGGAAGCGTAAGATCTCTTAGAAGCTGGAATGTGTACGTAAAAAATCCATGCAGGCAAGACGGTTCTAGGACGGTAACTGGGTAAACCGAAAATTGTGGAAGTGCAGAAGCGAAGAACGGTGACAGATTCTACGCTGCTGTTCGCTTTTCTCTCAACTTCCAGTCAAGCCAGGAGCTTTCTTGGAATCGTATTTATTCTATTATTTCCTATACGTTGGTATTCCAGCTTCTAAGTAGTCATCTTCTTTCGTTCTGGAGGGATCCAACTGAACGCTCTTTTAGACCACCGACCGGTTGAAGATAGCTATACCATATCACCCTATTGCTGTCTATAATGTCTAAGATGTTTTCTTCCTCGTTCATACTTTCTCCACTTCAAGGGGTAGATTTTACATGACCCAACATTTCGATTATTTCTGTCGTCACCTCCCACTACCACGTACCCAACTATCATATTCTTCTTCTAACTTTCAAAGCATCATCCTCGTCAGCTGCCACTAGAACCTGGTCGTCGGCGAACAACAACTTGTATAGTGCACCATGTTCAATCGCTATCACCATATAGCTACTTCTACTCTTAAGGGCGTTTTCCAGACATATTTTGAAATAGAAGAGGCGCTAGCAATAGCAACCAATTATTATTGAAATCTCGGTGTCTTCTAGTAACTGTAATCCTGATAGTCCAAGATCCAGCAACGGGTTTGCTTACAGTATTTTTAACAAGCGTGTAACTGTTATGGAAGGTGTCTTTGAATATACTGAGAAGGAAATCCGAAGTTTGGCAAGCCTGCAGTGGTGGTTTTAGCCCTCTTGCGTGCTTGAAGGATGGAAAAAAATAATAAGAAAAAAGTATAATAACAAGTCTGACGCTTTGCTATGTTAAAGGTAATCATATCTTATGTAAGTAAAATAATTGACAGATGCTTTTTCTGGTGGTAAGTTTACCCCAGATTTGCATAAAGTTGCATAATAAACTTAACCATTTACAGTAAAATATCCAGAGATTAAAAAAGAAACTGATCCTCAGCGGGCTGTGGAAATTCAAACGTATGAATAATATGTTGGTGATACTGTAAGTCTATGTCAAATTAGAGGTTATCAGGTTAAGTTTTCAGTCAGTTTTGACACAGACTGACGCAAAACCTAACCTGCTGACCTTGAATTTGATATAGACTTACAGTGTTACCAACATATTATTCATAGGTTTTGTGTCAGTTTTGACACATTATTTTTTTCCACCCTTCAAGGACGCAAGGGGGCTAAAACCACCACCGCAGGTCTGCCAGACTTCGGATTCCCTTCTCAGTATATTCAAAGGGAGCTTCCATAACAGTTATACGCTTGTTAAAAATACTGTAAGAAATCCGTTGCTGACTCTTGGACTATGATAATTGTCTATGTAATATTAAGATAAAAAAAGCAACATCTGTAAAATATTTGGGTATTACTGTTGATCAGCATATGAGATGGGATTCACGTATTTATAATGTATGTTGCAAACTTAGAAAATTAATATATATGTTTAAAAGAGAGATATGTTATCATAAACAAGTATACAGCTTCTACTATCCATTAGTTCAGTCAGTCATCTCATACGGTATTATTGGCTGGGGTGATGCAAAAAGTCTACGCATTGGAAGAGTTGTTCTGTAAACGGCAGAAAATAAATGCAATTATTTCTTCTTAAGTGTTCTTATTAATCTCGTAACAGTAGCTTTAGTCTTCATATACAAGTGTATTTTAACTAAAAGCATTGTCAGTCATACCAAATCGCCCTGCTCTCAAACTGTTTGCTCTTCGTATTCGACAACTTGTTTTTCTATTGTTTTGTGAGCACTCGTCTATAGGCTCGTGTCACTGGGCACATAACACTAATATGCCAGTATTTTTTACAGACTTGCCATTTACATTTCTTGTGGATCGATGTTATGGCTACTTCTTCCATCCATTGTTTGATTAGTTGGTATGAACGGACTCGTTAAGGGTTGTTACTAGAAGTTCCATTTTTTATCTTTGTGACATCTTATCTCCTGTACTGAAATAGATAACAAAATGCATCGGTACCAGCGCATGTGCGGAACAACTAGAAGAACCCTAAACAATAAATCGTTCTTAAAGTTTCATAAAACTGTGGCTCTGTCTGTATTGATTTAGGGTAGCCTGATTTCGGTTTTAAAACAAACAGATAGTCTATCCAGATCCAGTCCATTGAGATCAGATTTTTTAAGATCTGTAGAAAGGTACTCACGGGCGGACAGCAGGTAAGGCAAGATCTTAACGTAGAATCAGTTAACACGATAATTGATAACAATAAGGAAAAATGAAAATCTCACGTGTTGAGAATGGAGAACTAGCATCTTCCAAAACTGGCGTACACATACCGCCTTCAAGGGAAGTGAGACCCCGGGAGACCCAGAAAGAGATGGCAGTAAAGCGCCGGAACAGGTCGAAAGGCCTAAACCATGAGGCGATGATGATGAAGAAGACTGAAAAATCCATTAAAGGGAATGTGAACAAGGCCATAAGCAACATTAGAACAGTTAACTCCTATCTTCCAATAAGGAACAATACCTAAAAAGACGCAAGCATTTTCAAGCACGATTTTTCTGAGTGCCAGCGTGGTCGAGGGTTAGGGAGCTCGACTGCGGTGCGACGGTGCAGGGTTCAATCCCCAAATCTGGCAACTGGCGGACGGCCCACTCAGTCACTTTAAAAATTTGGTACCGAAACCACGGTTATGGAAGTAGGAAAAGTAAGGCAGTAATCGAAGGCGTGATGTTGACCACATCAGCCAGTACGCCGCTAACGGTGTGCCAGATGACTGGGTTTCCGAAAGAGATATTTCGGCGGCTTTGACCCGCGGCGTCTCAGGCCATACTCCTGCGTGTGGAATGAAGCGCCCTGAACTTTAGTTTACCGTTACACCATTCTTCTTGTTCTTATGCTACAGTATTATAGCGTCTTAGTAAATATTAGGACATCCCTTCCTGGGCCACACAAATGGTCTGCAAAGTTTAAGTTAGCTATGGTTCAACACTGGACTGACGCCGACATTTTTCTTCATAGAGGAAATGTGCAAAGTAATAATAAAAGTTCCTGCAACCCATGGATATATTGTTACCGCATCGAGCTTTTTTTATATAGAAACAATAAATTTACTTTTCTCCTTCTCTTTGGGATATACGAGTATGTGAAAATTCGATCGAAGTAGGTTTTCGCAACCCTCTTGTATTTTATGGTTATCTTCCGGCGATTAGCTTGAAATAGATCTTTCTGGTGTTTTTATAGCGACAGTAAACAGATAAAGGTTGATACCAGTACTTTTACTGCAATGTAGGAAAACATCCTTATAACGCAGTACAGCATTACCGAAAACAAGAGAAGCGTACGAGGTTTCCTGCTTATGTGTCAGGGAACTCGTACATTATATCGGTAGCATCTGCTCGAATCATATGACGAATGAAATGACAATAGAACACTTGTGTGTAAAACCGCAGGACTGTTATAAGCGGCTTCTGGTAAGCGGATTTATTAGAGGAAGTTCAACAAGGCACTCCAACCTTTCGGATCTTCACACCTAATCTTTCGGAATAGTGGGGCGTTTTTACAGTTACGTAAACGGTTACTTCGAAGACAATCGCAACCTAATTTGTGACTTTAATGCAGTGTCGCAGAAACCCTTTTCCATAAAAAATGGCGTCCAGCTAGACGATTTACCATTATATGGCTGACCCCAAAGGTTTAGTAGCAGGAAAGTGGTGTGTTTACTGCTGAAATATATTATGAGGACAAATGAGCGTTTCCGTAACGTTCCCTAAGATCGTTTTAAAGATTTACACTGTCAATGAGCAACGGCGCGTAAACATGAACGAATAAAATGCAGACGGAATAAAACTTAGACGAAAGCAAATCCTGGGGTGCAAAAGTTGCGTATCGGGCAGAAATCACAATAAAGTATAACGTTATCTCTGCACGTAGTGCTGGCGTTCCACCGTTTTTACTGCTCCGTAAAAATACACATTTTGTCGACGGATAAATCGGACAGATAAGCATTTCTAAGCCAGCACACCTGAACACGAAATTTTAATTAAATCTGGCGTCGTCTAACGAGAGCCTTCAAATAAAGGGAATGGCCCTTTGTCTCGTAAAAATATGTCACTGCAAATTGCGCGAATATAACGCCAAATAAGAACAATATCTAAAAATTTAAGGAGCAATTTTTCCGAGCTCGCAGGGGATGTTGCGAACTTCGCCCAATTTTTGCGACTTGTTTCAGCTTTTCGGATTTTCAATATTGTACTAATTGCAGGCTCCCGACGGCTATTCTCTAGCTGGCACTTGTGCCTCGCGACTTTATGATTTTCTCTAATTTCCTTTGCTTTCGGCCTGCACCGCCTCCCCGTCCCGCATGGGTAAAAATTCAGACTTTTCTGATTTTTTAGGGGATCATTAAGCAGGGAAAAGATAAGCAGCGCTTTCGTCGCGTCGCCGCCTCGTCTCGTTAAGTAAATTAAGTGTAGAACTCGTGAACTAAACTACTTACACATACATTTTATTTTTATTATGGCCGACGTTAAACGCGCCGGCGACTTCTACGTCTAAGGCGGCCGAAGTTTTCACTTCGCCAACTTGTTTTTTCCCGGGCGCATATTTTTCATTACCCTTTCTTATTTTCTAACGCCCGGTGATTTATGAATTTTCTGCCTTTCTCCGAAGTCCTTTTTCTATTTTTTGCATAAATTTCTGTCACCTTAGCAGCCACATAAGCGGATTTTATATTCTTTCATAAAAATGCGGGTTAAGATCGGCGCATTTTTTCCGTATAAGAAATATTGCAATCTAAAACTTGCTCGCCTTCGAGTTTTCCTGCCGCATTAGCGCTGCTCTTATTTTACACCACTGCTTTATGTCCCAAGTAATGAGACTAAACCTGATAAATGCAACTTTTATTGAGCTCATTCTGATCCCTATCGTTGGAGCTGTGGAGCAAAACGTGTAAAGCCTCTTTATTTATTAAGGGAAGCGCTTAAATGTAAGTTACTGATTTTAAATAACATGATGATAAAGTACAGGACACAGCAAAACTTGAAGTAGTGTCTGGTACAATAAATACAGTTAGAGGAACTTTGGGGACTTAATAAGAACCCGATTTTTTTTGTAGATTGTTCAAAATTAACTTCTGGGTACCTACACAGGGAGCTAATTTGGACTCGTCAATTATCAGTTACTATTCTATGGATGGCAGCAGTCACCAACTTCGGGTACAATTATTTTACTGGGAATGGCAAACAATATTGAAGCGAAATGAGGAAACGCAGCGAAAACTTCCAACTCGTGACGGAAATTCAGTGATGGTACTATAAACTCAACTGCCAAACAAAATAGCAACTCATAAATTGTATGATTCTAAGGTCGGCTCTAAAATGCGGTTGCCTAATTACAACTGAAAGATGGAGAGAAAGAGAAAATGTGCACATATCTAGAATTTACAGCTCTGGGGCTCAATGCGCTACGATGATTTGAATCCGCAATACAATGCGAAGCGCAAACAAAATCCAATGCTCTTCAGTAAGTTCAACCCATAAAGCTTCGAGACACGCAAGTATTTTGTTATACAAATCACTAACAAACAGTCTCAAACTCAGGCCAGGGTCGATCGCGAAGTAACGCTAACGGTTTGTAAGATGCTAACAGCAGAAGGCGGCATACGATGAATAAAATATGTCCCCACAGATATGCAACGACACCTGCAGACAATTGAATATTTAACCTTGTTACGTGTGACATAGGATCGATAATCAAAGAATTTAACGTCCTCGAAAACCGTAAAACGCCAAGGCGTTAGAACGAAGTCAGTTAAAAGTCATAAAAACGGACAGGAAAATTAACCGCATAACCGGTATCACAGTCATGATCATTCAAACTAGGGCTCTAAGCATCACCTAATCGATACCGAGTCCTTTTAATTAATTATATTTTTTATGCTTCTACTTAACGAACACCCATATATTTTGTATTCGCTTTTATTATGGTAATTTATAACTAAACCTTTGAATATATTTTCGGTGTATTAAGGCTCGCAATGTGATCAAATACATCGTTTATCTTCGACATTCGTCGTTTTTCTTTTCTTTACGTGTTTATATAATAGACACAACAAAACTAAGATGCAGACAGCAACTAAAATTGACATATATACCCTAATTACAATGTGTTCTCCTCCCAGTGGACTGTTATATGTTTTTATTAGGTTGCATGTATGAATTTCGATGGAAGTCAAACTGTCACGTGAAAAAACTGCAGCTGTTTCATTAGCATTGTTACAATTCGGTTTACTGACACATCAAGCAGCTATAAGCTACAAATTGATTGTCTTGCTGTGGAACTATTGAAAAACGTCTGGCATGGTATAAACTCTACTAAAGATACAAAAGTGAACTTGTTTTACTTGCGTGTTTTCTTAATTTTTTTTGGTCATCAGTTATTCGACTGGCTGATCAGCAAAAATATGCGATATGGTGTTCGCTAAGACTGCTGCTCATTGAATCAATGCCCCCATACTGGAAAAGATTCAAAGGCTTTGAAGACTCTACCATACCTAATTATGAACAAATCTTCGTGTTCTTGCATCACTTCGTGAAGGTAGAAAAATAACGCCGTGGATGATTCTCAATAACTAAACTACTAGGCGTAAATCATGAACATACAGGAAGAGAAACAATTAATACAAAGAACTGGACAAACTTAGTGCACCATTCGGTTATAATGATGATTGGAAGAAGATAAATGTACCTAATGATTGTTATACATTGTTCAAGTTCTTGCTCATGGTAGCACATATAAAATGTGCTTAAGTAAGAATTCCTCTACTTATGGTACACATTTCAGATTGTCGATTATATCTGATTGGACAGATTTTAATGTTGAAGATTTTCATTCAGCATTATGTTTAATACAATGATGGATGTTATATGTAAATTAGCCTTACTTAACAAGTAGTGAGAATAATAGATACCTTAAATTAACGATAGTATTTGATCCCTTAATAAAATCCACTATAATGTGATCTTAAACATAGCAAGAATTCAGTGGTCCAGTGGTTAAGAGCGTTGGACTTCTATTTGGGAGATTTCGAGTTCAAACCTTGGAGGTGATATTTATTTTTTTCAATAAATTTTATTCATTTGGAGCGTTTCACTGCAGATTAATACCAAGAAAAACACTTTATACTCATATAGACGATTACAATCTCAGCGAAGCAATGGGAAACCATCACCCAGTGCTTTGTCACTCACTCCCACCCTATATCGGATCGCAGTAAGAGGAGGAAACTAAGATTGATTTTTAAGTGCAGGAAACTTATGTAGTTCTAATAAATATACAAATTAGATTCATTAGTCCACTTTAAGGCGCAACAAGTTAGTTTAAATGAACGCCTGAGCTATAAATCACCTCCCCGTTAAATTAGTATGGATTTATATCCAGAAATACATGGAATATTTCAGATAAAAGTTGTTATACGGAAGGAACAATATCTTCGTATAGCAGGAAGCGCTGTCGCTGGAGGCAGCTAGCGTTGCTTGTCCTTTTCATAAATACAGAACCATGTTTTCTTACTCATATAATTTTATCCTAAGGATGTTTAGTACATTTGCCGTCGAAGCATCGCTTGTTTCCCAGGATTTATTCTTTCAGTCACTTTTCGAGGTATATTTTTTGTTGTCTTACAAAACGGGAAGAAAATGTAAAATTCGAGTCGACTACTCGTCCCTAAAAAATCATTTCGCTCGCTTTTATTTGTCCATTCGCGTTTTCTGCTACAAAGAGTAGAGAGCACTCTTACACTAGGGCGTGTGCTTCAACAAGCAAAAGTTTTTTTGTTATGAATGCCTCTCAGCCCGTTATGCTTCTGGAAATATTTTTGTTATTCTAAAAGTAGACCTATGTGGGCTCGGTTTTGCCATATTTGTATTGACATTCACTAATAGGACATACATGTATTGTTTAGTAAGGCTTATACTGGCGTTTCTGTTTAACCTCGTGTTTTTCCCTCATAAAAAGGTTGAAATTGCGAAGGAAATATCTAAATAAATGAAAGGAGTGGCAATTCAACCCTTTTGAGTTTTTAATTTACGTATCGATGTAAAGCTGATTGCTATATAATGTTAGTAGGTCGCAGTTTCTTCATATTTGAGCAGTAATCCACCGAGTAACTGCTCGCATGGTCGTAAAAGTCTCTCATACACCTGTTTTAGCACGACACAGAATCTTTGATTGAGCTTTATCTTCAATAGTACAAAACTGATGTAATTAGTATGACGTCAATAAAACAGCAAAGTTATCGCAATGAAAAACCATGTTTCACTGAACGTCAAATTGCGCTATCAAGGGATTAACCGTCTACTATTTCAACAATAAAAGCAGCGTTGTGTAAATGCGAAATAAGCACAATAACTAAATTTATAAACAACAGGAGGTTGTTTCATTAGACACAAAGTATACGAATGCAAAATTCGCAAGCCAGAAATGAATATTTACAAGTTATGATATTAAAATTGACTTTAGTAAATAACTCATATGGTAAGTTAATATAAACTGATACCGAACATAGAGAGCCTTTGGGGTTGTTACTGTGATGTCAGGTGCTCGCGAGGTGAATTAAAAACGGAGTAATCTGACCATCTAGTTGTAGATCCTTTAAACAAAAGGTCTCAGGAAGTTCCAGAGAAGTCGGAAAAGGCCTTACCCATTCAATTGCAAATATTTGGGGGTTGCTAGAGAACCATGGACGGGGAGAGTAAAAACAAAAATTCAACCAAACGTCAAACTACGTGAAGATAAGAATTCAAAGAATACCTTGGATATCTAGGGGCCAATAGGTGTTAGCTTACAAATAATAACAGATCCTTATTTAACAGACGGATGCAGCAATTTCATCTCCCGGCGATCTTGTTATGGTTAATGGAAATAGCTCCACTTATGTGGAGGTGGTTCTTATTTATCAAGGATGAAGCAAAGCTCTTCAAAAAGAGATGTTCATATAGCTCGTAGTATTTATTTCCGTGTGTGTAAGTGGAAAATTTCATTCCAGTTCAGTAAATACACTATGATGCCCAGAAGTTTCTTCCTGACAGAAACGCTTCGGTTTATAGCTGTAATTTAGACCAAAAGTGTCGAGTAGTGTTGTAAAGCCTGGCCATCTAAATTTTTAAGCTCCCCCTTTTTCATGTCATCGTCAATGTGTAGTATTTTATTCCAGCAGAGAACTATGCTAAATAAAGCATAATCCGGACCAAGAAATAGCCGGCAAACACCCTGTATAAGGGCCGATTGCCGATATCCCGCCCCGCCGAATTGAATCTTCCAGTCCGCCTTTCCCTATTAGCTAAAGTGGAATATTATCATTTCTGCAGACTGCGCTCGACTCGAAGGTCGTTCCCAAGTGTATATGGGAAAGTACTTGTAAGTTGACGCTGTCCTAGAAACTAGATCCAAGTCGGTAAGTGCTCTTGGGAAGGGCCATCGGAGTTAAGCAGGCCGCGGACATTCTTTATATGCATTAGAAGGGCGGCGTCGCCCAGCCATGCAAGAACACACGCTTACGCGCCCCTAATGCGGGGATGATGTATATATCGGTCAACAGAACGGAGACGCGTTTATGCCGACGGCAAACATTTGCGCCTTTCAGACTGTTTGAATTCGCGCCTCTCGCAATCGAGCGGCCGCGTTATTAGCTCCGCATGTTTGGCTCACCAATTTTTCTTTTCTTACAGTCGAACCCGAGCCCCCGAGGATAATATCGACGCTGGGGGAGCCCCATCAAACCATCACTAACACGACTTTCGGACCCTACGACGAAGGAGCGGAAATTGAGTTGGTCTGCGAGGCCGGTGGCGGAAAACCCGAGCCCATAGTGAAGTGGTTTAATGGAAGTCAAGAGATAAAGAAAGGTAAGCCTTTGTTTTCACGATTTTGTATCTTTTCAGCGACACGTTTAGGTAGAAATTTACAACAAACGGATAAGCGATATCATAGAAATATAGACAGTAGACATTTATCATTTATGTCGAGACATTCGTTTAGGTTTGCACATTTTTTTGCATTCTCACTGACCATAATTTTGATTAAAACTGTAACTGGCAAATTATATGATGTGCATCCAAAAATCACTCAAACTAAAGCGGATATAATTACGCTGTTGCATATCAAAAATCTGTACGGATCTGGAATACAAGAATCAGTAACTTTTAGTACCAAGTAAATGTTAATATACGAGATCACAGGTCTCCCTCCTCAGAAAGCGAGTATCTATAACATGGAAATTATAACCCTTTTTATGTTGAATGAGTGTAATCGTTAAATTTTTTAATAGCTTTTCAAACGTAAACATAAATGGATATTTAGCAAACACGTTGCAATTTGTTCACGCGTTTTATAAATGGATTTTGCTGAATAGTGTTGTGAAACTATGACCAGAATCCTAAGTTGCAATTGCAGCACATTCAAGCTGAAGACTCTAACTGCTATAGAGCTTATTTATCAACACTGTTTAAAAATTGCAATAAAGCCTACAGTAAAGATATCTAGTGGTCGATTGAGAAGATGATACACAATACACGTGCTTCACTAACCGCGTGCTTTGCTATAACAACCGATAATTCTCATTACTGTGCAACATCCCTTTAATAGACGTAGACATATACCTTGCCATATTTTCTAGCTTTTGAACACTGCAAGCTACATGTCAAATATAAGAAATTTCTCATGATACTTTGAAATAAAATTCGAAAAGAATAAATTGAGAATATTTATTTCTAAAGCTCACCAGAATGGCAACGACACAATATTCAAATCTGTTTTAAGAAACGTAGCTATACACGTAGCAAAACATCTAACAACTAATGCTCAACTACCACTATACAAGGTTACAGTAACGACAAGAATAATATAAGGTGTAACAATACGTTGGCTACGCCTCTTCGTCGGGACGTTCAGCTTAAATTTAAAAAATTTAGAAAAATTGACCTGTTGGTCTACCTAGCTAGCTCAGTATACATGAAACTCTCTTAAATACTCAGTCGTGGTTACGCATGATCACTATTAGCCAAAAATAGTTAGCTGGTCTGCACCTGTAGTGTTTTCTTGTTCAAATTGCCCTCCAACAACATATACAAAAAAAGCCAATTTGTTTACACAAACAAACTGACTTTAAAAACAATAAACAAAACAAAGGTAAATAATAGAACATCCTAAAATGAATGGCCATCCCTAAACACAAATATAAAATAAGAATGGACACTCCACCGAGGATATAGCTTGAGACTACTCACATTTGCATTTAAATACACATAAAGCAATATTAAAAATGCGCCCAAATAACAATCTTATAAAAGCTCCAACGTTAAACTTTATAAAAGCGTGCTGTACTTGCTAAAGTTTCCCACAGTTGAACGCGAACACATATCGCGTAACTGCAAACATTTTCTCCATTATTTTACCCGAAAGTTGTGCCTTGAGAGATGCCTTATACGTTCGAATTGGGCTCGCCTTGGATTGCATCATCGCTGGAATAAAGGCAACTGGAAAGTTCCTCGCTTCTTGCTTTGGTGACACTCGGTTTTTTGACCTCACAAAAGCTTCGGAACGTCTCAAAACACCTTTGGGGTTGTCGCAATTTGCGTACTTGCTCTGTACACGATTAATAGATCACTTACATGAAGTGTAATCACTGCAGGGCTTCAAGCCGCTTTATTTAAACCGCCACAAGCGACATTTACTTTGGACCGTCCATAAAGGTGCACCTTTCAGCAAAGCCCGCAAGCAAATAAACTGTCTTTCGCGAAAGATTTTTAAGCTGGAAATTGCCGTGAACGACGCTGAACACACACACACATTTAAGCGATGCACTCTCAGGGATGGCTCCGCTCACATTTGATTATGCTTAGTTACAATATTTAAAACCATAAACAGCAGGCAACTACAAAGCTGCTATATATGTTAACATGAAAATAACCAATCCAGGCAAGGGAGGCCTGTTTTAAGGGTAATAAAGGATGAATGCCAATTACGAAAGAAATATCACCTACTAAAACAGAAGAGGCGACAAAAATCACACGAGAAGATGACTCCCGAAATGAAGAATAATAAAAAAATAAAATTTATAACTAACTACAACGAAAATAGTTGTTACATAAATACTTTGTTATAGGGCGCTATGGAAAAAAAATAAGCACACCCAAAAGAACTAAGATCTATTGATGTTATATGGTAGCACTAGTGGGTATATTTAGCTTTTTCATAGCCTTATACAAACTTCCTCTTCCAATTGATTCCTACCCTGTCTTGATGTCTTCAAAAAGGATTTGCATATTTAATTTTGGTTCGGAAGTGTAAGTCTGCAGCACCATAATTATAAAAATGTGATCTATAGTGGACCTTGCTGGTTTGGTGCTCCCCCGCTGTATTTAGTATTATAATTTTTAACTGCGCCAATTCGTCTTCTTGTTGTTGTCTTCTTTCTGATTTTTCTGGCACTTTTTCTTCAAATCGAGCTGTAATCTCATTGTCTTTTTATTTTATATCGAATCTCTTTACTGCTTTGGTATTTCTTCTCTGATTTAGTATTTCTTCTTAAAATTTCATTGCTTATTCATGCTTTCTTTCAACCAACACGTGAGCTCTCTGGCTCAGAACCTTAATCTCATCTTCACATTAAACTTTGGCAGTTTACTAAGTTCGTTATCCATTTCAGCATAGATTTATTTTTTACTTCACCTTTTTTCTCCCTATTCGGGGCATGTGCATTTATTATATGTAGTTTATTCTGCATATCTTATTTGAGCTCGCTTCAAACGCCACCACTGACTCCTTTAAATACTTGTCGACGAGAAAGCCCACTACAAAGTATCAATTCTTCTCTCTCTATCGTCGAATGGGCAATCCTGTACATTTACTACCTCTTCACCTTTCGGTTTGGTCTCTTGTTGTACTAACACATCTCTCTTATATTATCTTATTACATCGAATAGGTTTTTTAGTACCGTACCCTATCTTAATTACATTGGATTTCCGTGTTTTGCGATTTATCCTTGTTCCTATCCTTATTATTATCCATTTTGCTCATATTCCTATCCTTTTCCGTCGCTTTGTCCGTCTTCGTGTACTCTTTGTTGGTATGTTCTATTAGCGTACTGACTTATCAAAAATCATCTAAAATGTGGTGAAAAATGCAGAAGGACAAATTGGCCTACATGTGACTCACGACACAACTCACACAAAAAATAATTCCTTTATAAATCTAGAAGATTGAGCTTTTCCCAGATTTCCTCCAAATAACCACCAACAAGGATTGAAAAAACGGAGATAAAGCAGTCATTTAATTATAAATTCCTCATATAGGCGAACACGAAGTCTACGAAAATTATAATGGTAACACAGAAGGTTGAAGGGATAAGGCTGCATGCCGTTCAATTGAAAACAAAATCGATAAGTCAAAAGTAGAGGTTGATACGCAGCTTCTCCACTACAGTGGGACGAAATAACCCTAGAAAACCTGACTGCAGAAGGAAGTTACTAAGCAAGCGCGCTAGGTTTCAAAGCAGCAGGATAGATAACTGCGACAAAGGGTCTACGAAATAAAAACCAACAGCAAATGCCTAAATTACTGGAACAATACGAAATATTACGCGAGGATACGATTAGAAATAGAAAATAATGTAGTAACAAAAATGGACAGTGCAAGTAAAGTCACACCTGCGGGATAAGCGATACTGACTAAAACGTTAGATTACAGGTTCAGTAAATACACTAAAATTACTCCCGGAATATAAGCATACAAAACCTCAAAAGTTCATTTGGAGCAGGTAAATATTAAACTGTCACAGCTAATTAATAACGCTTTCAGAAGGGTTTAACAAAACCAAGAAACATCATATTAGTCGGAGAGGAAGAATTCGAGAACCCAAATCAAACAACTATTGCTACTCAATGTTAAAAGCAACAGATAAAAATACCTCTACCCTATCAATGTATATAGCAATTAAGTAGTTGTTAGTGAAAGCTACATGTGAGAAAAATCGTTATGGGTTAAATTAGAAGATAAAGCAAAAGTAGATGTTTACGTCAAAACGAATGTAACAACGTAGTGCATAGCTTTATAATAGATTTTACGATTGTCGATCAACAAAGGAAAATATAGTTTTCCTGCTGCACCCATACCGACAGGTTAAAAAATAGTGTTAGAAGAAGAAAAAATATAATTTCTCATCGCCAATAAATATTATCGATTTGATGTATTACCTACTTTTGCAGCCCTTTAATCAGCAACTAGGTGGATTACGGCTTAACTATTAGCACCATGAGGCTTTACAATTTTTTGTGATTTTCATGTAATAGGACATTGTGTGATTTAAAGTAACCACGCTACCTCTTAAATCAATTCAATGGTTTCAGAGATTTTTTTAATGGTTTTGGTCGAAAGAAGCCCTTAGTAAATCTGTCGAGACTTCAAAAATGATTAAACACTGGGGGACCAGTGTCGTTGGAGGATTTAGTGAATTTAGTATTATAATTTTGAATACAAGCACCAAAAAAGAGTAGTTTGGAGTATTCCCGTTGTATCAAGTTTCTAACTTATTATAAATTAATTTTCTTTGCAGTTGTATTTAAGTTAGATGTCTAAAGTTCTATTTTTACTATTTTCCACCCACGGTCTTTAATAAGTGGCACGCTACTGCTACTGTCAGATTTAGTCTTCCAAACATGGTTGCCAACAGTGTTAAATGGGTTGCATATGTGACATAGTCACATAGTCTTCACTATTTTTCGATGTTTCTTTATATACAGTCTTGATATTTATTCTCTCCACTCCTATAATCCATGTTAACACTAAAGTTAAAGCTGCAACCTTTGTATTTTTTTTCGATCGTGGTAACTACCTGCTATTGGAAGCCACAATAAAATTTTATTAACCCAATTTATTTTAGCATTGATTTGACTGGAAGCATCCAATCGTTTAAATTTGCACGACACGCCAATTTCCCCATCTCCTTGCAGGCGCATCGCACACACGAAAACGCCACGTCTGCAGTTTCGGCAGTCTCCCGTATTCTTCTCATTGTGTTGCAAATTTATAAGTGAGTTCCACCTCGAAGTTTTCCGAACATCTCCTCTTATTGCATCCTATTGTATCGAAATCGGATTGAAATTTCGGACAGAAACATACAACATTAGTCCTGAGCGCACGAAACGAGGCGCGTCCTATTGGACTTTTTATTCAATAGCAAAATAGGGTCTTAACTTTATGCAAGTTTAAAGCCTCGCGAAGTTGGGATTAACTTCCTAAAATCGCCCCAGGTGAACTAACGATATGTGGGGAGCAGGATTCCAATGAGGATGCAGTTTCGTAGGTGTTGTCGATGGTTTGATGAAACTTTACTCTGTGGTCAGTTTGTCTTGATTTGCTGCCTGAGAGGCAGCGCTCATAACTCACAATTAACGTGCAGACCTCTGTTCTCGCTGCCTAACAGTAAAAGGGATTGTTAAAACACGAGTTTTAGATAAATCTAGGCAATAGATTTCGGCCTCGGGTTTCTTGGAGCATAATGTCCGCACAATTTACTGCGACAACGAGGAATTAATCCTGCGTCCTCCATATTCGCGGCCTTTCTCGGCATCGATTTTCTTAAATTCAATCGACTTTAGTGGATGACAATGTGTCTCAATTAAGCGCCCTAATCCGGGCAAGTGATGCAAAAAGCGTAATAAATGTCCGTACGTCCTGGTCCGGAATCAATCACGACTAACGTAATTCTTCCGTCTGAAAAGACGCGACTCGAGGACCAATCTCCACGCCGCTCATGAAATCTGATTGAAGTCAACAATGTACGTGTTAGTGTGGCTATTCTGCCCGGACGAATGGCTGATGGACGCGGGCCCTTTCACCTCTCGACCAATTTGGGGGGCTATTCTTTAATTTGGGGACCAATTACGCCACGGATCCTTTTAGGAGTCCGGAGGCCGAACAGTCAGCGAAAACTATTCAATCCGCTCCCAACGAGATACGATTACCATCGCCATCCACAATTTTTCCTTCGCTTCCCGATTTACCGGGTGTGGCAGTAAAGTTCCCTAATTTCAGTTACAACGGTCAGGTGCCTTTGGACGAACAATTGCAGTAGTCGGTATTGGAAAAGTCCCCAACTGACAGCAATTGAGTGAATGTTCAACAACTAAAAGTTCTTTGCTATGTCTCCATCTAGTCGAGCTGTATTTGGGTACATTTATTAAACCAAACATATTTGTATCTGTACAACCAATATGACAACGTATGAATATTTAGATTACACATCGATACTATAGTTTTCAATTGATTTCAAATTATGCTGACTACATAAACATACCTGAGGGCCGAGTAGATCACGGGAGACGGCATGGGTTCTTTTACGAAAGCTTAAGTTAAATAGAATTACAAAGGGCGCCAATGAGATTGCATACAACAAATATGCCCAGTATAGTGGCGAGAACCCATAAACCCAAGACTATAGCCGAGAGCTGTATAATCTGAAAGAAACTCACTTAACGGCAAGGTGATAAAAATTTTGCACTAACTGAAACATATAAACGTTATGATAACATATTGTAATGTACTTTTATTTAGCCCTAGCGTTAGGCACCATAACCTGTAATGCTGCTTTTTCCCGTGCCCTATACTCTGCTTTACTATGTATTACCCTTTGTTTGCTAGTTAACTCAGTCGTAGAAGCGCAATAACCGCTCTTACCTCAGTATGGCTAAGGTTAATGTCAATATAACTCGTTCACGTCTGGTCGTTATCACCTGTAATTCTGTGACCATACACGCAAATCATGCTAGGAATAAAATCCAAACAGTTTACATATATGTGCAATGTTTTATACGCTATTAACACAAGCTACGAAATATACACTAGCTTAATGCTGAATCTACCTGCTTAGATACATTTTAAATGTAGGTAATAATTATCAACACCAAGTCAAAAAACCAATAGTGCTAACAGTGCTTAAATTCCACACACAAATTCACTTAATACAGTTCTGCCGTTGCTGGTTTAAAATCAGGCTGACGCCATGATGCAACTTGGCGTAATTTAATAGTTCAAATGGTCTCGTACATTGACACGATCGACTACTTCTTTGAAGCTAGAATAGCGGCTTCCTGCTAAGAAGTATTATCGATACCTCTGTGTTTATTCCAAGGTAGTTCTAGGCTTGCGAGGCTGTATTTCGGCTCAAGAATAACGAGGCGTCGACCGCTGTTAACTCAGGCCAATATACAGGGTGTCCCTAAAAAGGAGGTCAATCCGTTCACAACATATTTCTTGAGCAAAAATATAATGATTTAACTCAACTTATCTATATACAAAGTTGTTTAGTTTAGCCGCTAGAGGGCTTTAAAGACGATTAACTTTTTAACTTTTTTCAAATAAGTCGAAAAATCTTTGATAGATTTTATCCATTTTTTGGCCATGCGTTTGTACCGGTAAACCACAGCTTTTCGAAAATTACAGGGTGTTAAAAAACTTCGTCACAATAAATTATCCATTCATATTTTTTTAACCTCCTGTATAATCACTACCAATTTTTCTTTCTGAATAATTACTTTAATTAAGAAGCTATTTTCTCTCTTACAAAATTTTAGTTAGGTAAACGGTTTAGCCACAAAAAATATTTTCTAAATTTCTGCAAGCCTGAATCAGTAATTGTAACGTAACACTAGGCTTGTAGAGATTTACAAAATATTTTTTGTGACTAAACCGTTCACCCAACTAAAATTTTTTAAGAGAGGAAATAACTTTTAAATTAAAGTAACTATTCAGAAAAAAAATGGTAGTGATTATATAGGGGGTTAAAAATTTTAAAAACGTTAATCATTTTTAAAGCCCTTAGCGGCTAAACTAAGCAACTTTGTATATAGGTAAGTTGAGTTAAACCATCATATTTTGGGCCAAGGAACTTGTGGTTTTCTGTTGTACACGTATTTTCCGGACACCCTGTATAAATTGCATTTCATTTTCAGGTAAACTACCCTTTTTGTTTATGATCCGGCAAAATGTTATTAAAAAAAGTTGTTCATAATGAGAAATTATGGCCCTATACAAAATTTCAGAAAGATCTGTCCACTTAGATTAAACCGTTATTTTTCAGATTAAACAAATTGCATTTATTAAAAATGACGGTTTAATCTAAGTCGACAGATCTTTCTGAAATTTTGTATAGGGCTATAATTTCTCATTTTGAACAACTTTTCTTAATAACATTTTGCTGTATCATAAACAAAAAGGGTAATTTACCTAAAAATAGAATACAATTTATACAGGGTGTCCGGAAAATACTTATACAACGGAAGACCACAAGTTCCTTGGCCCAAAATATAATGGTTTAACTCAACTTACCTATATACAAAGTAGCTTAGTTTAGCCGCTAGAGGGCTTTAAAGATGATTAACATAGTTACTTTAATTGAGAAGCTATTTTCTCTCTTACAAAATTTTAGTTGGGTGAACGGTTTAGCTACAAAAATATTTTCTAAATCCCTACAAGCTTAGTGTTAAGGTCTACACATTACTCTTTTTCTATGACGTCACAATTTTCTCTCTTTATTTAACTATAAGGAATTGGACGAAACAACAAATCTGCAGATTTTGGCCAGGTTCGCTTTTAGTATGGTTTGGTTTTATAATACTGTCAATGTAACATTTGTCCAAAATGACAGTAAAATAACGCGCAATAACAAGCAAGCGAGCAAGCCTAAAATCTTATTTTAAGCGTTAGGGACTTCTTCGGAGAGGAGAAACGTCGGATTACATAGGTCAAGAATGTCTTGGTTTAAATAAAGTGCTATTTGGAGCATCCCTTACATTAAAGGTTAGGTATATGTCAAATTCTTTCTGAAGTCTACTACCTGTGATCTAAATGATCTTTTTGAATTTACTGTATATAAGACGTACGTTTTTAAGGCTATGTTTTGTTATTTCTGACGTCACGGCAAAAGGATAATGTGTAGACTTTACGTTACAATTACTGATTCAGGCTTGTAGACATTTAGAAAATATTTTTGTGGCTAAACCGTTCACCCTTTTAAAATTTTGTAAGAGAGGAAATAGCTTCTAAATTAAAATAGCTATTCACATAAAATATGATTATACAAAGGGTTAAAAAATATGGATGGAAAATTTATTGTGACGTTTTTAAACACCCTGTAATTTTCGAAATTAAGGTTTATTCCACAAAAAGCTGTAGTTTACTGGTATAAACGCATGGCAAAAAAATTAGTAAAATCTATCAAAACATTTTCGACTTCAAAAAATTTAAAAAGCTAATCATTTTTGAAGACCTCAAGCGGCTAAACTAAGCAACTTTGTTTATAGGTAAGTTGAGTTAAATCATCATATTTTTGCTCAAGAAACATGTGGTTAACGGATTAACCTCCTTTTTAGGGACACCCTGTATAAACTCAGTAACACTTTCATGCTTCGCGTGGCGTCCATTTACTTTGGACTCACGCATCGGTCGCCTATCAGTGAGCGACTTACTCTCTACGTGTCTATAGATTGGTTGGTGGAGACGTTGACAATAACCGGAAGTAAACTTTTATTATCTAAAATTAGAAAAAGGCTCTGGTATTTAACCCACTACAAAGGAAGGCCTTCGGAGAAAAGGCAAAAAGTAGAACATTAGTGAACACTATATTGAAGTGTAACCATCAACAGAGAGAACTCTGTATTGGAAACTAAACATGAATACATTCTGTTTTACCGGATAGCAACATTATTTGTGCAATAGGTTGTCATGGAAAAAGTAGTATTTAAGTGACACTGACTTGGACGCTTCGATAGTGCACGGTCAAGTGTGTAGGGGAGGATTCATTCATTTCGGGCGAATTGGTAGTTCCGTTCAAAAGTTGGAAAAATTTATTTTTTATTTTATCACTCTGTTACTTTCGTTTTGACGTAAACATCTATTTTTGCTTTATCTCCCAATGTTAGCCCTAGTGCTAGTTCTCACCTGAAGTTTTCGTTAACAAATATTTAATTGCCATATAAATTTCAACCATATAGGTAGCTTTATCTACTGCATTTAACGTTGAGATTAGCCGTAGTTATGTTTGGTTCTCATTCCCAAGTAATGTGACGTTTCTTGGTTTTGTTAAACCCCTCTTAAGAAGATATTTTGATTAATTAGCTCTGGCAGTTTAATATCTGCTTGTTTCAGATGAAATATTTGTTTTGATGGTTTTTACAACACTTTGTAAGGTCTATATCTCACCATAGATCATGTTTTGAGGTTCAGTATGTTCATATTCCGGTAGTGTATTTATTCAACCTGGATCACTGTAATCTACCATTCTGGGCAGTGTGTCTTATCTTCCAGGTGTAACTGTAGTTCTAAGATTTATTCTGGCTATTGCATTATTTGTCTTCTGTGATCGTATCTTGATATTGCTTGATATTTGTAGCTACTTAGGCATTTTCTGTTGGTATTTGCGCTTTCTAGACCATTTTCGGTAAGTTATCTGTCTTACCCCTTTGAATTTTAGAGCGCTTAGTAACTTCTTTCTGTGGTCAAGTTTTCTAGGGTTATTTCGTTCCACTGTGGTAGTGAGGTGCTATCGACCTGTACTTTTGACTTATCGATTTCTTTTCAGTTTGCCGCCTTATCTCTTCAACGTACTCGATTAGCAATTTTCGGAGACTTCGTATCTGGCCTTTATGAATTAAATGGTTGCTTCATATTCGTTATTTTTTAAATTCTTATTGTTGGTCATTTGAATGGAATCTGGGCAAAAGACAATCTTGTGGATTTATACGGTGATTCGTATTATTTTAAGTTCTGACTTGTTGCACATGTCGGCCAATTTGTTCGTATGCATTTATTGTCCCATTTTAGATAACCTTTGATAAGTCAATACCTCGGGGCGTAAACCCGGGGCTCTCAGCCAAAGCCACGATACTCATCTTGCGACTGGAGATGAATCGTTAAGCCGATTTAAACCTGCAAACGCAAAGATCGATTCATGTTTTCCATTCTAATACTCGAGTAAAAAAAGACATTGATCTTGATAGAAATCTGTGAATGATATCAACATAGTTTCATAAGGAAGTGGCTATTTCCTAGCTGACATATAAACATCAGCATGAATGTAAACTTCTTGCCTGTGGTCTAATTTTCTTTTGATTGTGCTATGAATGGGATCTACATATCTTTATGTATCCTGGTACTTTTGCTCAATTATTGGTTTTTCTTCCATCGCCACTCCAAGAACATCATTGACCAGTTTCACGTTCCTGTTCTGGTACCAGCACACGTCACTCGGGGTAATGAATTGTGAAAGGGCATGTTTGTTGATTTCGCTATTGAAAATTTTGTGGTAAGAAATGCAAAAACGCCGCTTTCTAAGCTTCCATTTCTTTAGTGTCGTGCCAAGCAAGTTACTTCTGTATTAACTATGGAAATTATAGTACGTCAAGTTGTACACCTGGAACTTGGTTTTGTAGTGCTTGGCAGAAGCATTTCGAGTCCAGAGAAATTAGACATGGCCCTTCGGAAAAATCCCCGGAAAGCTGGATGTTGGTATGAGCCTTGATATTGTGATTCTAAAGAAAATGTCAAAAGTCCCCATCGATCCGAGTGCCGCTCAAAATTTTACGCTGGGTCAAAGATCACCAAAAACGGTGTTTCGTGAATATCTCGTTAACGGTCAATTTTACAGAAAAATTTTTAATTATAAAATTTGTAGCTTACGAAATTTCTTACAAAAAAGATATTACTACTTATTCGTAAAAGTAACCGTTTTGGATATAATTCGTGAATAGAATTGCCTGGAGACTGAACAGGTTTCTGTTAATTGCGCTGATTCTGTCCTTTTAATTCTGAGCACACGGTTGAAACTGCAACCGTGTTTTAAGACAAAGTAGTCAGGCCACTCAGCGGGACGTTATACGTAACTACCTTGAAGTTCAGCCTCACACTTCAAAATTTTAGGCTTGGAAGGGTAGCACCTCGATGTTAATGAATCAAACCTTTAATGCCGATTGTTTTTATTATAAAAATATTGGTCTATATACAGATATATTTGCTTACTTCTAAAATTACATTATATCAAAGTGCACGTTTATTTTTTAAAATTATTTTGAACTTGTTCATTAATTTTGGATTCAAAACAGGAGTTATTAATCTCAATAATTAATATTTCTCTTGAGACTCTATTTGAATGTGTATGCTTTCCTCTTCATCATCTGCTTCTTCTTGTTATTCTTCTGCTGCTGTCTTCTGTATTTCCATAAATTCAGTCAGAAAACGCGATGGACCTACGTCTACATTTATATTGGATGTTACATTTAAGCAAGACTAACATTGGCAATTACCACAAACTACTGAACAATATAAACCAACGTTTCTGCAGTCGCAGTTTAAGCTACAGCCTTTGGTGCAATTACCAAAAATAGTATTCTGCAGAATGTCTGGAGCAGGTGGAAGCAGAGTTTGAATTGGCTCCAAAATGTTATCCTTTAACGTCGATCCCCAGAGTAAGCTCGTTACAAGACAGAATGTTCTCCAGACGTGATTTTTAACAATGGAATTTGTTTTCTCCTGGCTATGTATAAGTCCCCAGTAAAAGAAGTGTCTATTGATACTCAACAGATATTCAACTTTTGTAAAATCTACACATCTCAAAAAACCAGTTCTATTATCTATTCTTCTGCCAATATCTAGTGCTCCTCGGCAACATTTATATCGGGTCTATTACCAGGTTCAAATATGGCTAGGTAACGAGCTTACTCCTGAAGACTGGGGATGGACGTTAAGGGATAGCATTTTGGAGCCAATTCAAACTCGGCTTTCACCTGTTCCAGACATTCTGCTGAATACTATTTTTTGTAATTGCACCAAGGGCTGTAGCTTAAACTGCGTCTGTAGACAAGTTGGTTTATATTGTTCACCAGTTTATGGTAATTGACAAGGTCAGTCTTGCTTAACTGTAACACCCGATATAAATAACTTCGATAATTGCGACTCCACTGAAGATGTGGGACCATTGCGTTTTCTCACTAAATCTATGGAATTACAAAAGACAGCAGAAGAAGAACAACAAGAAGAAGATTATGTAGAGGAAAGCATACAGATTGAAATAGAGTCTGAAGATGAATATTAATTATTGAGATTAATAACTCCTGTTTTGAATCCAAAATTGATTAATGAACAAGTTCACAATAATTTTAAAAAAATAAACATTTTTCAAACAAAAATAAACCTGGATTAGGCCTACTGGGGACACCACATGAAAAAAAGCACATTATAAATCGAATATTTCCAAAACGGTTACTTTTACGAATAAAAGTTATGATATCCTTTTTGCAAGAAATTTCGTAAGCTACAAATTAGTATAA
>CALNHX010001861.1:0-202226 GCA_940337035.1 Agriotes lineatus | reverse complement strand
GATGTGGAAATTGTAACATTATATCGAAAACCCAACAACAATTTTTAAAATTTAGTCTTTCTCAGACATTTCGTCAGTATGGACACTTTCAAATTCAAATATTCGCGCGAAAATTGAAAATGGCCGCCTCGTAATTCCAGAAGCAAATTAAAAATGGAGTGGGGAACTGGCAAATCAAAAGAGTAGTAATACAGTAGACACAGAAGAACAACTAAATCAAGGAAAATACAATTTGAACAGCTTTATACATGATAGCACTATAATACTACACCAAGCAAGATTAAACGACAAATTAGATGATACAATAGAAACTGAGAAACTATATGGCCATATAATACAATGCTTACATGAAGCCGCACAAGAAGCATTAGAAACAAAAGAAAAAGCAAATAACTATGGTGGAATGAGTATATAGAGGAATTAGTAGAAACAAAGAAAAACATATACATCAAATAGCTCTCAACAAACCAGCAAGAAGACCGAAACGAATATTTAAGAATCAAAATAGAAACCCGAAATGTTATCACCAAAGAAAAGAAACTGGTGTGGAACAAAAGGTGTCAGGAAATAAACAAATACTTTGGAGGACGAAAATCAACGGAAGCATGGCAGTTCATTAACAGAATTCGGGCACCAGAAAAACGAAATTCACAGATATATACTACATCACTGGAAAAATGGGTGAACCACTATAAACAGTTATTCACAGAAGACAACCTTGAATATATGAATCAATATTCCGAAATAATAATAGAAGGAGAAGAGATAGTACTGGAAAGGGGTGTTATAGAAAAAAATATTAAAACACTTAAAAATGGAAAATCGACTGGCCCAGGTGGTATACCTGCTGAACTTTTGAAATATTGGACTACAAAGGTCTGTGATGTGATAACCAGTCTTTTCAGTAAATATACCGGGTGTCCGTTCTCAAAGTCGAACATAGGCGATTAACATAGTATTCAACGTTTTTGCCGATTCCTGCTCGCCAATTCAACTTACAGGGAAGGTAATGGTATCAATGGAAAGATAAAATTATTACGCATCATATGATACTAATAATAATATACGAGATGCGATTTTTATTTTAAAATACTAATTTAAAGCTTGGAAATTTTTAAATATGCCATGCCTTGCTTTTCAAGTTCGATAGCATTTGTCAACAAAATTGGTAATTAGTTGGCATAAATCAGATATTTTCTGTCAACGTCTGTTAAAATTATCTACAGAAAAATTAATTATTTCAATGAAGAACGACTGAATGCACTAATGTTAATTGCCTATGTTCGACTTTGAGAATGGACACCCGGTATAAATGTACTTCCAATCCCTAAAGAATGGATAATGGTGATAAGACCGATTGCTCCAACTATAGAGGCATATCAGTAACAAGTACATTTAGTAGGCTCTATGGTAAAGTTTTAGGAGAATTAATAGAACGAGATTACAGAGCCAATGAAGAAGAAGAGCAATCAGGCTTCCGAGCCTGTAGGTCCTGCACAGACAATGTGTTTTGCTTAAAACAAGTAATTGAAAAGCATTTAAGTCCAGACAGAAATATGCATGTAATGTTCATTGACCTGCATAAAGCTTAGGACAGTATTCCAGTCAGCAAACTGTGGGAAGTATTACATCAAACAAACGTAAACCATACCATAATAAAAACAATTAAACATCTATATGACCAATCTAATTCCCAGGTGAAAACCAATAATAGACTTGAAGATTTCGAAGTGACAAAGGGATTACGTCAGGGATGCTCTATATCACCTACCCTATTTAAGATTTATATAGCTAAAGCCATATCTATATGGAACAAGAAATGTCGCGCTACGGGCATCGAACTAGAAAACACTGTCTTATACACGTTACAATTCGCCGACGATCAGGTGATAATCGCTAACGATAGAGATGATTTATCTTATATGGCCCGAAAGTTACAACAGGAGTATAAGGAATGGGGTTTAAAACTAAATGTCGATAAAACGAAATATTTACCAATTTGAATAAACTCTACGGACATTATACTGGAAGATAACAGTGTAATAAAAACTTGTGAGGAGTATAACTATGTAGGGGTAATATTTGACCAACCAGGAACAAACAACAAAGAAATCAGATCAAGAGTTGGTCAAGCAAGGAAAACAATCGGATGCCTAAATAACATATTTTGGAGCAAAGAAATAGGACAGAAGAGAAAATATAATATATATAACACTATAGTAAAAATCTGGTGTGATACACTCACACAACTTCCTTTTACAGTGATCTTATAATTAGTCAAAAATTTCATTTTTAATTTTTAACCATTTGCTAAAAATTTTCAAAAATTAAAAATTCTACAAAAACGGTACAAAATCGAGTGTTAGTTGAAGAGACAAATTTTCTCTAGAATTTTAAGGTGAATTCAAAAATGTAATAATATACCGGGTGTTTTATTTAAAATAGGAGTTAATAAAAAAAATAGAAAAAAAAAACAAACGAAACCCACTTTAGAAGTATTCAACTGGAAAATCACCTATCTCACATCAATACACATTAAAAATGTAAGAAAAATGTAAAGTTTAAAAAAAATCGTTAGAGCCGTTTTTGAAAAAATCGAAAAAAACTGAAAAATCACAAGAGTAAACACGTACTTCCGGTTATGCGATTTTCTTCAAAAGCTTGCTGTCTCATCTATATAGTACACAAAACTTATATATGAAGTTTCAACGCCATACCTCTTTTCGTTTGTGAGATATTCTGTTCACAGACAGACAGACAGACAGACAGACACACAGACCAATGAAAAAAAATATGTTTTTTGGGATCAGGGGACTCTAAAACGTGAAGATCTGTTGAAAACTCAATTTAGAATTTTTGGGGTGAATCCAATACTTCCTTTATAGTAGTAAAAGGAAGTAAAAAGTGGACTGCTATATGGTTCGGAAACATGACGACTAAAGCAAGCTAATAAAAGAATGATAGAAGCAGTGGAACTTGACTTATTCCGAAGGTCCCTGAGGACATCCCGCTTGGAAATAAGAAGTAACGAAGAAGTTAGACAGCTAATAGGAATAGAGGAACCATTAATAACAGAAATAGAAAATATTCAGTTAATATGGTATAGTCATGTAAAACTCATGGATAATTCAAGACTTTCCAAGAAAGTGATGAAATGGGTACCGCCATACCGTAGAAAGAAAGGAAAACCAAGAAAGAACTGGATGGAAAGAATAAACAAAGCAATGAGTAAAAGAGACCTAGAGATGAACAATGGGAAAACCGAAGGGAATGGAGAAAGGGCATCGGACAACGTCGTAAGCCGTTTTAAAACCGATATATATACAGTGAATTTATTTTAATGGTTAACATAGCAGTTTCGTTTCTATGCCAGCATTTAATCATACAGGCCGCTTCCATAGTTACCTATTAAAGCAATAGATTCGAGCGTTTATTTTAAGAGTGAACATACGAATTTGAATTAGGTACTGACTAATAAGAACCTTTAATTTTGTTAACGGAATGTAGATATGCAACTAAATAGTAGATACGTAGGAACCACTTGTGTGTTGTATCTTTTCTTCAGTTGTATACATTAGGATAACTTTTAGTTGTCTTTTTCACAAGTAATAATTGCTATGTTAACTCGTAAAATACACGCTCTAATCTATTGGTTTCATTTGTAACTATGGACATGACCTGTATGGTTAAATGGTGGCATAGAAACGAAACGCTTATGTTAACTATTAAAATAAATTCCCTGCATATGTAAGTATACCGTTGATTACTTACGAAATTTATTTTTCTACAGTATCTTCAATATTTTGAATGATCTTTGTTCCAAAACTAATACTCATAATTTTGTTTGAAATGTGTAAAATACAATGCCGGCAGTGTGGTCGTGGCCCACATTTCGTCTATGACTTTCCTGGAGCAAGCTCATCCGTGCGCGGTTTTTATATCGAATTATTGCACACTGTGCGTTTTGAACGATTTTATCAAGTTATTGCCGCTGATTACTTAGTAATGGAATTGTCTACGCTATCTTCAATAGTTTTAATAATGTTTGTTCCAAAACTATTCATTATTTAGAATTTGGAAAACAAAAGTTAATTTTTATTTACCTGGTTTTGTTTGTTGTCACTCCTGGAGTGTGGTCTTGGATCACATTTCACCTGTAGCCTTCCGGGAGCAAGTTATCACTTCGCGGTTCTTTTATGGAATTATTGCACACTGTGCATTTATAGTTTCCTCGTTGGCGCCTAAATTCCGAATAACGAACTGTACGGCTGGCCCTTTTTATGTTCGCTTAGTAATGATGAGATTATGGTATACAAATAATTACTTTTTTCCTATAACAAATGTTCAAGTGTGCTTTAATCGACTTAAAACAAAAGGTCAAGTGTTACTTTAACAGCAAGAGTAGATAAAGTAGCACTTTAACATCAAGGGTAGATAAAGTAATTTAATTTTCTAACTTTTATTTAAATTAAATAATTTAAATCTTACAGCTTCGCCTTATCCTAGCAACACAATCTAGCTACTGAGATTTTAAAATGTGATTGACTTTCCTTATTTTCCTTTGAAATTGTTAAATTTCTTGCTATCGAAAAACAAATTGTATTATACACGACGATAATGTTGATGTGTAATTGCGTGTTTTCTATTCAAATTTGTGTTAATTTTTGCATATTGCATAAAAAATATCGTTTTTGTAGAATTTTCAGGGACATGGTGTCGATTTTTTGTATAATTTTAAATTACATGATGTCGAATTGCGTGTTTTTTATCGCGTATTGAATAAAAATATAGCGTTAATAAACGGGCAAATGATAACAATAAATAATTACATCCAGCAAGAGCACTTACGAAGCCAGAACGAAATGAAACTAATATATTATAGTTTTATTCCAGCAAAGAAGTGATTTTTTTAAAAATTACTAAGCTTTTAAAATTATACACAATGCAATTCCGCTGTTGTAAATTATAATTTTAATATTAGTTTTGTTTCAACATTCAAAATTATAGACATTTAAAAAGAATACGCGTATTGATATACGGGGCGAATGATAAAAATAAATAAATAAATAAAGCAAGAGCACTTACAAAGACAGTTTTTAAAAATTATTATCAAGCTTTTAAAATTATAGACGATGCAATTCCGCTGTTATAATTCTAATTTTCAAGAAATATTTAATTTAAAATATGAAGACGTGACGACACAAACAAATTTGCAGCATAGCCTCGCCCCAAGACGCCGTAAGCTGTAAGGCTGTGGTGGCTTAGGGAAAGTGGCTTAAGGCTGCTGGCACGACAACTAGGATTCGAATCCGACTTGGGGCCGTCGCAAAAAGCTTTTTTAAATTACATAAATAAGCGGAAGAGAGAACGACTGCGAGAGAGACAGATGTCAGCGAAGCGCGTAATCAAATCCAAAATGGCCGTCGCGGAATTCCGGGAATCGTATAGTCAAATTTAATTCGCGGATCATATGTGGAACACGCATCATATGTGTAATTTAATCCGCGGGTTAGTTCGCGGAATTTAATTGGGTCAATTAATTGGAGCATTTGATTCGCGGCTTAATTAGGTCAATTTAATTCGCGGTTTAATACGCGGAATTCGATTTAAATGGTCATTTAATTAGGTCAATCAATTTAATTGACGTTTGATATCAAAATTTGATTGACACTAATCCAATTAGTGGTAGCTGTATACTACTGGTTTATTATAAGTGAAAATTTTTGCGGTTTCTTACATTAGTAAGTAATGTAACAAAGGGACCTCGGTGGGCCAGTAAGCAGCTACACACCTCGGAGGGTCGGGCAAGAGTTCTACTCTCCGCTCTTGCATTCCAGTCTTCGCTTAGTTTAAGAAATTATAATATAAGTGACGCACGCACTTCCTGAAGTAATGCGCAAGTTGTTCCAGAGGGGAAAAAGTAGAAGAGCTTAGAGGTAAAACTAAGTAATATAACAAGGGCAAAACCTACTTACTGATAATTTTGCACACGACAAGGGAAATGGCTTTTGGTACAGACAAAATTACCAGTTAGTGCGTCGCCCACGTTTAGATTTTGAAGATTATTACCTACTCAAAACTTCTGAAGGAATTATTTTTTTGATAATAAATATCATCAATGATTATTCCATTATTATTTAACAGCAACGACACGTAATAGAGTTGAGAAAATAAATTAACCTAGACACTCTCCAACGGGTCAAAATTGCCCATATATGCAATCCACGGTACAAAATTATTTCTACCTGGTGAGAGTTGGAGCCGCTCATATAATAGGAAATTCAGATAATAGGTATGAATGGTCCTCTACACCGAAAGGTAAAAGAGGCTATAGATTATGAATGAATGAATGAATGATTTTTTGTAATTGATATGTGTTACACGTGTCACTGTGTGGTCTACCAGATGCTTGTTTTACTAAAGAGATGGTAAATTTCTTCGTATTTTAAAGAGTTTGCGCTTAGTCCTGATACCCTAACTCTTATAAAGTTTTTAAGTGTGTGCCTTAATAAATATACTTGTAACCTCTAATTTAGTAACCGCAATCACCTTATACAGGGTGTCTCAAAAAGAATGGGACACCCATTAGTCATACATTTTTTACGTCATAATAAATCGATTAAACCGAATATACCTTAGTACAAAGTCCCTTCAGTAAGAAGTTATAGGGCCTTGAAGTTCTATTTTTAATTTTTTTGTTAATTTCCACAAATGTAGAGATATCGATTTGAATTTTGGTATACGTACTTACTATTATGTACTGCAATAACTACAAATTGGACTCGACTGTAAGAGGCACTTTACCTAACTTTCAAAGCTTTTCTTAGCTCTAACTTCGTTATCTGTAACTTTTTTTTAAATTTTAGGCTATTATCTAAAAGAGAATTAAAAAGCACAAAAATAATGTATTCTTAGTTCTTAAGCCTAAAAGCAACCGTTTACCTTAAAATGCCCATTGTTGTCATTAAGACGTGCAATTATCAAGTAGCCATGATCACAAAAACAATGGGTTATGATGGTAATCTGGTAAATAACATCAAGAAATCAATTAACGACGTTGGTGACATCAGTTTTTTGTCTTTTGTGCTTACGAAAATGCTGTGACATAACGAACCTTGCAGCATTGGAGAATTCGTTATGTAGCGGCATTTTCTTAAACATAAAACAACAAATTATTATGTTACTAATATCATTAAGTGATTTATCATAGTTTATTACTAGATGACCATTGTTTTTGTGATCATGGCTACTTGATAGTTGCACGTCTTAATGACAACCAAAAACCTTTGATGAGCATTTTAAGGTAAACGGTTGCTTTTAGGCTTAAGAACTAACAGAAGATTATTTTTGTGCTTTTTAATTCTCTTTCAGATAATACCCTAAAATTTCAAAAAAAGTTAGAGATATCGAAGTTAGAGCTAAAAAAAGCCTTGAAAGATTGGTAAAGTGCCTCTTACAGTCGAGTCCAATTTATGATTTTTTTTTAGTTATTGCAGTACATAATAGTAAGTAAGTATACCAACATTCAAATCGATATCTCTACATTTGTGGAAATTAACAAAAAAAATAATTAAAAATTGAACTTCAAGGTCCTATAACTTCTTACTGAAGGGACTTTGTACTAAGGTATATTGGGTTTAATCGATTTATTATGACGTATGACTAATCGGTGTCCCATTCTTTTAGGGACACCCTGTATAGCGAGTAGATATTATCTTAAAATGACTTGTCGGGTATTTATTCCAGTCAGCTTTAAAATGTAGCAGTTCGTCCCCTAGAAATGCAAAAATAAACGAAGAGAGTCTGCGAAACAGCGGTATTGGTTTTCAAGGCTGCGTCATTTTTATTTCCAGTAATATCAGCTTGACCCTCATATTACACTAAAAGGTTATCGCAATTTTCTCCCCACGAAAATATCCTCCATAACCCAAAATGTTAATGAAAAGCGCACTCGTCACAGCCTCCGCTCTTAGGGCATAATTTTTAGGGCGCTATTTTATCTCCCCCACGAGAATAATTAGTTTTCCTTGAGGAATCTCATATCTTCGCGGTATCACAAAGAATCTATTCTGACCAATGGCGCTATAAATCTCGTGCGTGTGCCATTACTTGGTGTGATTTTCAGCAGATTGCCGAGGAGGCACTGATTAAGCGATTCCGTTACTCGTTACGGCCTTTTTGCGCTGTAATTTCGAAATAATTAACGCCCAATAATGCGACTTTAATAACCGCACTCGTTATACATGCACATATAATCAGCGTGCAGATGACGTCTTCATTTAGCTTCAGTTCGCGAACGCTGACGCCGTTTCAAGATTTAGTAGTCTCGCAGCGTGTCTTAACACGAGGCCGTTTCTCCTGGTTTTCATATTATGTTTTGTAATTAAAGAACCAAAGGTTCAACTGCTTGACATTCAGACTGGGAGACTTATAACGTTCGCGCCCCTGTTTATGTCGAAATTCGGGGAACGGAAATTGCGCTCCTGGCTTCAGATTACAATTTACAAACATTTATTCGTACTGCTAGTGTAAGCTACATTAGTTCGAGATGTTGGGAGAAAATTGGTTACTCCAGCTGAAATTTTCTCATACTACCGATTTTGCTTTGTTTTGTAGTTCCACTCAATGTTTCCCTTCGTACAAATTCAAGAATCTGATAATACTGACATAGCTTTAACTGCCTTGCACAGTGGTCTCTTCTGTCGGCATTTTGAACTCTCTTTTCTGTATTTGGAAGATTATAAATTTTTGTTAAATTTCCAGAACCATACGAAATTTAACAACCAGTTCTTTTCGAACCACAGCTACCTAATTTGGGATTCTAGCTTTTTTATGGTGTATATCTGTACACCTCTAATCCTCGCATGTGTACCTACAAAATTACTCCCAAGGGTCTCGACAGCGAAGGTCATCGTCTAAAGCCGTGACAGTCCATGAGCGATTTTTCTGTTCACATGTAAGAGCTAGAACCTACAACTCCATCACTGCAAAAACAGAGAAGGCAACTCTATTCTTCAAGCCATTGTTAGAAATTTGTCTATGTAGTGCAACTTACTCTAGTTCTAAAAAAATAATCTATTGAAATGTAATACACCGATAGAGGTATAACAATTTTTTAAAGTATTTAAAAGAATTGCTTAAATTGTCCCAATTAAACCGTTAGTATCAATATCCTTCATCATCCATAAACAATTGAGTTGTCGTAAATTTCTACTTTATCTTTAGTAGCGTACATAATATTGCGCAAAAATTATTTTCTAGTTTTTTATGAGGTACTTTGTGGTAACACCAGTTTTATGGAGGGATGTGCTTTTGGGTCAGTCATGGCCTGGAAATGACGCAATTAGCACTGAGTTAACGATTACAGGGCTTTTACGGTATGATTAATTTTATCTGGCCACACAAGTCATTTGTCCATGTTGCAAGATTTAGCATGTTGCGCGGGACTATAACTTCATTCATCTGCGAAATTAATGGAGACTCGGCTGTGCTCACTGCTGTGTCAATTGTTGCAAATCGAGTTTATCGGGTTACTTTATGTGCTTTATTAATGGCTCGCAGATGTTGTCCACTGTGACGCTTCGTATAAAATACGGCATATTCTGGCCATTTGCATACATCTGAATGGAGCAACTACATCTGGATTTTAATTTCTTTTGGGACTGTTGTATATTTGCGCACTATTTTATGCAAATATTTTCCAACTCTTTCCTTTTTATATTTAATGGCATAGAAGCGCTTGCAATAAATTAAAAAAAAAGCATTCTCAGTTTACATTTTAAAGGTTTATTTGCGGTTGGATGGTTTATGAATATATTCTTTATGTACCTACTTTGTGTATTGGGAGTCTACGCTCAACTCTCACATCAGCCAGTCCCTTGAAGATTGTCCAGAGTTCGATGGTAGCAAGCTTTACGAAAGCAGAATGAAGTTGGAAGTTGTCAGCAGTACTGAACCTTCAACGAAATCCTGCCCATTCTGCTGGCTGGTAGAAGTTCGTTTTATTTGTTAATCAGGTGCTAACTTTTTTCGTGATTATCCTGTACATATGTGATTAGTTGGCAATTTTCTTCCCAGACATAGATTGTGAAGTAATGTGTGGCTCAAGAAAAAATTCTATCCGAGCAGACGTAGAAGAAAGGTGACTGATTAAACCAAACTAAAGTTGGAACATTAGAACTACAGGTGTGATAGAATTGCCGAGGAATAGAGTTGACAATTTCATCTGAACGAATGGTTACAATAAAATTCCAACACGCTTTTCTTCAACAGTAAAGACTATGACTGATTCAAATTTGTGTTATAATAATTCTTTAAACTTTGAAACTTGCCAAATTGAAGCGTTAACCAAACGTTTTTGTTTCTGTCACCTGCAAGTGACTTACCTTTTTAAATTAATCTCAGACATGCCCAATACCGCGTCAATCTATTACCCGGGTAACTCTGACAACTATTTTTTTATCACATGGAATTTAGTATGATTTGTCCTCCGAGCATCACAATTTCTTTGTATGTATTTTCGTCAGGGCATCAGATGCTTTTTGTTTTAACGTTATAGTTTCCTTATGGGCTTCCGATGTAACTAATACCAGTAACTAACAAGCAAAATTTAACACGAGTAATAGATATGAATGCCATGCATTTATGTATAGTTTATTACAGGCTAGTTGGTGTATTATTTGAATTGTCTGCACTGTCGTTCTCATTTTATATATACAGGATCTCTAGCTTTTTGCCGTTGCTAGTCGATGTCGATTTCCTATATGATCCAATATCTGTCAGCTCTTAGATTCCTGTCATTTGTCAGTGAGATTTCTATTTTTAAGGTAAGTTATACGTGGTTCTTTAATCCTACCTTCTTACTTCTGCTGAAATGGTTTAAATTTCAAGGTATTTCCAGCTGTTCTGGTCCAGTGTTCTAACGAAGTATGCTGATCACATAACAAAGCTGTCCCGCAATGAGCCGATTTGATTTCGCGATGTTCTCGTTTCTTATCGTGCACGTGCTATGATGGTACAGCTGCTTCGGTAAGTTTCTGTTTGTCCGGGTTTGCTGCTTAGGAACTAGTAATCTGCCCAGGAAGTTCATAATGAACGTAGCTATGTCCTTGATTTGAAGGTTCATTTCGATTGAGACTACTGCTGTGTCGAATGCCAGTGTATTTCGTCTGAATTTATTCAGGTCTCTCGAATTTCGCTTCTGCTTATAGTGTTTTATTTTACATTGCATCTTACCTTGTGCCTTAGAATCAGCGCCCCGATGAGTTTCATCTAAGGCCTCCTCTGATTTAATTTGCCTTCTTTTAAACTTTAACAATCTATGAAGTTGGTGCAATTATTAAACGTAATTGCTATTGTATTTTCACATTTGACCTTGATATTTTAGACGTTAAATTTGTTGGGTGCATTCACTGTGCTAAGCGTTTGTATTAAAGTACCCCATTATGGACTATTATATATTGACTATGGTTACGAGTGTTTTCCTTACTGCCAACTGAGTCACTACCTGCATATGATGTCTATTGCATTTTACATAATTGTCTTTTTGGTTAAGTTGTGGGTTTATACATACTCGTTTTTATCTGAGCACATTTGTTGAATAACACGTCGTAGTCGTTTCCTTTGTACTGATTTTTGATTTGAGTGCTTGTAGAGAACCTCACGCTGTCTTCACTGTTAACTAGCCGACCCTCAAATGTGTCAATATAGTCACGATGGTTTTGACATATGAAAGTATTTTAAGCTTTAAAAGGTATCGGTAATTCGGTGCTTACAGTTACAATTCGTCATCCAAGAAAGGAACATTTTAGAAAAAAAATCCGAGATTACTAAAGTTCAAAATGGGATTTTCTAAATATTATCCTTGTGAGACTTACTAATAGTGAAGTAAAGCCGTATTCAAAGGTCTCCAACTTCCACTTTTGCATACAATGTAATTAGAGTTTAACTGATAATCTTACGAATTACAAATATACATATTCGGAAACATGTTTTATGGACTACCAAAATGTTGGTAATTTGTAAGGCAATTTAATGCTGCAATTCTTTTAAATCATAGTTTCTTCGTATTAGGCATCTAAAACACGCAAGCAAAGTTTATATTTGAGATCGAAAGTCGAGTGTTTTTCTTAAGTACGATACAACATTTAATCTATAACCCATAATTTAGCGCTAATCCGAAGAAGGTGGGTTATGACAGTGATTAATAAATTGCAAAACACCAGTGTAATGTAAAACACCAGTATCTTACGCAATATAACACATTGGTTATAAAACCCGTCACGCATGTTAAATCGGTATAATTATGCCATCATCATATATGGATTGTGGATAATTTACTGTTTTTTATTAGAAACAATTTAAAATAATTTGTACTTGCATCTGTGTGTCAGCGAATGTTATTTCCGAGAACCAATGGGTCTTCTTGTTCAATGTACCCAAATGGATTTATTTCGTCAAATAATGAAAATTGTTCGTATAGACCCAGTACAATCTGATTAAACTTAACCTATAAAAGATAAACATAAACAAATAATAACAGTGCAAAAAGGTGTTTGACCTATTGGCAGCAGGTTAGAGAGTTCGAGTTAGAGATGTTTGGAAGGCGGTGCTTGAAGGTTTATTTGGAACTCATAAAAGTAGTTTCAAAGTGCTTGAAGGAGTTCCAGATATCTTACTGGAGTGGGAAGCATTTACAGATTGCAGATTTTTACAAGGCAAAACGTCATTTACAACACAACACTAACCAAAGCCAACCCAAGTAAACTAGGTTGTCACTTTACTAAAACTTGAATATATAAAATACTTTCCAGAGTGTGTCAAATCGGACGAACCATTACTTGAACGGTCACACTTCCTCAACGCGATTATATTTGACCCTACACAAAATTATCTCACAGAGCTCAACTGTAGGGACAAAGAGAAAGTAGGCGAGTAAGGTATATGTTGGGGTAGATAATTAGTTCGAGAGCTGGTATTGCCTTGTCCCATAACTTTTTAAGGCAACCACATTTATTTGTTTTTGGGATTTGAGGCAGGGGAAAAGTCAAACACTTTTTCAGGGTGATGTGTAAACCAGCTGCTGTACAGTAAATAATAACAAAGTACACAGTGAAGCAAAGGTGGCAATTTTAGCTCTTGAATAATTTTTTGAGTAATATGATATGTATACAACAGTATCAACCCTGCCTCCTAAAGGTCGTCACCATATACGCAAACCATATATAATTGAAATTCTGTCCAGTCAGTGCCGGATTCTTTGATTATTAAAAATGCATGGAAGAAATGTCTGGAAGCTGCAAGTTATTGGCATTCAACTAGCGAACAGAGGTCACTGGAAAAGCTGAACCTAAGCTAAATGCTGGAAATACCTCATAAATAGGCTCACTTTCAGCTACACTATATAATTCAAGTACATCTATCTGAGCTGATTGCAAAGCATTTCTTGTTGACGGCAAAGGTCAACTTCTTTACGGGTGGTGTTGTTCACACATGATGGGGCGGGATGAAAGATAAAGTTCGCTTTTGGGAATGGTGTTAAAACAAGAGCAGCGGTGCTAAACAGCCAAAATCAAGATTAAGTTTCCTCGGAAAGCGGGTGCGGGACGAAGGAATAGTCGCCAAATCCACAGAATGTTAAATCAAAGAGTAACTCAACCAAATGGAACTTTGCTACGATATTTACTATTTGAGCCCACTAGATGCAAAACTCGGTATTTGCAAAAAATACAAAAAATTAGATATTGGTATCAATGGATGCGTTTTTTTAAGGAGCATAGCATGATGAAATATTAAAGATGCGTAACTAGGTATTTTACATTGTATAGGCATGTAAACATCGATGCCAGATGCAAAACTCAGTGAAAATGTGAGCATGTTAGATGCAAAACTGTGTGTTTTTATTTTGACCAATCACAACTCAAAATTCACGTCACATGACCCTGTCCACTTGTTGATATCTTGATATGACAAGCGTTTATCGATGCTTTGTTAAAGATTCATTACTGAATTTATTGGAGAAGGAACCTAAAATTAGAGTTCCACAAAATTATTGATTGTACTAAAGAAGCTTACAGACAAAGAAATTCAGGAAGAAGATACTGAAACTGACAAACAAAATTTCAGCGAAAATTAAGTGAAACTAAAATTATTTATGTACTTTTATATTTATGTTATTTTTTATTTTGTTTTAAAGCAAAAAATAAAAATAGTTCTATAAAAAATATAATTTTAGGTACAGTTGGCGCCTTAGAAATCGGGACACATAATATGTGGTGTTGTAATATTTGATTTAGTATTATTTTTTGTATTATTGGAATTTTACTATCAACCAAAAGACGCAACATTTGAAAATAACATAACAGTTAAAACAACTGCAAAGTTGCAGTTTATACACTTAAAAATAAATGCAAAATGTATCATAGTATTGTCCCGATTTCTAAGGCGCCGACCGTACCGTGTTAATTAAATATTCTGTACATAGTCAATTATGAATTGGTAAAGGTAAAAATTTAATTAACTTTCAAAATTTGGCCATTATTCAGATGCAAAACTAAGTGAAACTATAAGTTAGATGCGAAACTATGTTTTAGAACACAGTTTACATTAAAACTATTACGTTTTCAAGCAAAAGCAGATAATACGATTTCCGTTGGTGGTAGTGCCATCTAGTGGGCCATTTTTGCTGGTCGAGTAATGTAGTAAACTCAACGTAACAGTTTTTTGCCTCTAGCACAAATTCACTAACAGTGTACACGCAGAGTTTTGCATCTAGTGGGCTCATTTGTTATTCCTAGTTACTTGCATAGGGAGCCTCAGGGTTAATCCGACTTCTAATCAATATTGAAGATGTACTTTACGATAATTATTAATAATATTACGGAACTAACAAATTCCGTAAACACTGTAACCCACACAAATTTACATATGTGTTAAGTCATCTCGTTGCGACCTGAAATTCGATAGCGCTACATGATCGCTGAAAGGGCAAAACCCGACTGGAAATCGAAATGCCAAATTTGCGATCCATTGTTTCGATAAAATTTCAGCGGGAAATAACTTTGCTTAATTAGCAATCTGTCCGACAGTGCTTGATTGCAAGCTGCGTCATGCTTAAAACCTCGCACAAGCAAATAAGTAGAAGTTGGAATGGTCCACAAAGGAATAAAATTAAATTGAATAGATCACACATCATTACGAAATAAAAATAACGTATCAAGTTTTCAAGTGGCGAGGTCTATTGCATCAACCATCGGGATCGGCATCCACTTAATGTGATTCCATGCAGCATTATAAATGACAAAGCCGAATAGGGTAACCAGTCCCGTGGAGGTCAAATCAAATGAGTCTCAAATAAATATTGCATATGATATCTGTTTTTGTTGATAAGAATCGCATCTTTTCCAACGTGTGAGTTCTTACAATTTGTGTAATACAGTACGCGTCAATGTTTAGGATGGTATACTTTTTATTTTGCGTTCTGCTATTCCTCGTATATCCTACTTGTTTCGGTTAAGCTCTACTTCTAGCTCTTTCAGGTGTTCTTTCTTAACCGCTATTCTTATATACAGCAATCTGTAGTGCATCTTAATTTAGATGTGTTATAAACTTGCTGCCTTTCCGCCAAAATCTTTGAAGCTCTTGAGCAATCAGCTCTAGCCACCTGAGGTATTTGAGATTTATATATTGACATTTAATTAAAGGTTTTAGCGTTGTATAGTCGGGCGTCTTGGAGAGTTCTTCGTTTAACTGTTTATTGAGAAACAGGTGCTGTTTGGATAGGAAAGTAGACTTCCCTATTCCTGGGGACACGCCTATCTAAGTGTTACAGGCCCCCTCATTAGCATAAACCAAAGTCGACTAGAACACATCTGAAAAAACTGACTATGGTATCGAAAACGATAAGTTAAAAATGAATAGAGGAAAAACCCTATTAATGACAGAACTGTAAAATATGCCACTGGCCTTGTTTTAGGCAGCTAATTAGTTAAATTAGTTGTATTTACATACGTCATAATGTCTTGTTATGAAATTTGCATATTTGTCTTCAGATAACCATTCTTGAAATGTTAGGTCTGTTCTGTTCTTCTTTATGACTCTGAACACCTGGACCTTAAAAATTACTACAATACACTTTATAGTAGGACGTATTGAATAATACGAACTGTTCCACATTAATATCAAGACAGAATTGTGTTTTACTTTTATATATTTTAGTTGCTACGGTTTTTGAATAGTTCTGTCACATATTTACTGTAATTTGAAAAAGGTGTCAAATATACGTTATAGTTTTTGATATTGTTTTTACAGTAAAAACTAAGGTACTTGTAACAAAGTTGGGTTCACTATAAAACCCGCACATTGTTTGGCCCTTCGAGTAAGTTTTCGAACCAAGATATGGATAATCTGGAACGAAGTAGAAGAAAGGGAGCAGGAGTAAACAAAAGCCTATCGGCAGACTTTCAGTGGCTAGAAGGATTTGGAAGAGGGATTAGTGAAATGAAAAATCCCCAGAAAAATGGACACCATTTCACTACTGAAAGGAAAAATCAAAACTCTCCAAGTCTGCTGTAAGTTTGAAGTCCCAACTAGTACCAGAGTCCGCCAGAAGAAACTGAACTATCAAATTGAAAAAATAGGCAAACAATTGAATTAGAAGATCAACTTCGACTTCTTCAACTTGAACATAAACTTCATGAAGAGGAAATTCTGGATGTGGAAGAAGAAATACGGAGCCAAGAACTGCGATTAGAGGACGTCCAGCCAAGCCTGTCCAGGGTCCAGGAATGGGTGAATAAATCGAAAGAGAATGGCAGCAATTCGAATGGATCGAATGTTCATCCAAGCATATCCAAAGCGCATATGCAAGATTTGCAAGGTAATCTTACACGGAAAGAAGATCCCCCAGGTGAGCCAGCTAATGATTTCATCGATCCAGAGGAGAATAGATGCAATAAGATCAATATCAGTCAGGTCAATTTAGGTAATAATCAATCAAATGACATCCAGTTGTTATGTCAGACTATACATAATCTTCTGAAACAAACAGGTTCTAACGATCAGTTCCAGAATAAAATTTTGGCACGGCAAATTATTGACAAAGATTTCCCAATTTTCTATGGAGATCCTGCAGAATAGCCTTTATTTTTTGAACAGTATGAAAGGGTTTGCAAAATGTGTTCATTCGGTCGGGAAGAGATTATGATGAAACTCAGAAAATGTTTGAGAGGGGAAGCAAAATCTGCCGTAGCAGGTATGCTGCTTGTCTCGGAAAATGTGCCAATGGTGATGGAAACGCTAAAAATGAGATTCGGAAAGCCTGATATCATCATTGAAGTTATTATATCCAAAATCAACTGCATTCCATTCATGAAAGGGATAAGTTTAGAAAAATTAATTATTTTCTCTAATGAAGTAAGAAACTTAGTTGAAACAATGAAAAGTCTAAAGTCAACGGGGCATATGAATAATCCCCAACTTCTGAAAGATCTGGCAATTAAACTACCTGGCATACTGAAACTCAAATGGGGTGAATTTATTTTCAGTAGGCAAGCAGAGGTGAGCATCGACTTATTCTCCATTTGGTTAGCCGACATGGCCAACGCTGCGTGTTGCGTTCGCACTCCCAAGGAAGTGAAGAAATATGAAGATCTACCGAACAACGTAAAAAAACCATCTTCCAACAGAAGCAGAAATGGCAAGAAGCAGTCCTGAGCACTACTACTGAGGAAATGAAAAAGTGTGGGTATTGTGTAAAGGGACAGCACCGTACAGCGAACTGCCCAAAATTGAAATTGGATGATGTCAACACAAGGTGGGTGTTGATCAAAGGTAAAAAACTCTGTTTTTGTTGTCTGAGAGAGAATCATCAGAAGTGGAGGTGCAAATACAAAAAAGAATGTGGCATTGGGGGATGTAAATATAAGCACCATAAACTCCTACATAATGAAAATTTAACTATAGAGAGAGAATCCCGTTAAAATGACAGAGAAAATGTAAATAATATAAATAATGTAAACAATATTTCTAGGCAATCGGAAGAAGCAGTGACGGCAGTTCAACAGATGAAAAATAGTGTACTACTGAGAATGATTCCGGTGAAATTATATGGTCCACGAGGAGAGATTCATACCTTAGCGCCTTGTGACGAGGGATCCACTGTGAGCTTGATAGAAGAGGACATCGTCAAAAAGTTGGGTCTGAAAGGTATCTGAGAATCACACTGTATCAAATAGATATATCTACCAGGTTTGAAAATTCACAATGCCTAGATCTTCAAATTTCAGGAGTAAGAGATTCTAAACTTTATGATCTGAAAAATGCCTATACAGTGGAAAATATGTCATTGCCAATGCAAACTGTTGAAATAAAAAGCTGGTAAATCTATTCTCACTTGAAAAATTTGTCAATTGCTGATTTTAAGAATGAAAAACCTATGTTACCAATAGGTCAAGATAATATAGACCTCATAACTCCCAGACAAATCCGAAGTGATTACAAGAATGAAGGATTTTCTCCTATTTCCACAAAATGTACTTTGGGTTGGTCTCTGCATGGCATAAATAGTCAACCAAAAATGGAAATGATAGATTCTCTTCATTTTTGTAATAAGAAAAACGATGAGATACTACATGATTTAGTGAAAAAATCTTTCTTACTAGATTCATTTGGTATTTCACCACACAAAAATGCTCTCACAATGAAAGAAAAGAGAGCCATGGAAATAATGAGAAAAACAGCTCGAAGAATTGAAGGTGGAGATAGGGCTCATTGGGAAGGATGAAAATCTGAAATTGCCGGAAAGCAAAACGACAGCATTACAAAGACTGAAATGTATGGAAAGAAGATGCCAAAGGAACATAGAATTCGGAAAAGCTTACTGTGAAAAGACTGACAGCTATATCAAAAAAGAGTACACGAAAAAACTGACAATTGAAGAAGCTGCAATCGAACCGCCCCACACTTGGTATTTACCCCATTTTGCCACAGTGAATCAGAATAAACCTAGCAAGATTCGGATGGTATTTGATGCGACGGCAAAATCCCATGGCTCAAGCCTGAATGACTATTTATTAACAGGACCCGATTTCCTCGCTTCATTTGTTGCTGTTATAATTAGGTTTTGCCAGAGGAATTGGATTCGCAGGAGATGTTAGGGAAATTTTTCATATGGTGAATATAAAGAAGAAGATCGATGTGCCCAAAGATTGCTATGGAGAAATTTGAATATTGAAATGAAACCGGAAGTCTACGAGATGCAGGTGATGATCTTTGGTGCCAAATGTTCTCCAGCATGTGCGCAGTATGTGAATTATTCGAATGTTGAGGAGCCGATGATTACTTGGACTCTACGCATACTGAAGAACATGCTTTATCCAAAGCAATTAAGGTGAAACGAATAATGTCTTTGGCAGGATACGATTTAGTCAACTGGATGATAAACTTTTCACTTGTGAGGTTGGAATTCAAAGTCGAAATGAATGAGCAGAAAAATATTACTGAAAATGGACAGGAAACACAAAGAGTCTGGTGGAGGAGCATGGTGGAATCCTGAAAAAGATATCATTCGATTCAAGTTATCACTAGAAAGTACTCCACCAAAACCACGAAAAGGAAAATTCTCAAAATTGTCATGAGCATTTTTGATCCTTTAGAATTTTTGGCTTTTCACACAATTGGTGCAAAAGTTTTGTTACAAGACATATGGCGAGCAGGTGTCGGTTGCGAAGATCATACTCCAGTCAACCTGAAGAATGTATGGGAGGAATGGTTCTCGGAGTTGAAGAATATGGCCACCATAGAGGTACCACAATGCTATTCTTATCTTATACCAACTGCTGAGATGATAGAATCGCATATATTTTGCGACGCCAGTGAAAAAGCGTTCTCAGCAGTGGCATATTTTAGAATAGTTGGTCTTGAGAAAATGGAAACACCATTTGTGATGGCAAAGACAAGGGTTGCGCCACTGAAGCCATTATCTATACCCAGGATGGAACTTTAGGCTGCTGTATTGGCTACAAGGCTCTCGGAAGTACTGACAGATGAACTGGAGATCAACATTGGTAAGCTGAATTATTGGTCAGATTCAAAATTTGTATTAGGATGGATAAGAAATGATAGTAGAAAATATAAACCATTTGTGGCACATCGCATTGGGGAAATTCAGGAGAAAACTAATATTATTGATTGGCAGTGGATTCCAACATATCTGAATGTGGCAGATATAGCAACTCGACAACATTCAAAAGACCAATTTACAAAAATATCGACAAGTTGGTTAAATGGACCAAATTTCTTGAAAGATCCGGTAGAATTGTGGCCAGAAGAAATCAAGTATTGCCCAGAATTGGAGCAAATTGACGAAGAATTGAAAGAATTGAAAATGGGATTTACAGGAACTTGTACACTAGAGTGTGAGTCAGGTTTTCCAGAAATAAAAAGATTTTCAAACTGGTTACGTTTGATAAGAACAACAGCTTGGGAATTACGATTCATTGAAAATCTGAAGAAGTCGAAAGAAGGAAATTCACATCCACTAAAACAAACTTTGACTATCATTGAACACGATGGATAAGACAATCACAAAGGGAAAGTTTTAAGGACGACATGGAAAATATGACAAAAACAAAAAAATTGAGGAAAAACAGTAGACTTAGATGACATGGAATAATGACGCTTGGTGGACGATTGAATTTGGCTAATTTTTTGTATGTTCAAACGAGTAAACCCATTATCTTATGCCCTAAAACCCCTACACTAAATTATTATTAAAATTATATCATGACAAGTACGGACATGTTGGAACGGAGACCATTTTGAATGAAATTAGGCAGAAATTCTGGATAATTGTTGGACGTGCTGCTCTGAAATCCATTAGGAAAACTGTCAAAAATGTAAAAATGATAATTCGCAACCCAAACTGCCAATTATGGGCCAATTGCCGTTAGTACGTGTAACATCATGTATACGACCATTCATCAATGTAGGAATGGATTGTTTCGGGCCATACCTTGTATCTATTGGAGGGAGAAGAGAAAAGAGATTGGGCGTTTTATTTACTTGTTTGGCAGTGCTAGCTGTTCACTTAGAAATGATAGCTTCTATGAATACTGACTCTGCTATTTTAGCCATTAGAAGATTCGTTTCTAGGCGAGGACACCCCACAAAAATACTTTGTGATAATGGAACGAACCTGAGAGGAGCAACCAATGAACTTCGAGTATCTATGAAGAACTGAACGAAACGGAAATATCGAACTTTACGACAAGCAGAGCCATAGAATTTAGGCTCGAAGTCGCTCATGAACCCTGGTTGTGTTCAGACGTTTCTAGAGTGTGCAATCATTTATACAAAAACTTGCTACATTACTTGTAGTAATTACAGTGTCAGTGCTTGTTTTTATGTTAGTTTCGTGCCTTCACCTGAGAGCGCATAAATCCGTTAACCCGAAGGCCGGCCCTGCTGGCCGCAGTCGGCTGATTAACCGGCTGTTCTAATCGACACCCGCTACAGAAACAGCATGCCTTTCAACTCTAATCTACAGCTGAAACCGCCAACACTTGTATGTGCTGATGCTACCACCCCGATGATAATAGATAAAAAGACAACACAGTAAACACCACCCAGCAGGTAACAGTAAATAACATAAGTCCATCAGACACTGTAAACAGCGGTGTTAAGCGCAAATCACACCAAACTTCACCGCCAATTATCAATGAAGTGTTAAAAAGATATATGATAACCCCTGAAGACCTATTATCACAAAATAAGTATTATCTCCCAACTGAACTCGAGAACCAAGTCAACGACAACACATCAAATAATAATAATTTATCGCAACCATTATCTCAAACATCCCCTCGAAAATGAAAAGTGCCACCCATATTTCTTCATGATGCTGATAAAATTAAATATAAAGAAGTCGTAGAAGATATTGGTAAACTAGCTACAGGCAGTTTTACCACTTCTTACAACTCAAACATATTACGAATTAATATAACTAACGAAGACGCTTATAGAAGTATTACCAAATTTTACACAATTCACAACCTCAAATACCACACATTCCAAAACTCCAATGATAAACCACTATCTGTAGTCATAAAAAATGTGCCGTTATCATTATCAACAGAAGAAATTCAAAATGAATTAAAGGACTTTCCAATTATAAAAATAACCCGACTAATTAATAAAGACAAAAAGCCACTACCAATCTGTGCAGTAGACCTTACATCTACTGATAACGCCAAAGACATTTTTAAACTTAATAAACTCTTTTATACAATTGTGAAAATAGAGAGCCGAATAAAGGCTACAGTCCAACAGTGCCACAGATGTCAGAACTTTGGTCATACGCGAAACTACTGCTACTTAAACCCACGATGTGTAAAGTGCCCATGTAACCATCTTACTAGAGATTGCACAAAAAGACCAAGCGATTCCCCTATATGCGTTAACTGTAACGAACATCATCCAGCTAATTTTCGTGGCTGCAGTAGTTATATAACATATACTGAAAATCGAGAAAGAGCTCAAATTCCTAGCAACCGATATATACCTAGGACAGCTAATCCACCTATCGCACACCTCACCCCAATCCCAATAAACACACAGCAATCATATGCCAATAGAGTCAAAAACTATCCAAACCCAACTATGAACACTCCTCAAACCCGACAAACCGAAAACCAAACAGATTCGCCCATATTAAAAAGCCTAACAAAAATCATCCTGGACTGCATAAAATCATTCTTCCCACAAATAAAATCATTTATCGCAAATCACATCCTTCCAAGAATTATCAATGTCCCATAAACTTAGCAAACTTCTGCAAAACATAACACTTCTGAATTGGAACGCTAACGGAATTATACACCAACGATCTATATTAATTGCCTTATTAGCAAGATATGCTGTTGATATAGCCTGTATTTCAGAAACCCACCTAAATGAAAACGATAATCTAAAAATACCCGGCTACACAATATACAGCAAAGATAGAGACGCTAGAGTAGCTTCAGGGGGGTTGCTATACTAATAAAACGTCAGTTAGCACACCACCCACTTGTAATAGATACCTCTTGTATTGAAACGACAGCAACTAATGCTCAATTAAACGATGACACCAACATCAATATCGTCAGCGCATACCGACAGCCTAATAATAAACGCCTGGAAGAAGATCTTTGAACAATATTCAACAGAAGGCCTCAAACTCGATCATTATTCTACAACTTTCAAATCTTAACCCCTCAAGAGCATACATATTACCCTTACCGTAATGATCATCAACCGGATATCCACGACATTATTCTACAGAAAAACTTTACCAAGAACATCCATCAAACTGTCATAGCAGAGCTTGATTCGGACCGAATTCCCGTTTTAATTACTTTTCAAAGCGAGACAGACGTAAAACCGTCAATCCCTAAGTTAATAAATGGATTTATAAACTGGGATAGCTTTTGGAATATAATTGAGAAAATATAAAACATCCTGCAAACCTAGAAACTCCCAAAGATAGAGCCCAAACTGTTTTAGAATACACTGCTTGCATTAAAAATAGCGTTAAACTAGCAACGTCGATTTCTAACAGAAGAAAAATCAAAACTACGAACATACCACCATCCTACATAATAGAACTCATTAAACAAAAGAGTAAACTACGCAGGAGATGGCAACGAACAAGCAACCCAGGAACGAAAAACGAGCTAAACAATTTATTTCATCGAATTTCACGTGAGCTAGACTGCTATAGAATCAATAGCAACCAGAGGTATATTAAAGATCTAGAACCTGGCGACCCTGGAATGTGGAAGGCCACTAGAGGACTTACTAAGCAACACCAGCAAATACCACCAATTGCAGTAGATAATATTATGTACTGCTCAGACCATGAAAAGGCAGACATTTTTGTCAACCACCTGGAAAAAGTTTTTACGCCAAACATTGAAAATCATATTTTCTCGGCCACAATCGTAAAGTTTATTGAGTCGCATTTGCCAGTTATAGCAGAGCCAATTGAACCAACATCCCCTACTGAACTCGAAAACATCATCAATGACCTGCGAAATAAAAAGCTCCAGGAGAAGATCTAATTGACAACGGAATTCTCAAACATTTAACCAAAAAGATATTGGCATACCTAGCCACTTTATTTAATGCGTGTTTGAGAATAGCATACTTTCCAGTAGCATGGAAACGCGCCGTAGTATCGGTATTTCCCAAACCTGGGAAAGATAAAAAAGATATCACCAATTATAGACCAATTAGTTTATTAAATACACTGTCAAAGCTTCTGGAAAAGGTAATCTACTTAAGGCTTAATAAATACATACAAAACTTAAATATTCTCCCTCCTTTTCAATTTGGCTTTAGAAGCGGTTACTCAACGTGCCACCAATTACAACGTATTGCGGAAACTATAGAAAACGGTTTCAAAAACAAAGAGTACACAATAATAGTCTTCCTGGATATAAAACAGGCGTTTGACAAAGGGTGGGTAGACGGCCTTAAATACAAACTGCTACAGCTAAACATCTCAAATTACAGAGGCAATTATATTCTCGTTTTTAGATAATAGAACATTTTCTGTACGAATAAACACAGTGAATTCCTGTGAAAAACTGATACGGTCTGGTGTACTTCAAGGAAGTATTTTAGGACCTATACTTTTCAATATGTTTATACACGACATTCCGGCAACTCACGCAGACTTATGATGTTTGCCGATAACACTGCAATCATTACACAAAGCCAGGACTTAAATGAATCAATCACTCGGCTGCAGCTGACTACCAACGAAATTTGTGCATGGTTTTCTAAATGGAATGTAAACATAAATCAAAATAAATGTGAAGCACATTTTTTTTTTACTCAGAAGAATTTTAAATCCTTCTAACATCGAGATTAATAATGAGCTCGTACACTGGAATCCAAACAACCAAGCCGTAAAGTACCTTGGAGTCTACTTCGATACGCGACTGAGCTGGGAATATCATGTTAACAACAAACTCAACGAATCCTACGTCAGATTAAGACAATTATATCCACTCATGAACAAAAAAACCTCACTCAAAACCCAGTGCTCACTCCTAATGTACAAATCCTTAATTAGACCTTTAGCCTTATATGCGAGCGTTGTCTGGAGCAACACTTCAAAGAGTAACATCTCAAAAGTACAGACGCTACAAAATAAAATTCTAAGGATGTCAGTTAACGCACCGTGGTACATAAGGAACACGCAGCTTCACTATGAGCTGGGAATGCTGACGGTCCAAGAATACCTAAAAAAGACTACAAAAAGTGTTTTGCCAATATCAATAGTTGCGACGGAGCCGCCCACTATCAGCTAGGCCAAAAAAACATACATACAAGATTGAAAAGAAGAATGCCGCAAGATACTTATATCACCGATGACGAAGATTAATAGTTTCCATGTTTTCCCTAACAAACAATTTTTCGTATAAATGACATCATCGCCATATAATTATTATTTATAGTTATGTAAAATAATAATAAAAAAGTCAACTTACTGATTACGGTATAAACGGGACGTTAAATGGTCTCATACGCTAATTAAGTTAATTGTTTATATTACAAAACTGCTATGTATAACAATTGTACATTGTTGATCTGGAAAATAAATTAATAAAAAAAAGAATTTAGGTTCATTCCGCCAGGAAGCCCACATATGGGAGGGGCATGGGAGAGGTTAATTGGCTCTATAAAGAAGTCTCTGGGAACAGTAGTACATGGACAATCATTAAAGGAAGAAGCACTTGCAACACTTTTTATCGAAGCTGAATGTATAGTGAATGCAAGACCTCTAAATCATGTGTCCGTCGATCCAAGAGACCCCGAAGCACTAACCCGCAATCATTTCCTGGTTGGATATTCACATACAGAGGGACCACCAGTAGATTTCAACTCTGGCAAAAACCTCAAGAAAGAGTGGCGAAAATCACAAATGCTTGCAAACTCATTTTGGAAACGCTGGATAAAAGAGTACCTACTTACATTGAATAGACGCAAAAAGTGGACTGATAACTAAGAACCTATAAAACCTGATGATATTGTGATCATTGTTGATGAAAACTCACCACGATAATACTGGCCAATGGGAAAAGTAGTGGCAGTTTACCTTGGTTGAGATGGGCGTATACGTGTAGCAGATGTGAGGACAAAAAAGGACACATAGAAAAAACCCGTTTCGAAATTATGCAAGCTAGAAGTGGAAACTGTAACAGAAGATGAAGAATGAAGTTCTTCACTGGGGGGAGCATGTTCCACATTAATATCAAGACAGCACTGTGTTGTACTTTTATATATTTTATGTCCTACCGGTACATTAATTGAATTTTTTCTACAGCCGTGATTTTAAACTGTTTCCAAGGGTCATATGCGGCGTGCTTTATGTGGACTATAAAACACGCCATTCCATTTAAAGCACGGAGTACTTTAAGAGTTTATAAAACCTTATTTGTGAAGATTAAAAGTACAGTTATTATATCGGACCGATTTATATGCGGAGCCCCGAGTGCCCGATTGGAGAGGGGAGCAGCCCGATGGCCCATTTGGAGAGGGGCGGAGCCCCGAGGGCCCCGTTGGAGAGGGGTGGAGCTCCAAGAGCCCCCTTGGAGAGGGACCGAGCCCGGAGGGCCCCCTTGGTGAGGGGCCGAGCCCCGATGGCCCCCTTGGAGAGGGGCGGAGCCCGATGGCCCCCTTGAAGAGGGGCCGAGCCCCGAGGACACCCTTGGAGAGGGGTAAAGCTGCAAGAGCCCCCTTGGAGAGGGGCCGAGCCCCGAGGGTCCCCTTGGAGAGGGGCCGAGCCACAAGGGCCCCCTTGGAGAGGAGCGGAGTCCCGAGGGCCCCCTTGGAGAGGGGTGAAGCCCCGAGGGCCGCTTTGCAGAGGGGCGAAGCCCCAATGGCATTTAAGCTAACAAACTCCTCGGCTGTAGAAAAAATATTGAAGCCAACTCGTGTTTTACAGTTTAAAAATCTCGGTCGATCATAAAATTCTCGCTTCGCTCGAATTTTAACATGATCGACCTCGATTTTTAAATCCTCTGTAAAACACTAGTTGCCTTAATAGCTATAATTACTCTATTTTAAGGTATCTTAGATACAAAATAACGCTCCAGGGCAATTATTTTCTTCATAAGAACGCTAGGGTTATTATGAAAAATTAACAGTATTTGTTTCCATCGATACAACTTTATTATGCACCACTGTCACAATGAAAATTAATGACAGCTCAGCTAATGTCACAAATCTAACTTAGATCAGCTAACTAGATCAATCTTAAATACTATATCATAGTAATTATATGAATTGAATATGAATATGAATATGAGTTAGGTAAGAAAATTGGTAGGACATAAAACCTTGAAGGCACCACGAGCATTATGAGCTAAGAGCCCGCGATTGTTGTACACACCTCGGGCCAAAGGCCCTCGGTTAGTACACTAACAATCTTGGGCTCTTATTTTACTCATAATGTCCTTGGTACCTTAATAACTATTAGTTGCTACGGTTTTTGAATAGTTCTGTCAGATATTTACTGTAATTTGAAAAAGGAGTCAAATATACGTTATAGTTTTTGATATTGATTTTACAGTAAAAACTAAGTTACTTGTAACAAAGTTGAGTTCACTATAAAACCCGCACACGAACGATACAACTACGTACGACACATAAGACAAGATAGCGGATTGCTAACAAGTACAAAGAAGAGGAAATCGAAACACCTAGACACATCGTAAATAAGAGGGAATCCTCCACTTTATTCTAGGTTTTTTATTACACATTTTTCCTTAAAGAATAATTCGAAAATCTTAAATTGACATTTGTTATTCCTTAAATGTAATTACTTGCTAAGTATTTAAACATTTTAAAGTAAATACGTTTGTACGACTTCCACAATTTAGGATTATAAAGGAACATAGGTATACATTTCTTATAGAAACGTAATGCCACGTATATTAATTACATCGTATATTTTCCGCAAGCTTATACTTCATGTTCATTCCTTACAGAATAATTACTTCTGTGCAGTGCCGGCAGAACTCATAATCAAAGACTGCTCGAGGAAAACCTTTTTCTTTTTAATAACATCCTGTCAATCACAAAACATCTAAGCACGTTTTAAATCAAGGTCCTCTGAGACTTCAGTAGAAACCATAACAGCTCCATTAAGGCGCAAGGGACCAAAAGTAATAATTCACGTTTCAGTCTTTTCGGAGCTTAAAATCGTTGCAGATGAATTTAATATTTCTCAGGTATTCCTTTGGCATCCTCCACGAGGGTAATGGCGGCCACGCAGTAGGGCGGAAAATGAAATCCCGAAATTGAAGTTCTGCTGGGCAAGAATTATACTCAGTACTTGAGCGGTTCGAAGGAATTCCAAAAATTACCGTAAGTAAGAGGCTTATGTGTGCTTCTCTATCCGATATCCGTTGCATGTCACCAGGCCGTTAAGCCACTTCCTGCCACGGGCGAATGAGTATAAAACTTCTAAATGCGATAAGATTAGTTCACTCCATACTTCTATGATACAAAACTAAATCAAAGAGGTAGAAATTCTCCTCAACCAGTGCCATTTATTTTACAGTAATTATTTTTGAATTTATTACGTCGCTTATTGCTGTATGTATCCTTGAATGTTAAATTTAGGTCTGACAAAAAGTCTTTTATTTACAGTATAGTCCAGAGCTAATAGGACTTTCTCAGCATTTTATAAGAAAGTGTTTAAAAGAAAACACCCGAGGATTAAGAAATGCAATTAGCAAAGTTTAAGAGAAAATTAAAGGATCAAGATAAGAATCAGTTATGTCTAACAGCGGAATTAATAGAGGTTGAAGATCAATAAAAATATATAACAATTTAAAAGATTATGTTGATGCAAATAAAGACCAGACCAATCCCATTTGTATAATATTGCCTTCACATAAGAAAGACTAGTTATTCAAGAAGACTACAAAACTAGATAGATCACATATTTTCAACCGGACCTCGATAAAGGAACAAAAAAAAATAGATGAGCTGAGTATAGAAGTCGTTTAAGTATTGGCGGAAGGTAACTGAAGTAAGATGTTGTTATCGTCGACTAGGCTGTAGAAGAAAGAAGCAAAGGCAACTGATTTCTCAGCCGGGTCTGGTCGTGGGCAAAACAAAAGACTCAAATCTTTAGCTGAAAAGAAAATATGAGCGCAAAGTAGTAGGTAACCCAGCACTTTGCTAATCAAAATATATCCGTCGGGAGGCGCTACTAACCACACCTGAAAATAAAGACAACGGTAAGAGCACAATTGAAATTCGCAGGCGTAGATAACGAGTGAATATAATTTATCTCAATAACAATGCTGGGCAGTACCTACATCTTCTTCTTCTTTGATTAGACAATTGTCTGTTTGTTCATCAATGCCTTTTCCCGGTGTCCCTTGTGCTGAGGACATCCAACTGTCTCTCCATCGTTTCGGAGGCCTGCCTGGATTGCATCTTCCCTGTGGTTTACCATCCCTTGTCACTCTTACTAGTCCGGTAATCTCCATTCTGGATACGTGTTCATTGCATTCTTTGCGCCACGTTTTTCCCCACTTTACTATATTATTTATGCTGCACATGTCTCTCTGTTGGGTATTCTATCAAGTCTTGTTGTCCCTGCTATTGATCTTAAAGTTCTCATTTCTGATTTCCTGGGTTGTTTTGTTTTAGCGCTGTCAGGTCGTGTTTCAACAGCGTATGTCATGACAGGGCAAACTATTGTTTTGTAAATTTTGACTTTACTCCCCTACATACATAAACAAATTACAATTTCGGCAAACCATATTAAAATATCGGCATAAATATTCCAAAAATTTATCACAGTAACTAAATGCGTTATTAAAAATCGAGATCGTATTTATATCACTAAATAAATAGTTTATGGATGTTTAACTTAAATAAATATTGTAGAAAGAGGTACAAATTGACATGTTTCATGTAGCAAATTGGATTACCGGACAACTACTCGGCAAGGCGTACGACCGCGGAAATATTATAATAGTTAAACTTTTGGGTACCGGGTTGAATATGACCCCACATTCTCGAATACAACAATCTATCAGTTCTTATTCATAATTATAGAAATGGTCCTAGTGACGCCAAGATCTTGATTCAACGCTGGGTGCTTATATCCCGGAAATGGTGTGGTTATTATTTGAAATTCACAAAAACTTCAAGGCGTCATGTAAAGCGGGTTCATTAATGAAATATTTTGCAAGTACAGGTTTATATTAGCGCAACTCAACCGAACTATTCGGTCATTACCATGACATGTAAGTCCAAAACGAAATTAGAAGGGCCCATCTCAAAATTGACTACTAATCACTTAAATGGTACGTGAGACACATCCATAATTGACTTCACAAATTACAGCTTTGTTTACAATTGTTTACATTCCCAAATAATAGCTAAGTTATGCTGATTTGCAAACAGTAGTGGTATAGTTGATGGGAAAACTGTACTAAATAGGTAAGTTTCTACTTCTAGCTGTCAATTCAAGTAATTTATGAGGGCAATCTAATGTTTGCCGAATAAAATATAATCTGATATTTGCCAAACACATTAAAATTCTACCGCGAAAAACACCGACATGTACACAGGGATCCCAATTTGTAGAAAACTTGAGGTCCCAACAATCCGACGCAGGTAGGACAATAAACTGGTTTAAACAGATCTTGGGTAGTTGTACAACAGGTGGCAGACGTACATGAAACCCTGTCGAAGTCGTGAAGGAAGCCACAGGTGATCTGCGCCAGGTAAGTGGATCAACAACATGCAGGTATCGTAACGATAGGGCTTCAAGTGTAGTTGGACTCTGACTTCTTGCAGGATTGGAGCCCTAGATGAGGAACCCACAGTAACCCAAGGACATTAGGCGTTCATGAGGGGGATGTCTTTAACCGTAAGAGAAATGGGGAGCTTTTCGATGTTTCGCTCCCAACTTTGCCGAAATGAAACCATGCAGACAGTTCGATGCAAGAGATCCAGAACAATATCGGATTTTGAGAAATTTCCATAAATATCTCTCAAAGGAACGTTATCAGAATACCCCGAAAGAAACGGCAACACAGAGGGAATTCTCAAGGTAAGATGCTAGTGAAAAACTCTCTGCTCCTGCTGCAGGCTTTGGGGCTCAAGTCTTTCCTTGCGGCTTAAAGCTGCCGTTTGGGGTGTTGGATCCGGTTGTCTTCACCAGAGCAAGCATCATGCTTCTATATCATTTCGCCTGACTATCAGTTGGGCTATCTTGTAGTATGTAATATACTGATTACATAAACAGGAATAAAGAGTGTGCCCTACATTAAATGGAGAAGTAAAACAGGGTCAATTTTATCGCCTAAAATATTCACAATTACTCTGAAGGATGCATATACGAGTAAAGTCAGGTGCGCCAAAGAAGGTTATAAATATAAACAGAAGACACGAAGCCAAGATGCGCAGATCTCATTGTTATAACACATACAAACATGAAGGACACCTGAACATTAATTTGAGTATTATGCAAGACAAAAGAAAACTGCGACGATTAATATGGTCTGTTGTAAATGTGACTGCCTTAATATTTTTTTTTACATTTATTTGAATTTACGATCTACTTCACACAAAGTATTGAGTAAATGTGATGAAAGTTTTTGGCTTAAAAGGGACAATGTCCACTGACATTTTGCCTTATATGTCACTATCCTATGGCTTAGTGTTGTTGGGGTAGGTCTGCAGGCAAGGTTTTGTTTAATCTTCTGTTGCGTAGTCCATCCCTGTACAAGTTATCTATGAGGGTGTTTGGATTTCCTTCCAGTCTGTTTCGATAATTGGTGACAACGGTATCAATTACTTCTGTGATGTATGGGATTTGCAAGTCTTGGTGCAGCATTAGATTGCTGATATACCATGGCGCGTTAACGATCGCACAAAGTGTTTTGTTTTGAAAGTTTTGTATTGTTTTTAACCGAGTGGGCTTGGCACATCCCCAGAGCTGTACGCCGTATGACCAGACAGGTTTTAGTATCGTCTTGTACAGAATAATTTTGTTCTGGGTGGAAAGTTTTGATTTACGGCCCATGAGCCAATACATCTGCCTGAATTTGAGGTCCAGCTGTCTTCGCTTCGTTTGTACGTGCTTCTGCCACGTTAAGCGTTGGTCAAGATGTAGCCCTAGATATTTAACATCTGATTTCGCAGGTACAGGGGCTCCGTTAACTGTTACGGGAGGACAGATTTCAGTGCGGGTAGTGAATGTTATTTGGACAGACCTGGATTGGTTTATCTTGATTCTCCGCTTATTGTACCATTCACTAAGTTGATTTAGGTGGGTTTGCATGTTTTGGAAAGATGTTACAAGATCGTTATCTGAGGATAGGATAGCAACATCATCCGCAAATGCAGCAATAATAGTGTTTTTCGTTTCAGATAAATCAGCAGTATATATAAAATATAGGAGCGGGCCAAGTACGCTTCTCTGAGGTACACCCGATCGTATGGGGTAGTGGGGACTGATGGCATCATTATGCTTTACGGAGAAATTCCTATCGGTGAAGTAAGATTTCAGGAGGATATAGTAATTGTTATTAACCGTATTTTTGAGTTTCTACAGGAGGCCTTCGTGCCACACCTTGTCAAACGCTTGGGATACATTCAAGAATACCCCGTTGCAATATTTCTTTTCCTCGATGCTCTTAGATATCTGGTTGACTATCCTGTGGGCTTGGTGTATTGTTGACATGTTTTCGCGAAAGCCTTTCAAATATTTTAGAAATAATAGGCAGTAAGCTGATAGGCCTGTATGAAGAGGTTTCTTGGGGGGGTTTGCCAATTTTATGTATCATTATTATTTCTGTGTATTTCCATATAAGAGGAAAATAGCAGAAGCTTAGGATGCGGTTGAAAATTGTTGTGAGGAGAACCAGAGCTTTTCGGGGTAGCTTTTTTAGTATTTGTCCAGTTATTAGATCATACCCCGGAGCTTTATGTTGGTTTAGCTTGGCTATTTCTTTTTTTACTTCCGACGGGCTAATGGCGACATTTGACAGGGTGTGTTAAGAAAGTTTTCAATGTCATCATTTGAGACGCCTGGTATTGGTTTTACCGATTGGAAAACGTGGAATAAGTGAGTTGCAAAGGTGTCGGACTTATCTTGATCGGAACGGGTCCACTGATTGTTAAGATTCCTTATTGGTGATTTTGATGGTGTGGGTTTTTTAAATGTTTTAGTAGCTTTCTATAGGCTGTGGTCGTTAGAGGATAGATTCTGGAGGTATGTTGAAAAGGTCGAGTTACGATCTTTATTGAGTGCTGAGGTAAGTTGTCTGGACGGTCTTCTGTAACAGTGTAGGTCATCCAGGTTACGTGATCTCTGCCATCTGCCTCTGGCTCGTCGTTTTTCACTAATGAGTTGTTGGATGCGTAATGGGGTGGTGATAAGACTTGTTGTTTGCTGTTTAGTTCTAGGCGTCGAATCCCACGCAGCTTCTTGAATAAGGGTAGTGAAATATTGAGCGGCGGCGTCAAGTTCCGCTGCATTTTTAATGCGTATATTGAGATTTATGTTTGCATTTATGTAGTCTGCAAATTTTTCCCAATCAGTGTATTTCGTGGTAAGCCTTGGGTGTGGTTGTTTATTTATGGCTGTGGTGCACGTACTTAGAATAACAGGTGTGATCTGAAGACAGGTCGTGATTTGATTCTACTAAGCAGTTTTGCGTAGGAATGCCCCTAGTTATAAAGAAATCTAGGAGGTCCGGTAGCTCTCTCACGTCTGTCGGCCAGTAAGTGGGTTCTCCGGTAGATATATGTTGGTAGCTGTTGTCTATTATAGCCCGTAGGAGGTTGCGTCCCTTGGTTGTAATGAGTCTGGAGCCCCAATGAGTGTGTTTGGCGTTCTAGTCCGCCCTGCAATAAAACGATTACCAAGGGTTTGAAAGACATTTTTATATTCTCCAGGAGGAATGGTGTGGCGTGGCGGACAATAAACAGCTGTTACAGTCACGTTTCACTTTTCGGTGCTCACCTGGACATTGGTAGCTTGAATCTCATTAGTTTGGTAGTTGGCGGATTCATGATGTAAAATAGAATCTTTTATTAGAATTGCTGATCCGCCATGTGCTGTACCATCAGGATGGACACAGCTGTATGTTGAATAGTGTGGTATAAGAAAAACAGTTCGATCGGTGAAGTGGGTTTCAGATACTAGGAGGATGTCAATTTTGTTTAGATGGAGGAATGTTATTACCTCCTGTTTGTGATTGAGAAGCCCATTGGCATTCCACGTTGCGATTCTAAGTATTTTAGCCATTATGGGTTTGTTTTGCTGATTACAGTAGTAAGCAGATTTAAGATCATGCTATTTTGATTAAGTAGCTGTGCGAACATGTTTTTGAATTCATTTAGGAATGAAGGTAGTTGATTCTCTATGCTGGTTGTAGGTTGGGCAGGTATCATATTGTTGTTATTTTGTACAGCTTGGGCGTAAGTTAGATTTGCACTTTGGGGCGTGCGTGTATTGGCTGGGGTGTAGCTAGCTGGTTTTGTCTGCGGCAGGCGGTTATTAATTAGTGTAGGGTTATCGGGGGAGCTTCTGGCGCCGTGTCTTTGGGTAATTAAATTTTTGTAGACTATAGAGCCCTTGTAGTTTGTGGGGTGCTCACCTGCGCATAGAGCACATTTTGCGGGGGTGTCTCTAGCTTTTTGGTATGTTTTAGAATCATGTTGGTTACCACATTTTACACAGTTGTGTGGTCTATTACAGTATGCGTTAGAGTGTCCATACTCCTGACATCGCATGCATTGGATTATGTCGCGTCTTTTTCTTGGTGCTTCTACCGTTATTTTGGTGTTATTAACGTATGTTAAGTCAAATATTGCTTTGTTATTTGTTTTAGGTTCAAGGTCGATGAAAAACAAGGAAAGTGTTTTTTTAGTTGTTGTGTGTCTAATGTTCATTATGTTTCGCACTGTATGTCCTGCTTTTGCAAGCTCCGCTGTGATTTCTTCAGTTGGTACAGAGTGATGTAAGTTTCTAATCACAATTCTGTAGGCACGGTTTTCTTTCGCTTGGTACGTGTGGTTTTTTCCTCTCGTAGGTGCTTTACTATTTTTCTGTAAGTATCAATTCTGTAGGCATTGATTTTTACTGTATCATTAGCTAAAGCTTTTGTGTGGTATGCTTCATCGTCCGTAATTGTCGCTAAATTATTAATCATACTCTGATAATTATTAACCCCGTATATAAATATCGGTGGTGGTTTAGATGTTGCTGGTTCAGTAGTGGTGTTCTGACTAGTTGTAGCATTTTCAGAGACTGCTTTAAACGGTTTGAATCGATTGTGGAGGCTTGTTTGAGTCAACGAATGGTGATATGTTAGTTTATGGCTAAGATTACATTTTTTTTACCGATTGCCAGTCATGTGTGATTGTTTCCGGAGAGCTGTCGTTCATTTCATCGTCGCTCTTTACGTTAGGAATTTCCTTAGTGCTTTGAACGGTATTTAAAGTATTCTGATTATTTAGATGTGCAGCGTACGCGCTTTGCGGGATATTGGCTTGATTATTGAATTGGTTTTGAAAGGCTGCATTTGCTGACTGATTGCGGGTAACCGTATGGTACACCTGTGCCTGTGTGTTGAAAGAATACTGGACTTTGAAAGTTAGGTATATTAGGCGTGAATCCAGAGATTTGATTTGGCTGAAGTTGAGATGGATCATGCCTACCCATTAATGAAGATTTTACTTGAATTATACACTTATTTTGATAAATGTCCTTTTGTAATAGATACGTAGGCCAACGGCCTCGCACTTATCGCGCCCGATAAGCGACCACACTTACACTTTCTTGCGTTGAACGAACCGAGTACGACCTTACGCTTCGAAATTAAAATGGGAACTTGACTGCCTTAATATGTATAGGTATTTGTAACCAGTGCCGGTTTTACATGGGTGCTATTGGGTGCTGTAGAACCGGGCGGTAAATTTTTCTAGGGCGGCGCGCGGAGCGCGTTAGTATAACTCTAGCGGTCACATACGATATTTGTATTACTCACACTCACACTTTAATAAAGTTGGCAAGACGACGAAGTAAGCATATTAGTAAGCATATTATCATGTCCGGCTATTTCCTGACGTCTGACAGACCTAAGCAGGCCGGATATAGTAGTATATTATGTTAATTAGGAGTAAAAGTGATAGTTTGTGTGGCGAGACCGGACGCGTCTGACTGACGAGCCTAAGCGAGTCAGACAAGTCCAAGCGAGGCACACAAAGTCACACAGGTTTGATGAAAACGAAAAAAGGTAAAGGTTCCAGGTAATTTCAATTCCCCCAACTGGGGGCGGGGCTACTATAGGGACCTTGCTTCCGTCTTCAGCCAAGAATGGAAATTATAAGATGGGTACGAGAAAGGAGGGTCTCTAGACTCTTCGAGGAGACTCCTGCCAGCTGTCCAGCACCTGGTTACTAGGAGGGTCATTCCAGACTCGTCGGTAACGCTTTCCAGCACCTAGTCACCCAGAAGGATCACCTAGGCCGTACAACGACGATTCCCAGTACTTAGTTAATAGGAGAGCTAGAACGAGCTCGCAGACGACGATTCCCAGTACCTGGCTACCAGGAAGATTAAACCGAGCTCGCCGGCGACGATCCCGTCCGTGAGCCAATTTCCTCGCACCAGGACAACGAAACCGACGTAATTAAACGCATTAATTGCGCTCAGAACGGCTCAACACCATCGAAGCTGAGAACGCACACTAGGAGATCCAGCACCTAGCATCAGAGGCCGGCGTCCATAATTACGCGCACTCGCTAAGGGAGCAGCTTGAAGGGGATCATCGCCAGCAAAGGCCAGCTGGTATTCAATCGTAATCCACTCACCTGGAGGTGCAAAGTTTCTAACTAAGGTAAAACCAGATGAGCCCGCCGAACGCCCGTAATCTCGCCACAGTATAACTGCAGGCCGCGATAAACATTAGTTGTACCAGGTATGCATGTAATTTAATATGATATTGCCCGCAAGTTCGTCTACGCAAAAGTTTAAAATCTAATTTGATGTTTATATGCCGCCATTAGGCAGATTCTGCTAACGTCTGCTAAGTTTTTGCCTCCAGACCCGAAAAACTGCTTACAGGACATTAGACCTGTTCCATACCTAGGCTGGTCCAAAAGAGACTGAGACTGCACGATTCCCAGTGAGTGAGACGCCTCGTTAGAAGAATTCTGTTAATTTTACAAGCATTGTTACATTAAGTAACAAACGACTTCCGGGATTGAACCGTGTCATGATTGAGATCGAAGAACTTCGTTTGTCACTTAATGACAATGGCCGTGAAAGCCTCAAAAATCAGCATTGTTACATTTTTATTTCTTGTCTGATCGAATCTAATTTAATTTGATGTATCTAGCTAAACATATTATACGCTTATAAAATTTGGTACTTTGGTTTTTCTGAGCTGCCCGGGGCCGATGTCATTCCGGCAATTGTACCCAGCATTTTAATCATTGTAAATTAATTTAAAATAGCCCGTTCCGGCTACATATAAAAGATTCGGAGAATGAGTCTCCTTTACTTAAGAGAGTTGATACCACTGAAGCCCTAAAACACGCTTTAATAAAAGGATGTTTCAACAAATATCTCAAGATAGAGAAGAAAAAGGTGTTGTGTGGGTTGAAGCGTCTTCTTTTGCCGAGAAATTAAATCTTCTTGAAAATGGCATTCCTTCAACATTTTGATTGAACACTTTGCACAGAACTAATGATGTAAATAAGGTCCTTCAACAAGAGAATATAGATATGAGTACCACATCCAACCTTTTATCTCCATTGGCCCAGTACTTTCAATATCGCCGAAATGAGTTTGGTCAATATGAATCCAAAGAAATGGCATTAACAGGCAACAAAAGCTGCATGGAAGGACGAAGCATTAAAAGAAATAACCACATAGGGGAACCAAATACAGAAGTTATTTTAAAAGTAAAACCTAGAGGGAAAATAAGAACACATGGTTACCTTCCAATTCTTGATAATCTTCAGTCTGAAATTAATCGTAGATCCGAAGTATACAAAACATGTCCAGATTTGTTTAAATTTTTGTTTAAATTAAAAAAATAAATGATAAAGATGTAGTGCAGCTGTGTCGAACGGCATGAAAACGTCTTTCGTGCAGTTGCCATGAACCAAGAAATGTAAAATCTAAATGTATAGTACGTTACTAAATGAGCTCATAAAAGTGAATTTCGGAATGTGACAGTGCTAGAGAAAGGGTTAATTGTGCGCGTGCGGTTAAGAACGATCTGTAATGTTTGAGTTGTGTCGTCGAGTAAGAATGCAAACTAGCTTTCCCTACGTCACGATGCAATTTCTAGCACAGCATCATTCGTACCGCCGGCGCAGAAATATTGGCCTACAAAAGATAGAGTTGCGTAAGTACTCTTTTGCATCACGGAACAGGGGCAATAATCGGACAAGCATTTGTCTCGACTAACAATAGACCAGGTGAAAGGAAAAGTCAACCCTGCTGGACAATACAACCATAAACGGCCGACTCGACTATCAATGAGTTAGACGAAAGAGAAGAGTAAACCCATTGCTAGGACAACGAACAATAGGATTGCGTTATTAGTTTTAAACGTAAAACATTCCTAGTATATCAGTGATATTAGGATATTATAAAAACAGGAATGGCAACCTAATGTTTAAGAATGTTATTCTTTTTTGTTTTTTTCTTACTTTATTCTTGTAATTAAAACCAAATATTAGCTTTTTGGTTTGAGTGTGCACATTAATAGTTTTGATTATTTTATTTTTTATTGATGTATGTATTCTGTAAAGTTATCTATAATAAATAGTTTTGGATTTCGGAATTATTTTTTTAACATAATATACAAATTCAAGTTCAGATTGTTTAAATTACTAATTTGCAAAAACATAGGTATGGGCGGCGGGCAGAAGTAGCACCGGGCGCTAAAGTACCTTAAACCGGCACTGTTTGTAACTCAATCATCAACTTATTTAGACGTTGCTATGAAACAAAATTGTTATAGTAAATGTAACTGTTTCAAGCTTCATTTAAGCTAATCAAATAATTCCAAAATGTCTATCAAGAGTTGTCCAGTTTTTTTTGTCTTGCATAGTACATGAAAAGAGAAATCATAAATATAGACAGCAGTAAAGTAAATAATGTTTATGGTTATCCATACATGAAACAGAATACTTTTTTTAAGAAAAAGACAAAGTTATCATATGGAGGTTTAAAAAAATTGAGCTACATGATTAAGAACAATGACATTCCAAATTATTTGATTTCAACTAATAATACTAACAATAATAAGCCTTGCAGGATATGCTACCTTAAAATTAAAGTTACAAAGCACCTGAAGAGTGCAAAAAGTTTTTCTAATCCAACAATCAAGCAACAAATTCAAGAAGAATATATGTTTTATTTACTTATCCAGGAATGCTGGGTACATCAAAATTTTGCAGTTTTCAGGAGGAAACATATCGAAAGTTGCCCTTACAGCTACAACTGATACAAATTGATGGCGAAAAATATTCTGATTAATTTCTATATTGATTCTGTTAGTTATGAATGTAAAGTCGTTCGCGTTTGTACATAGTTTTGTTGGTAACGATGAATTAAGTGCACTAAATAAAGAACGAACAAGTACAATTTCCTTGCAATGCTCTTCAATAGCATCGTTTTCCTACAGCTAGTGAAATTGGAGCGATAGCGAATTTAAGATTCGCATCTGTGATCTTGCTAAATCGAATTCGCGCGGTAGGCCCATGGTGCGCGCGTTATTTTACACATTAATTATTATTAGTGTATTACCGAGAACAAGGGCTTCAAATACGCCAGTGCTTTCTCGCAATTAATATTATCGCGAACAACAAGTTGTCGATCGTGTCCGCTACGCAATAGCAGAAGGCAACGAGGATTGTCGAAGCTGACAACCACTACCAAGTAACTGAAAAATTTATCACGTAACAGCTAACTTAACAAAAACTCAAAAAGCAAAGCTGCAGCCGATTTTCAAAATTTTCTGGTCGGCATAAAGGAGTCGCAAGAGCTTTAGAAAAGATCCCCAAAACTTCATGGTTGTAGGAACCTTTCTCTAGGTGGAGATGTGAAGCATAACGAAGAAAAAGTGCATCGAACAGCCTCGGTAGCGAGATAATGGAAGCATAGCTAGACAGGTCCCTCAGAATCGCTTACAGAACAGTACGTGGGTAGAAAAGCCTGACATCACGCAATGTGCAAGGCGGACCGACCTTCACCTACCGGAGTTGAAAGGAGGCCACAGGCAAATGTTGTTTCTAATATTATAATTTTTAATCGTAACAACGAGTACCAGACTCATTTCAGCGATTGCACACACTATAGGTGTTGAAATAAAAACGTTCAACAATATCAAAGGATTTTCATCCACACGTAAATGAGCATTCGCAAAGATTCAACACACACCAAACGCAATCTATCAATCAGTCTCCCAAGATGGGCACAGAAAATTTGGTACCTTATATATTGGAAATCTTCACAAAAACCGCCAGAACTTCTCTAGGTGAAGAATTTTCAAAATTGATAAGGAAATTGAAAATGAAGTTAGGCAACCAAATAAACACAAAAAACGGTAACCTAATTTACATTATAAGACGTGAAAATAGCGAGAATAGCAAGACAGTTCATAAGTAAATAATTTTATTTGTTCCTCACTTGTAAACATCAATTTATCAAGTCACTGTATTCACCTTGAAAACGTTTCTTAACTGGCTAGCCAGTAAAAAATTTACTGGCTAGCCAGTTATATTTTACAAGCGTGCTCATAGATAAATGATAGCGTGCAAAGCCAGAGTTGTCTTCCTTAGTATGTCTCATATTCATGAATTTAGTTGCTTGTCAGTTTGACATTTTGAATAAATGGTAAATTTCTAGTTATTTACAAGTGAGAAACAAATAAAACATTCAACAAAACACACCAGGTAACCATTTTTACTCCTCAAGGATATGACAGGCTCGCCTAACGGCTCGCCAGTCATCCCAATCCTATCGCCAGCTGTTTTACCTGGCTTGTAATGTTAAATACTATAAATGGGTGTGAAATTTGCATGTCATAGACCAGCAAATGTTTGGCAATAATATGGCACTAAGGTTGTATCGTTAAAAGTGATTTTTATTTCGTGGGAGTTGTATAACAATATCAACTAGTAACACTTTGGTGCTATTTCATATATAAGTAAATATGTATATATGATGAATGTAGGTATGGTACTAGGATTTGGATATTAAAAACAGCGGTTTTAGCTAAAGAGTTTGTTAATAATCGTTTCTGAACGTTGTATGTTTTATTATTCCCCGTGCTTCATAAGGGTGGTCCCAGGTGGTCGCCAGATTCTGTATGCACAGTTTGGGGTTGTAACTTATACCTACATTTATCCTACGCCTAGTGGTTGCTAATTCCATATCTTGTTGCCGTTTATTATATTCTTCCTTTTACACCTAGCGAGTGATGTGAGTTATTGGGAGAGGTTGCACATAGAAGAAGAAGATAGGCATGGTGATCATTGTGAATTTATGCTTTCTTGTCGTCAACACGCCGTCCAAGACTCCTTGAGACCTTAAGCCAGACTCCGTGCGTCGAACCCATCAGTGGTTACTCGCAATGTCCTAATTTAACTAAACACGTCATAAATCAATGCCGGAAAATCTCTTTTAAGAATTTAAAAGTACTACAAAATTGTGTTTCGATAGAAGGAAAAGTTGTATAAAATGTCGCGTAATAGTTCAATTAACAAATTCTTTATACAAGACTGGTTACCAGTTAAAAAGCTAATTAGCTACTGACGTTTTAGAACTTAAAGAGAAATGTAAATAGACATCTGAGAAGCATTGCAATTGACCTTTTGAACTGCTACCATCTCAATAATTTCTATTAACCCTCGCCCAGCGGAAATAATTTCAGTTACGCGGAGTGCGGAAATGGGTCTCTGGTGACCCGCCTCGAATTCAATTTTTTAAAATTAGTTTTAAAGCCCTGCAATGTCTTTTTCTAATACATACTTGCACATGATAATATAAGCATGCAACTTTTATTTTTATTGACCTGCAGACTAAAAAATTCTTCATATTCTGCGTCACTTTTATCGCTGCCACTGTCCTCATCAGACAAAAAATGAAAGTCGTTTTCGTCATCATCACGGTTAACTATTGTTGTTCCGTATAGGGAATTTTATTAGGATCCTCTTTTTTTGCCTATGATTTCACACAGTGTTATTATACCCCAGAAAACAAAAAAAAAACAATGGAGCGCGAAACGCGGAAACCGGGTCTCAAGTGACACCTAGCGGATTATCTCAGGTATACCAAGACATTTCTCCACAAAATTTATTCTACATCATCTCCATAACAGCTTCGAGGAATACGCAAACACCCAAAGCAGTATATCGGAAAACGGTAAAATTATTTAAAAAAACAGAAAGTCCGGGTCACTTGAGACCCGGTTTCCGCAGTCTGAGGGTTAAACCAAAATATCCAGGAAACATATCGAAAGAGGTGCAACAACAAAAAGTCTGCGTCCAGTTTCTCTTGTTAGAGTTACATACATAAAGAGAGCAAACTGTGCAAACCATTATTGGCTGAAAAATTACTGCAATTTTACAATGCACACAAATTTCCAGCAGCCTCGGATTACGCCACTGCTATGCACCAGCCCGCAATTTCAGGTGAAAGGGTACATAATTCTGCAATATACTAAACTATCATGTTGCTGCAGCGACCTCGTAAACTAAAGCTGGTTGATTCCCGCGACAAAGCAGCCCCGACTTACTGCAGCTGCAAGGTTATTGCACATGCATAGACGAAAGCCCCTCAATAAAACAATCTCGTTTCCATTATCGTAAGCATTAGAGGATGTACACGTTACAGTTTTAAAGTTTCAATTTCAGTTTCAGTGGCAGGAAAACCGAAGAATAGATTGAATCCATGTAGACAAGGAAATGATCATACTTTGCATTTGCTTCAGAAAATTCAATTCATTTTAAGGTGGCTTGTGCAAACGTCATATTTTCTTGTTCTGGGTGATTTGATTTCAAAAATAATATTAATTAACAAATATTATTTTTCTTCAAACGGTAGTAAAATGTGTCATTATCCTGCTGGATTGATGATGCTAAACTGTCACTTTATTGCCATGCGGCAGATAAAGTTATTATCTGCCGCTGACGACTTTATCTGCCGCTGACGAGATATAGTAAATTTCTTCGGATTTTGTTATAAACGTTTGAAGAAAAAATGCCATATGTCATTGGGAGCAAAAGTATCTTTATGTGGCTCGGCTGTACTTATCTGCCTCGCAAGCTCGGCAGATAAACCGTCAAGCCACGCCATATAAAATATAACTTTTGCTCCTAATAACATAATACGTATACTATTTTTGATGGAAGTTTTCCTACATAAAGGATTGACCGGGTTAGTCTTTTATAACGTTTGAGATATATTTTAGATATGAAATTTGACATAAGTAAAGTACTACTAAAATAGTACATTTTGTATCTAAGACGACTGTGAATATTTTTGGGCGAGGCGAATGTTGCTTTTTGTCCAAGATACACATACTACTTTTCCGCCGATCGATACGAGTAATCCAAAAAAATAGGAAATAGTACTCGAATATTTCTTGCCTAGACCGGGAATATTATTCCTGTACAGTTTTATTGTAAATTATCTAGCAACGGCTGATGTAATGAATGTTTGACTTTGCTCAACAACATTTTGTCAATAATGAGTCAGTTCTAGTACGATTGGCGGAAAACATAGTTAACTAAAGGAGTGAGAAAACTCAAATGAGTTTCTAACTGCATTCAGAGATAATTAGAGATAATGATATAAACTGATTCAAAATATTGCCAAGTTACTTAATTCTATTTTTATGATTATTTAAATAGAACACCTTAATTTGCTAAATTCCAAAAAAATCTTTTTCCAAGTTAGCCTTGTCTTGCATTTGGTGAACGCTGTTAACTGTTTTGGAAATTGTTGTGAGAATGTGTGTGGGAAGGAGTCTTTCTGAAGGTATGTAGCGATAGACTATAGATAAAGGTATAGTGTTGGTTTGAAAGATCAACTCCGCCACTGTTGTTATGCCAACGGAAGGAGTATATGCGTTGACCTTATTTACGCCAAAGAACGCTTGCGCTGGGCAGCGGCTAGAAAACTGCCATGAAGTTAAGGTACACTTCGGGTGCGATTTTACTTGCTATGTTACATCATTATACAAAGAATATTTTCCTGGTGGAATCTTCTCATTGCATCAGCGGAAGATGGTGGTGGTCTACACAGAAGTCTGTTCTTGCACCTACCAATTTCACTATGGTGAGCGAGAGGTGTTCGTCAGTTACCACTAGCTAGTCGAGCAACCTTTAGGCTTAAGTGGGTATTCGCCTGTAACGGTGTAGTGGAATATATTGTATAGTAAAAACTTGGGGACTATCCCGGCAGTAGAAGAGTTACAAGATAAGAATTAGGAGTTCTAATAAACAAAATTCAACTTTGTATACAAAGACATCAATGTTAATGGTTAACTGTATTAATGATAACATACGAGGGCGGTTCACCAATTATTGTCCCTAGCATAGAAGCAAACGTTTGAGAAGAACGAAATAATTTTATCTTTCAACATAGTCCCCTGACAGGTTAATACATTTTAAGTATCGGTGCTGAAGTGCTTGAATGCCTTTGGAAAAAAATTCTGTATTTTGTTCCGCCAGCCACTCATTTACGGCTGTCATCACTTCTTCGTCGTTCATGAAATGGGTTCCCCGAAGATGTTCTTTTAATTTTGGAAAAAGAAAATAGTCGCTAGGGGCCAAATCTGGCGAATAGGGAGGTTGCTCAAAAATTTCAAAGCCAGCGTTGTGAATGGCTGCCATTGAAATACAGCTTTTGTGGGCCGGGGCGTTATCCTGATGAAACAGAACACCTCGTCTCAATTTTCCTCTTCTCTTTTCCTTGATTGCTTCTCGAAGTTTTGGTATTAAATCTGCGTAATATTGGCCTGTTACGGTGTGCCCACGTGGTAAATAATCCACAAAAATAACTCCCTTAAAATCCCAAAAAACCGTTGCCATGATTTTGCCTGCCGAAGAAACAACACGAAATTTTCGAGGAGGTGGGGAACCCTTATGCCGCCATGCCATACTTTGGCGTTTCGACTCTGGGTCAAAGTGATGAACCCAAGTTTCATCCACTGTAAGGAATCTTTGTAAAAATTCATCGGAGTCTCTGTTAATGATTGCCAAATTGGTCTCTGCGGTAACGTGTCGGAGGCGTTTTTGATCTGCCGTTAGCATTTTTGGTACCCAACGTGCAGAGACTTTTGTGAGACCCAATTCTTCGTGCAAAATTTTTTCAACGCTCCCAACTGAAATGCCACATGTCTCCGCTATGCATCTGACGGTAATTCTTCTATCATTCAGTACCATATCATGGACCAAATTAATATTTTCCTTGGTAACCACAGTTTTTGGTGGTCCTGCACCTGGCGCGTGTTCACAGGACTCTCTCCCCAGTTTGAAATCTCGAGACCAATTTTTAATTACCTGGTATGAAGGCGCAGAATCACCCAATACTTCAGTCATGTCCTTATGAATTTCTTGCGGTGATAAACCTTTCTTACAGAGGTATTTTATAACAGCTCTTGTTTCAATTTTATCCATTTTGATAAAATTACAAACACCACAAGAGAACTGAACTAATATTTCGAATAAATGAAAAGATAGAGAGACGCAATTTTACATACACTAACGTGAATAAATGACACTTCGGATAAAAACAGTTTTTCATTTGTCAGTTAATGCCTACTATATTAGGGACAGTAAATGATAAACTATCCTCGTATATTATTGGAATTAGAACAACATTAACGTTTCGCTAATATATTTATCTTCTTCAGAAAACACATTAAAAGTTTTAGACATAATTACAATTAAAAAGAAGAACATTGCACTTGTTGTTATTAATCTTTTTGTTATTTCTCATTCTTGAAAATGTATTTTATAATTTGCTGGTAAAATATTTAATGTAAGAGTAAGGCTTCATTGAGTTTCAACAGTTGGTTGGACACAGATTCTTTTTATATACAGAATATTTCTATTGATTAGTAATTTCCTTTGGGTTCTTCAAACATATTTGGTACATTTTGGATTTTCTTAATAATTAGTCGTTTTTAATACATAATCTTCTTTCAACTGCGGTCTAGTGTTTCTTCTTTTTTTTATTTGGGTGATAAGTAGTCACTTTCAATGCAACCAATGGTTATAAAGTAATTATTATTGTTGTTTGTGTTATTGATTATTTAATTTATTTGTTAGTTTCGTTAATTTGTCTGGAAATGTTTTTGTATTTCTTTTTTTTGTGTAGCTATAATTAAATTTAATGTTGGAGTTGTTGATGAGGTACAAAAGTTTTATAATTCAAAATATTTTATTACTTTATTACGTTTATATTTGGTGAAGTTGGTTTGACCATCTTGGTTCTTTGTGGAGTTTCGCTGCAGACATTTTTATGAAATCTTTCTTTTTCTTTTGTGGGATCTCCAGGGAGAGTTCTTAATTGGTGGGTTTGGAGATTTATTATGCTATTGGCATAATGACTGGTTGATCGCTTCTAGCTTAAAACGCCTTGCAACAAGATTTAAATGGAGCACTTTTAAAAATTTCGTAATTTCTTCAGTTGAAATACCTACGAGGTGTTGTGGGAATAAGACACCACTTATTTTTGAGAATTTTAGTCGACAGTAAAAACACAGAGCTTTTTTGTTATCCTTAAAAGAAAAGCTCGAGTGTTTTTTGCCAAGATAAATTAACGACGTAATATATGAATGAACAACACTAATTATCTTATTAACTTACCAACTAATTATAACTGACAGGACAGACATGAAAGTGACGTACACCTACTAGATGTAGTCTGCTTATGAGGAACGGGCATTTTTCTCGCTGGTAAAAAGGGATGCACCTTTTTATCGCTATCTGCTTATGAGGAACAGGCGTTTTTATCGCTGTAAAAAAGGATGCACCTTTTATATCGCTACAAGAGTTGATTTATCACTATGAACTTAAGGGTACCTTAATAAATTGACATATACATATTCAAAAACGTGTGTCATGAAATAGGTGCGAAAAATTTAAAAAAATATATCACTGAACTAAACTTAACAAACTAGAACGACACGCAGTATCTTTAAACCACTTCAGACGGTTGGCATCGTGTCTATGGTTGGTATAGTATCCGCAACAGATGATCGGCGTTGTGTCCATCCACCGAACATTTGAACAAGAGGCCTCTTATAGTTACCTGCCACGTTTGTTCCGTGGTCGTTATAAGTTTCGTATTTTTTTAACCTAACCTAACTTATTGTTTCAAACAAGAAATTTTCATGACTCCCTCTTTGAGTAGTATCGAATTTTTACCGACTAAAAGCTCTCCTTTCTTCCCCACCTCCTACTCCGACGCATTTCATCAAAGAACCTAACATAGCTCAACCTATCCTAACCTAACTCAAAATAATCCTAACTTAACATATCCTAACTTAGTCCAACTTTACGAAATTTAATCGGTAAGAAACTAAAAACTGATCGAATTTCAAATTCAAAAACAAACACATATTGAAATTGATTGAAAACTACGACATTTTGAAGTGTTCCATTTAAATGTTGTTCCCTAGACGAGTTGAATACTTTAAGATAAAATAAAATTTGCAAGAAATCTACATTTTTGACTTCAGTCCAGGTTCTGGCGGCAAGAATCGTTAATATGCTACTGGATTATGAAATACGAACAAGCATTTAAATCCAGAGTTAAGTTATCAAACATAAAGTACCATTCAGCGACTACATGTAATTGAAATTTCATCGTATTTCGATGTTATTTAGCTAAGAAATCTCAAATCGCAAATAATTCAGATATAGCACGTTAATACAAAATTTTACTTCATAAGCTACATTTAGTGGTACACACATTACTAACCAAAACTAATATCCTACAACTAAATTATTCTAATTATGTGCAATTATCAGTATTACGACTGCAGATGGATTTTCAAGATCGTATGCTCCCCGGCTACCACACTAACACCTGTGCTAGTCGGTAACACTAACAAGGGAACTCTTTCTTTATTTTGACGGGCAAGGCTAGTCACCTACCCTGCTTACGAGCAAAGAGAGCTCATAGAACCACCATTTTGTGGAACTAAACAAGCTATTGGCCTAATATAAGAGGAAAAAGAATACTTAGTATTACTAATAAATAATGGCATTTTTACTTAATACTTGAAGCCACATAACCTCATTTATCACTTTTCTTGTTGTTCACCCAATGTTCCATTAAAATCTTAATAAGCAGATGAGTTGTAAATGTGTTTGAAAGCTACCTTAATTTCTGTTACTGTAGTCACAAATCTAATTAATGAGACCACTCTGAAACACTCAAAAACCATAAGAGAACATTCTCGAAAAAGATATCTAAGAATCGGAAAGTTGTCGATTGCTGAAATAGATTTAATAGCTAAAGTTTTAAGAATTGCCGTAAACTTTCTTGTGCATCATAATGTCAATGCACAGTTAGTCCCTTACAAATCAAAATGAGGTTATCTTGCCGGTTACATACAAAAAAAAATCATTTGTAATCAATTTTTAATATAAAACCAAACGTAAAAGTATATATGTTGGTCTCTATTCACTGCAATATGTTAGTTCTTTAATATGTGGCACGCCATTGCTGCTTGTCAGATTGACTTTTGTAAACGTGATTACGTACGAACAGTGTTAAATGGGTTGCCTATATTATACAAAACTGCTATGTCTAAAGTGGCGACTCCAACATACACAGTGGACTATAAATAATTTTTCTTGGTGGTAAAATTGGCTGTAAAATAGGGTTTTAAAGGAAATTCTCGATAATATAAAAGTCAACATCATTGCGACAAAACGGAAAAGGTTTTTGTTGGAGACAAAAGTGAAAATCATTCGAGCAATCGGTAAAGTTGCGGAGCAAAGTGTAATGGGTTTCTTAAGGATACTCATCGTTGGGGGTTTAATTGTAATGCGGCTTTTTAAGCCCTATATCTTTATAAATTAATTTTGCCCTCTCTTATTGCCAGCTAGATCGACAGCAATGAGGTCTCTCTTCTTTTACTTACCTCAGTTGGTGGTTAAGGAAAGCTTCTGCAGAAATGAACCATGAGTTGACCTGTACTAGTGCTGAAACGGTTAGTTCTAAATATCTACTAAAATAAAAACAAATTTCCTTACACACAAATTAACAACAAACATACAGGGTGTCCCACAATTGCCTCCGCAGAGAGAAATTGGGGTATTCGAGCGAATGTATCAATCGGTATTTTGAAGAAAAAACGTCATATCTCAAGTGATAACCGAGAAAAGGCATATTAAAGTTAACCAATCAGGGCTTAGCACCATCAAGGTAGGATGACCACAATTTTGCGTTGCCCGGGTTTTTCGATTATTCGTTTTATTAAAATTTCCTATCCATAAATCTAGTCTACCACAGTTGGTGCTTTGATTGTTGCGAAGTCACTATTTATTTTTGCTGTCTAGCAACGTGTCGGATTTTCAGTAATACCTAAGGACCGAGCTTCTGGGATTGGTGCAATTGAAAACTCTATAACTCAGTTATTTGAGGTAGTAGAAAATTTATTTTTGCTTTCTTGCAACCTCTTTTGCTGTCGGCACATGCTTGTTTTCCATGGGAAGGCAGTTCTGGGACACCCTGTATATTTCCCGTAAGCAACTTCTGCTAAGTGAGATCTTGTCAAATTCGAGGTTAACAGGTTAGGTTTTGCGACAGTCTGTGTCAAAACTGACGGAAAACCTAACCTGCTAACCTCGAATTTGACGTAGACTTACACTGCCACCAACGTGTTATTCATACAACAAATATTTCAAAGCCATGCTTGATTTCATTTTCGTTTGCTCACATATTATTTATTACTGGAATCAAAAAATCTTTTTTTTTCAGTAGCTCAAATTCAGATTCACAAGAACTGAATCGCCTCCCAAGCGTAGTTAGTTTTAGATATTCCAAAATGAAAACATTGCAAAAATTTTTATATGGTTTTAAAATTCCTAGACATCAATGTACAGGATTTGTCATAACATGTAAGATATACTTCGTGAACGGTTTCAAGGCCATAAAGTTCGTATGCTAAGGTTATTCCTAAAAATGCTTGATTTCAATTATGTTTTTTTTTTGTTGAAACGAGCGTTTGCTAATATTCAAAATCTGGTCATTCTGTTAACACCGCCAAGACCAGTAATGCATTCGGGCCACAAGGTAGCGGAACGACATTCTGGCACTTTTTTGTAGAAACCGGAATGCGTTTCGAAAAGTTTTTCCGTCATAATAGAAAATCATCAATGTGGCCAATACCATTTAAAGTTATTTTCCTTCTTCCATGAATAGTTACTCATGCTCTACCTAATATTATTTTTATATTTATTTCATATTATTTATGCAAATAATTTTCGTTTGTCACTGTGTATAAGTGCTGCAACCCTCTCGAAAATTGGATACGCCGCTGATTGACCAGCGTGTCAGTACTGATTTTTCAGCAATACACCAGTGACAAATAACATGTGAGCAAACGTAAATGAAATCAAGCTTGGCTTTGAAATGTTTGTTTTATAAATAATATGTTGGTGACACTGTAAGTATATGTCAAATTCGAGGTTAGCAGGTTAGGTTTTGCTTCAGTTTTGACACAGACTGACGCAAAACCTAACCTGTTAACCTCGAATTTGGCATAGACTTACAGTCTCACCAACATTATTCATAAAACAAATATTCCAAAGCCAAGCTTGAGTTCATTTTCATTTGCTCACATGTTACATATTACAAGTATTACAGATACCTTACATTAAACATTGTAACATGCAAGCCCATTCAATAAGCGAAATGACAGATATGCATCTCATGTATCGGAGTTGCTGCATGCAACATATATAAAAGCAAGACGTACTACCTATTCGATAAGATTTCATAATTGCAGTGTTTCAAGACTCAATTTTCATCATCCCTATAACTGGTCTGACAAAAATCCTCACGCTGTTGATGATTCATGACATCAACAACAATATAGTGTTAATATAAGTTAACGAATAATTAACGATCAATTAATCAGGCATGTTGCTGTACCTGGTAGATTAACAGAAGCAGTATCTTGCTGCAATCTTTAACAGCAAACTAAAGTGGCACCACTTGACGTAATGCGCCTTATGTAGTGTAGACACAGGTTTTAATCAAATTACTAGGAACTTTTTGAATAACCAGTTCCGAAATAATTAGATTGGTTGGCCAAATCCCATTGCTTAACGTTCATGCTTTTGGGTGCATCTTAACTGTTGTTTACACAAGAGCAGTTGAGAATTCTGAAATGCCCCAACAACGTGTCCAACAAGGTTATCAACGAATTCCACAAACACGCGGAATTTTTTAACTTCTGAGAAGGTCTGTGATGAGTCATTGCAGAGTCTGCATCGATTCTCCATTGTTCTCAATCTTCTCATTCTCAATCTCCTCTTTCTATAACTTTATTTGCCCCATCTCGTCAGATTCTCGTTTCTTTCTCCCCATCGCATCGTAGTCCACTCTTTAACCACCTTTCTATTGTCAACTCTTTCAACGTGTCCATACAATATCAGTTCTGCTAAGAAACTAATAGTACCTTTTTCCGCATTCATCCGTCCTTAATTTGATCAAACCTGACCCTACTTGTTAGTCCTCAATATCTTCTCTAATATTCTATTTACACACTATATTCTTATTTTTCTTGTTCAGCTTCATAACTCAATATGCTTCTTATAATAGTACTAAATAGGGTTATTTGTGTTGTTTTCGTTGTATTTATATCCCTCAAAATTATTTTCGGATGTCTTACTTATGTTCTTGTTTGTGGCAGTCTGGGGAGAAGGGGGAGGGGCGACTATCCCAGTACCAGTAGTTGAAGCGACTCACACTTGTTTCTTTGTATGGTCCAGCAGCTTAGGTCATCGAGGCCGCGAATTTTAATTCTGTTGTACCGTAACGCAGCCCTTAAGTTGACCGTTGACAGCTATTGAGACAGTTAAAAAAACATTTGCGGGCTGCATCCCCCTGGGCGATGTGTGCAAAATTCGTAAGGATGCTACAGGAACTGGGTGCCATGAATTACCGTGCCGTTGAGTAATTAAGCCTTTCGGATTAATAGCCCGGATTTATTAAAGGGCACCAGTTCCATGAGTTAAATTACCACGCATTTAAATCGTGCGTCGTGCAACTTAATTCGATCGAAGTAGTTATACCCTGAGGTGTGAAGCCTGTACCAGTTCAGCTGGTCAAGTTGCCGTTTTAGCAACTTTAATTAGCGATACTCGTGTGGTCCCAAACTGCAGTTGAAAAATTCTTGTTTAACACACCGTAGTGTCTTTGTTTTTGGGATTCGGCTTGAACCTCCATCGGCCAAGATTGTGTAAACTTTAATCCTTCCTGAACATCAACCTTTCTCAGGTATGGTAAATCAGTGCAGTACCAAGTTTGTGAACTCCTTTTTGAGTTGTGTGGCGTGTTATTTTAAACAAGCATTTGTTAGCGCTAATAAACCAGATAAAACCAACGTTATTTTATGTTTTTCTTGCTGACCCCTGGAATGCGTCAAGCACAATCAGAAACATTGTAAAGCCCCGTTTTATTTTGGCGTTCCTTGTGAAGTACGCCTTCAATTTCGATTCCACATCTCTAATTCAAATAGCCATGCTTGCATCTCTTTTGTGCGAACATCGCGCGAAAGGATTCTATTTTCCCAAAACGAGCAACCGTGGATACGAGGTATCTCGATTTTGAATTCTCGAGTTGCCGTCTTCGAATACCAGTTCTTCGCTGAGGCGGCTGTGTCAGCAGAATTAATCTAGACATACTATAGAAATGTAATACTTGTAGTTCCTGAAGTAGGCCATGCATTTTCACTGCAATATTATTTCTTGCGAACTTGTTGGACATATTGGGCAGTTCGATTATCCTGCACTAAGTACCGCCATGTTTCAACCATCGACTGTGATCTGATTCTCGTATACGCACGACAATGACATAACGTGGCAGTTGCGTGAACATCTCCGTGGATTAACCTTAATAGTCAAATTCCCCATCCCTGTCGGCTCCACAACCATCCCCGTAGGTTAGTTGTACCCCAGGTCTGGAGAAAGCGTTCCTATCACACCAGGTAAATCTTCAGGGAGCTTAACATCTAAGCTTCACTACATCAAAGCTGCACACTCGCTTTGTCTTTATGTAGTTCTGTTGACGTTACTTACTTACCGTTATAATTGGCAGTAAGTTGGATTATTATGTGTGTTATTCAAGTGTTCGTTTCACGAAGGGTATTGAATATTGTGAATATACAACACAGATTGGATTGCGACCAGCCTAATAGGTTTAATAACTTGCCGTTTGCAACCGTGACGTCGTATACAGACCTTTTTTTAGATAATAATAAATCGACTGGCGGTCAGCTCCAGCTGATTTTATGAGTGAATTAAGCGTTAATAGCTAGAGGCGAATTAAGAGTTAATAACAGAAGGCAAATTAAGTACGCAGCTGTACCGATTTCAACGACACCCCTACGACAAGGTGGTTTTCTTCTTGATTGGAAGACGCCAATAATTTTCTGGGTAAGAATTTATAATCCAGTGACGTCCGGAAAATATATATTATCTATTTTGTAAGTCCCTCCCTGCCGTTTAGACAGACACATGTACCCCTTCAGAATAAACACAGGCCTGTGTCTCACTGTCCCACTTTTGCTTGATTACTTGTCGTAAATACATTTTATGAGATGGTTTTTGGCTCACAATTTGGTTCTGTATGCAGTGAGAAATATTGAACAGAGCACAGAGTTAAAATGTTTTATTTAATTGCAACCTAAACTAGTTGAAGTTATTAAATGCATTGGTAATGAGATGCAAGAAGCATTAATTAGATGAATAAAGGCAAGCATAAGCAAAGCAGATTTCAAAGGGTTTGAAGTTGAAGTAAGAGTAAAATAATATAAGTAATATGGTAGGTTTGAGCATATATAAAGCCAGACCAAATATAATTAAATAACACAAAAGGTTGGTTATATGCATACTGAATGAGCGTAGAGTTATTAATAAAAGTACGGGCCAGTGAAAAGCAAGCAAGCTGAAAGATAAATGAAATCGAAGCAAGAGAAAATAGAAATTGCAAAGAGCAATAGAGAACGAGGGCAACTGAATTGAAGAACAAACAGTGACGTGTGTAAAATTAAACTCAAGTCCAGTGCATTTTAAAAATAAGTGTTATAGCAGAGTAGTGATTATAAAAACGTTGTGTTTGACGAGCAAGAACAATTTTTAAATATAAGAAAGAAAGACAATTTTTAGATTTAAGCAATTTTTAGATTTTAGAAAAATGTTATCAAATTGTATTCCGTTTATATAAATTAATAACTAAAACTAATTTCCTATAAACAATATGAGATCGCTGTAACCTAGCAACGCTATTCTCTTTTGTCGAGATAGGAGAACAATTATTGCTGTAAAATTGAAACCTTGTGGCAAAATTTGAGCTCCATAAAATTTATGTTTTAAAATAATAAAAGGTGTTTTACTAAATAAAAAAGTATACCATTTTACTGTACACGTGTCTAGGCAGCTGTGATATTGTTTGCAGCAGTTTCTACGACAGAAAAATGATAAATGTTTCCAATCCATCTTCGGCTGTGAGCTGCGGTCCGACACCTGAGAATTCCGAACGTCGACACCGGACCCGTTAAGCTGCAGAAGCCAAGAATTGCAAATCCAACAGGATAAGGGAGTGTGTACGAGCGTCCCGAAGCAACATTTGGGGCCAAGGAAGCGACTGCAAGCGAAGAAATCCAACGGCGTCACCTACACCAGCTCCGAGGCGAAAATTGGCCAAATCTTAGGTAAGATTTCGCATGTTTCTTGAGTGTTCGGGAGCCGGGAAAGTTAGTAAGCTGCTAGAATACGCCCTGAGGAAGAGATTCATTGCATATCCAAACGTCCAATACTGTCCCAGTTTAAATAATTTGCATGGCGTCGGTAGAAAATGCGGTTTTTGCAAGTATTCCAAGACATCACAGGAAGTAAGACAAATGAATTGCGAGCGTCGTTTGACGTCATCCCTGAAACAAAATCGAATTAGTTGTTGCTAGGCGGGAGTTTTGCGCCAATTTACCTGACGTTTCCTCGCAGAATTTCACTGTTTAATATTCAAATAAACGCTATTTTGCACTTACAACGTTCTCTGTTCAAATGTCAGATTGTGAGGTTATGAATAATTGGAGCGTGTAGATCGAATGTACTAGAATCGCGCATGTGAGCTACTTTGAATCAAATTTTCTAAACATAATTTCAAAAGGTCATATCTGAACCCACCTGAGAGGAGTTTTGTGTTTTGCTGAAGCTAGCCTAAATTATTATTGCAGTTCAATAAAATATGGAAAGGAGCAATTAACCATTTTATTTGAAAAGTAACAAATACATTTCATTTTAATAAGCTTAAAATACTGACAGTCAAAGTTTAACACAATAAAAATACTCTGTGCATTGTGGTAATTTGCCCTAATTAAATTATTCATTTTATCCCATAAAACATAAACATAAAGACAGCCAGTTAACTGAGTGTAACATTTAGCTGATGTGTGGTTTTTAAGAAATATTACTGTCTTGGTTATATATTGCTGATTGATTATTATTTGATCTTCTTAACCTTGTATATCTAGAATGTCTTTTCAGCTCTTGATAATTCTGCCATTTTTCTTCTTTTATATAAGATATCAACATCTTTTATTCCCTATTTCTCTTTAAAGCATTAATTAAACCCCATGACTTGGAGTACCGTCGAAGAAACCACAAATTTTTACTTCTAAAGCTCGCAACTTTCAATTTTATAGTTAAAAATTTTCATAATTTGACTTGGGTAAAATTTGAAAAGTAATTTAGAAGAATATTCGTCAAAAATTATTTAGAATGTATGATTTTTTATGATAAATAAAAATCATATAGTTGTGCAATATATTTTAATTTAAATTTGAAGTAAATTTAAAAAATACCTTCATCAGTAATTTAAAAGTTCATTAATTTTATATGTATAGAACCATCAGACCACAGAAAGAAACTATTAACATTTCTTTGTTGTGAAACCATTGAAATAATTAAAATGTTTGAAAAGGCGAAACCCGTGTGGCTTTAAATTGTTCAATTTTTTATTTAAAATAGTTTATCGGTTAAAGTACCTCCCCTCCATGTTCACGTATAAATTTAAAACGATGTACAAGACAATTCGTAAGTATGGTCATCAAATTAAATGGTTATATACTGACATAAGTACAAGTAAATTGCACTAGAAATTAATCGTATTATGGAAAAAATCGCATTTGGATTTGGTCCTAAATTTTGAGAACCACACCAAAATCAGGACATCAGATAAAAGTACATTATCCGCTTTCCGTAATACAGAAAATGTGATTGAACTACTCAAACAACTGTTTTCTGCTTCTGTATTTTATCCAAATTATCTTATCGCAGTCACCTGTGCGCCATTATATTTTTAGAAATTTATTCCATTGACCGCCAATCAGCTTAAGCAATTAAATGTTCAAATTTTTTGGTAGATTATTATTATTTTTACACGTATAGTTTATAATTCAAAGTTGTTCTGGTTGATGTCTTGTAACTACCCTTAAACTTAATTACCATACTTATGAATCACACTATATACAAACACAGTAAACGGATGTTTCTATTTAACTTCGAATTATCTATTAAGCGTCAGTTCATGGCCTCTCTTTCTGTATTTGGTTAAGAAACTGCAGAAATAGTTACTTTATAGTTTATTGTACTGACTTATCGGTACACATCCAATTATAAATATAGTAACACCTTTACAACCCGAAGTAATGCGAATTATACGTATACTATTAATAAATTAAATTTGAAGTATAATTCGCCTTAAAAATTAACATTTATTCCTTCAAACTTTCTAAAACAAAAACTAAACGTGACGTTCTTTTTGTCTTAGTTGAAATTAAGCTGATCATCAAGTACCTCCTACAAAACAGACGAATTTCTCAGCACCGCTTAAGTGACAGGGGGTCATTAAATGCGCATTTTTCAACAAATTCGAAAGTAAAGATCAAGTCGTCCAGCAGAGGGGAAGGGGTCCCACATGTGATTAATGGCGATAATTCCCTAAACAGACCTTAATAACACGTTTGAGATTACGAAAAAAGAGTCAATTAACTTACAAATTCCCTGCTAATAATGGAGTTTATTTTTCATGTAGGTACTTCTTGCTGGACTCTCTTACGTAATTGTTAAAGTGGTGATTAATTATTGCCCGTCTCCTTTCATGCCCATTTTATTGTGTTAAGCAACGAATTTTTTTCTTTCATTATTGTTTAATTAAAACGATAAATTACTCAGCGCCTTAATTTACTAAAAATGCCTTTCCATTATTTTTGTTTGAAAAATTGCTGCTGTCTAGATTATTATTAACTAACTTCTTATACAAAATTAGAACCTACAAGCAAACATTAGGCTTTGAAACGAAAATAGTCTCTGTTGTCATTATCGAAACGTTACATTACAAATTATATTTTATTTTATCCTATTATGTTACTACTAGCAGTCCAGTGAGACAAATGTCTCATTTAATAAAACAAAAAAGACCGTTTTGCAAATAGAACGCGTATTCACCACACGTACGTATATGACGTCATTGTTGGTAGCAAACTACTAGTCGCATTCGCCTTGATAAAATTTGTCTAGAATCTAACCTAAAAAGTTAGGATTATAATTAAGATAATAATTAGTGTTAGAGACTGAAATTCGGTTCCTGAGCTGACATGACCATTCCAAACATATAACTTTCATAACTTTTTTCTCTATCTCTTACGGTTTGGCTGCTGAAACCAGAGCCGCGCTAAGCCAGTGTGCAATGTGTGCACCGCACACGGGCGGCCAAATTCAGGGGCGGCCAAAAAGGTTTAAAAATTATAAACAAATTACAAAAAAAAAATAAAAAATTTACAATTTTTTTTACTTTGCAAATTTTAGAAGTTCAAAAATATGTACCTATATAGGTATAAAAAATGTTTATTGTGTAAATGAACACCTGATAATATGGTCACAAGAATAAATAATAACCAGAAGGATATCTCGTATTACACAGGCCTGCAAATTGAAATTTTTTGATTTTTTTTCACCGTAATGGGTGAATCGCATGTATTTTGGTGCGCTGAGTCCAAATATGACCTCAGTTTTTCTCCAGCACGTAGGGATTTTCCGCAAAATGAAAAAGAAAGTTATGCAAAACCCGCAGTACATATAGGTAAAAATGCATTTTGAAATGAAAAAAATATATTACTAGTGGTTTATTTACATTTTTAAATACAATTTGATAAAAATAATATGTAGTATATACAATAAGGATTTATAATTCTTTATAATATCTACATCTTTTTCCCCCAAAACTCCGTTTTGAGCTTTTCCGTTTGTGTGGGATGTCTGGAAGTTCTCTATGAAGCATCCAACAGTAGTCGCCCACCATATTCACATCCCATCGTCCTTGGTACCTCCGTTCCATTTCTTTGATGTCTTGGTGGAACCTCTCGCCCTGCTCTTCACTTACGGCACCAAGGTTTTCTGGGAAATAACTCAAATGGGAGTTCAAAAAGTGAAGTTTCAAGCTCATGGAGCACCCCAAGGTTTTAAAACATTTCAACATTTTATTTACAATTTCTTCATAATCCGGGTCCTTATTGTTCCCCAAAAACTTAGTCACAACTTCTTTAAATGATATCCACGCCTCTTTCTTAGCTTTTTTCATCACTTTTTCAAACTGATTGTCTTTCATTAGTTTCCGAATGTCCGGGCCAACAAAAACACCCTCCTTTAACTTTGCCTCAGACAGTCCCGGGAATTTCTTTTCAAGGTATTTGAACATTTCGCCATCTTTTGGCAATGCCTTGACAAACTGCTTCATCAGTCCAAGCTTGATGTGAAGTGGGGGTAAAAGCACTTTTTTGAGATCAACCAAAGACTCAAAGTGAACATTTTTTTCTCCAACCTTCAAAGTTCTCGTTGGCCACATTTTTTGGCTCCAGTGCTGTGCTTTTGCCCGGCTATCCCACTCACATAGGAAACAGGGGAATGTCGTATAGCCACCTTGTTGTCCAAGCACCATAGAGATGACTTTGAGATCACCACAGATAGGCCATCCAAACTCCTTATATTTCAATTTATCAAGGATAAAAGCCATGTTGTCATACTTTTCTTTTAGATGCACAGAGTGCCCCACGGGTACAGAAGCGTATTTATTGCCGTTGTGTTGCAAAACTGCTTTTAAACTTCTTTTTGACGAGTCAATAAAAAGCCTCCATTCATCTGACACATGTTGAATGTTAAACATTGACATCAACTTGGGAACATCAGAACAATATACAAGTTCGCCATCTTGAGAAAAATTTGACTCAAATTGTTTTTCTCTGCTTCTGTACCAAGAGAATGAAGTTCCAGATCTCAACAAGTTCTTTTCTTGAAGTCTAGAGCCCAGTAATTCAGCAGACTCTTTAGAAAGCCCTAAATCACGAACGAGGTCGTTTAATTCTTCTTGTGAAAACTGTTGGGGTCCACAGTCTTCGACTTGAAACTCATCATCCAACTGCTCTGACTCGCTCTCTGATGACTCTGGCAAATCGTCAAAATTGTGTGGGGGCACTGGTACTGGAATACCGGGTCCATGAGGCACAGGCCGAAGTGCAGATTGCATGTTTGGGTAACATATATCTTTTTTATTTTTGGCATTGTACCCTTGTATGTTGCAAGAACAAAAGTAGCAGTCATCGCCGTGGTTTCTTGGCTCTCTCCAAATCATAGGCACCCCAAAACGAAAAGATTTCACCTTTCCTTTAGACCACATGCGAAGTCCTTCAACACAGCCTGAACACACTCCGTGAGGGGCCCAAGATTTTTCTTGATCTCCGATCTTCACACCAAAATAGGCAAAGTACACTTTTTTAATAAACTCCGTAATACTTCGAGATTGTTTTTTTAATACAAGTTCGCCACAAATATAACAGAAACTATCAGGATTATTAACACAAGCTCTTGAAGACATTTTGAAAGACACTTTAAGAATATTTAAATTGAAATGAACAAATCGAAGGACTACGAGGGGTATATATAGGACAATGGGAAAATCCAGGTTTCATTTGTCAATAATGTTCACCACAATTACGCTAATTACCAGAAAGAATTTCTCCTATTTATTTATGTACTTCTAATAACAAAAACATTTATTACACTAACATTGGAATCTGAAAACACCGAAGAAAAGCGATAAACCTTAATTGCATACTATTAAGGTAATGGGTTTCCATGATTCATACGCTGACTAATACTGTTAAATGTACTAATTTTTATCATATTTCATAGTTTCTAATATAAAACTATGAAGCCGAATAGGAAAAACAACTTTTTTCGGCATATTCAAGGGTAATACCACAAGTAGTGGATATATTTTTGACAAATATTTTGCGGTTTTCATGTAAATTATTGCGTTTAAATTTCACGATACAAAATCACATTAAAAATGTCACGAGCCGAAGGCGAGTGACATTTAAATGTGATTTTGTTGAGTGAAATTTGCAATAATTTCTATGGAAATTGCAAAATACTTTTAAAAAATATATCCACTTCGAGTGGTATTTGGGACGACTATTTAACAATAGTAATACATAACGGTTAACTTTATTGAAAAATAATCCAAGAATTAATATAATTATTCATTCTCAATTAAATTAAGCGGAATACTTCCAAAACACAACATTTTAACATTTTTAACGCAAGCAAAACTTTGTTCACACTGTTTGTTGGTGTTTAGTTTTACGTAACCTAGCGATATCACTAAGGACAGAACATCGTTGCTAAGCGATATTTCGCAACAAGGCTGTTTAGTTTTTGAGTAGGTACATTGTTTTGTGGATATTTTGCATGGTGCCCAATATTCACTGATATACTGCTGTTATTGGTTGAAAAAAACAAATGTCTGCAATATGATTGGCTTATATGTTATAGTGTTGAATAGTCATAAATATACGCCTTAAGGTAGGCAATCCCGGAGAAAAATGCATTTTGCGGAAAATGCTTACGTGCTGGAAAAAAACTGAGGGCATTTCCGAACTCAGCGCACCTATATACATAAGAATCACCCATTATTTTAAAGAAAAAAATTTGGTCGCAGACCTGTGTTACCTGACCGCCGGCGCCTCGAGAATTTTAAAGAACTCGCTCCTAACGTCGCTCGTTCATTCAAACTATTCTCTCGTAATGTAAAAAGCTTGATAACGTTACTTGCATCGTAAATTACTATTACATTACATTACAAATTGTCGATTGTCAACGCTTAAACATTTTACAATTCTGGGCTGTGCACAGAAAGCAGCATGTCATACCTTGCGTCATATATTTCCAACACATATGAACTAACATCAGCTTATAATTTAGATAATAATATTAATAATAATAATAATAATCTTCATTAAGAATAAAAATATTATACAGGGTGGTCGTGAAAGTTGGGGGCATATTTTACCAGCATTAACTAGATACATAAAAAGTAATGAAGAATCCTTAAATATATTTTTCTCCTAAAAAGCGTAATTAAAAGGTTACGGCTCTGTAAAGTTGAATTTAAAAAAATAATTTTTTTTATATATTAAAATCCATCGGGGATTTATTTTTAATTCCTACAGGGTATCATTTGATAGTAATAAGAAACCTTTAATTTCACCATTGACGTAGCTAGGGATGTTTAAGAAATATTTTAATATAAAAATATGAAAGCCGCCTTTTCTAAACACCCTATGTCATATTATGAAAGAAAAATTAATTTTACGTTAAAAGTTCTCCAACATTTTTAACTCAATATAGTCGTTTTGCAACTTTTTATAAAGGAGACAAACAGTTTGACCTGAAAATAATATATAGTATGAGCAAAAAGTAACGTCATCAAAGGCACCTTTGGAATTTTAAAGTCACGTGTATTATAACACCAGATAATTAGTCAGACCCCGCCGTTCGCGGGGTTACGTTCCAGAAGAATGCCGCGAAGCACAAAACCGCGATGCACAAGTAAACACATAAGTGATAAAAACGGGGTTAGGTTCCATAAACTAGATTTATTTATACTATGCAACTTCAAACATTCAAAAATAGATAAACGTGTGTATACAAACATACAAATACGTACATTTTCAAAACATATGCAAATACGTACATTTTCAAAACATAAAATAGAAAGCAAAAAACACTAAAACAAAAAACATTAAAATAGTATAAAACATACTGACTGCAACAAACAAATCAATTTATAATTTTACAATTTATTTCAGGTCCGATTTGGTAATAAGAGATTCAAAGAAATCGGCTCGATAAGTGTGTTTACAAGTTCGTGATTAATAATGTTATTTAGGTGTTCATGGCATAAACCGCATACGTCTGCTTTATTTACTTACGGCCGGTCTTATATAGGTCACTAATCTGATGTTAACTTTTAATGGCTGTTAAAATAAACAAAATCTCATCAAAACGTTGGCGCTTATGACATATTATTCATTAATAAACAAATTTGTATGCGCTTTTGTTTATTTTAACCGCGAATTAAATTTAATGTCAGATTAGTGGCCTTCATAAGACCGGCCGCTAGTGTATGAAAGTTGAAACAGTTAACGTTGGCAATTCCATCCGGAAACGGCAAAGCAAATATCCGCGAACGGCAAAGAAAAGGGAGCACAAAGGTGCCCCGCGTAAAATCAAATTAGCGAACCGCAAAGCCGCGAACGGCGAGGTCTGACTGTATTTAATTCTTGTCAATGACGTTTTTGACATTTAAATAAAAAAATTCAGTCTCGTAAGGAAGCTTACTAAATTTCTCTGATGGAGTTACTTTTTGCTCATACTATAGTTTGAATGACTAGAAAATCATACAGACTAAATGACCTTGCCAAAAATGCGCAGTCCTCTAAATGGAAAATTTCAGAAATTTTCTAAACTGGCAACTTCACCAAGGCAGCGTACCAGTTCATTCATCTCATCTTAGCCAGGATTTTTTAAGCAAGCATCGCACATTATTCAGATTCACCAGCCCTTGTACAGCATTGGCATAGCTTCTTGCGATTTGTGGCTGTTCAAAAAATTGAAATCGCCCTAAAAGGGAACGATATTTGAGAATATGGAGCAGATTAATGAGAACGAGACGAAATATTATTCTAAAAGCTAAGTATGAAAATTGCTTCGAAAAGTGATAGAAGCGCTGGAATTAGGTTGTGGCTTCCCAAGTGGGGTACTTTAAAGAGGTCTGTTCTGTGATAGCCTGGGATAATGATTACAAAACAAACCTTGATGTAGATACGTCTAGGAAAAACTTAAGCTTATAAGAGAAACAGCAAAAGATATATAAAGGTCCCTGGTGGTGTAGCTTGAACAAGCGTCCACGTTCGATCAGTAGAGTTAAGCAACGCTCTTTCTGGTCAGCACTTGGATGGGAGTTCCACGGCTGCTTCTCTCGGAGCCTCGTGGTACGGCTGTCACGGAAATAGTTGGTCCCGGATGTCATAATAAGATCATGACAGTCGTTAATGCGGTTGGAAGTCCCCATAAAATGTACAGCGACGCCTATAATTGGCCTAACGGCTGTTGGCTGAGTACCAAAATAAAATTAAAAAAATAAAATAAAAATAAACACCCATCGTTACCTGCCAGTCAATTGGATTATAAGTTTTTAGTTAATTTTAGTAGTTTGCTTCCTTCAGTTTGAGTAAAAATATGACCTAAAGTTGCTTTGTTTTAGTTGGTAATTAAATAATAATTGCTTAGATGCTATAGAACGCTGTTAACAACATCAAGTCAAGTTGGAAAAACTTTAAAAAAAATTAAGCTGACAGTTTTCACAACTGCAATAATGAAAAATGTAATAGAAATATAATTTAAAGAACAAATAATACCATATTTACCTAGAGATTAAAATAAATAGAAGAAGATTAATCAATACCTACTAATTTAATATTTAATAGCCTACATAACCCGGAAACAATAATCGAATAGTTGTACATATTTTATGTGGAATCAATAACAGTCTTGCTGACAATTCCTGTTGGTTGAACTACTTATTACGAAACGGCTTTAGAATTCAAAACGAAAAAGCTATTATTAAAATAGACGTGACTATAATGATCTTACCATCCAAAATTACAAAAAAAAACTGAAAACACTGATAAGCTAACAAAATCATATTCTATAAATTTAGCTTACCATATTTGAAATAATAGTCTCCAAGTCATTTAAATGTCCATTACATTTTAAGAACTCCTAAACATGTTTATGATTATTATTACTAGCCTATAAACTACCCCGATTAACAGCAAAGCCACCCCTCCAGTTTCTTCCATTTCTCGCTGTCGATGTCGACAGCTGTGGTTATCCATTTCTCTTTAGCAGTTGCTTCTAGTATGTCCTTCCAATGCGTTGTCTGTATACCTTTTTTTATGAAGTAACGGTGGCCATTGGGTGGTTGTTGTAGTCCATTTCTCATTCATGCTTGATACATCTCTTGCGCAGCGCCATTTTAGCCTTTTGTAGGTACTGGTAGATATATTGCGAAAAACTGTTGTAAAAGCTCCACATCTATTTGTTTGTACCAAACTATACATGTAATTAGAGCAAATCCATACACAATTCTCAGTTTAATTTTTATACTGTGCTCACTTTGCCTGTCAGTAATTTAAGGCTAGTTAAAATAAAATGTTCTAATTAATTGCACAAATGATTGAATGCCCCTTTCTTAATATTTTATTTAACTGCAATATTATTTAAGCTAGCTCTCGGCAAACACGAAACTGCTTATCTCAGGTTGAGTTCTAAAATGGGCTTTATTTAAAATCAGTAGCTTTACTGTGCTATTTTTAAGTTCATACACGCGGTTCTGGTAGATACAATTTACAATCCGTCAAAAGACACAAAATGTCGCCAGCTCTACAGCGATTATTTGAACGTTCTAAAAGTTATTTTTGCAAGGAAGCATCAGGTAATTAATTTGATTATTCAGCTTGGCAACAAAAACCTTGCCTTCGTTATTAATAGAATGACGTAGACCCACGCCGACCGCTCACTTGTTTCTGGTAGTTGAAAAACCGCCAATTTCGCAAAAACTGATAACGCCGTTCGATTTTTGAAACCCACGAAGTAATTGGACTTTTGGAAAAGCGCTAGGCCTCTTCAGCAAGGTCTACACTTGTGTTTTAATTGCTTTCCCCTACGCTGACCCTCAATTTACAGATTAATCCTACCTCGTAAAGTTCTCCTCGATCTTGCTTCAATGCTGGGACCAGTTGACACTGCCGGATTCCTCCGCTGGAAACGCTCCCCTGGGACTCGAAGTCGGATTGGAAAATTTTAACTTTTATCTCCTGGAACTCGCCACAAAAACTCGTACAGCTGCCTGAACAGTTGTTAAATAAAAACGTACACATTTTATATAGCAAAATGCTTGTTTATTATTTAAAAACATCAATTAAAAATAGAGCACAAATTCGACAAGCTTTCAAATAATTTCATTCAATTGTTCTCTTCCAACAACAAAAATGCATCACGTTGCTATGTTACCACGGTGTTTTTTGTCTATTAGAAATTAGTTTTGATAGCAAAATTACACAAATGGAGTAAAATTTGATTACATAAATCTTAACTTAATATTTTTTTAAATCTAAAAAAATGTCCTTTGCTTAAAACTATCATTGTTCCTTTCGTCACTCACACAAATGTTTTTAATTCACTGCTCTTCTTTTCACTTTCTTTTATTAATGCGCACGCAGCTCGCTTTACTTCTATTCTGTTGCCTAATTTTGGGATTGCTCTTTGCAATTTCTATTTTCCTCTATACTAATTTCATTCACCTTTCAGATTGCTTGCCATTCACTGACCACTGCATTTAATACTTATCTACTTTTATTATTGTTTTAAATTGCGGTTTCATAAAATACCTTAACTCTGTGCTTTATTGACTTGATTAACTATCTTGCACTGCAAACAGAGCCAAGTTGTAGGCCTAAAACCATCTCAATATTATTTCTTCTGTTTGGAAACGTTCTCTTAGGTGAGTTATTTTCATAGGAACACCTAAAATAATAATTTTAATGATGTGAAAATGAACATAAAACTTAAAAAATTAGACTTCAGGGCTCTATAACTTCTTACTGGAAGGGCATTGTACTAAGGTATATTATGTTTAATCGATTTATTATAACCTAATAAATATATGTCCAATCGGTGTCCCATTCTTTTTGGGACACCTTGTATACTATAAATTTTGCATGTGATGACAGTCAGGTTCATATTCTTCATGGTGTTTTCTTGTAGAGTCAACCACAACTACTAAATGATTTTATATTTTGCCATATTTATTGCCTGCTTGTTCTAAAGTTTGATAGAAAGTGTCTATTTCTTCTGTAATTTTCTGTTGGTCCACAAGCTTGAATTAAGGTCACATTTTGGCTGTCATTGGTTTTTATTGCCTGTACATTTGTACATTTTCTGTAATTTCATGAATTTTTTTTAATGCTTTTCTACATAGAAGCCTACCCCATGGATAACCCACATTTTGCCCCTTCCAAAGTAGTGCTGATCTATTTCTTCTTTGTTATTTCCTCTATACTTCGAAGTATTTCCCAGTTTATTTTTTGTAATGTTGTTTTTAATTCCTGCAATCTCCCCTCTCTGTCCTCAAAGTTCAGACATTAATGGTGCAGATTTTTAGTTCTAATTTTTATTGTTTCTGTTTTTCTTTTCTGGAGAGTATTGGTCTCTAGCTTCCCTTTCGACTAAAAATCCGAAAAGACCATAATATTGTTTTTTGTGTAAAATGAGCTTGATGGATGTCCGTGGTCGTAAAGAGGTTGTCATCTGTTCAACAGAAAGATAATAGTTTTATTTGTTGTCCTTGAAAAAGAAAGATAGGTATTTCTTTAGAAAATGAACATGTATCTCTGGACCAGATCTTTACGTTTTAATTACCTACTGTGTCTTGCTCTAAGACCAAATGAAGATTAATAAATACACCAATCTTCCCAACTTATTACGTGTAAAAAGCGTATTTAGCGTTAGAATTTATTTTGTTACATAAATATTGATCTTGTTTCTTTATTTGAATCGCCGTAACCGTATAAACGTAGCCTAATTTACTGCTCGCATATTGCGCCGATATCTGTTATCTGCATTACCGGAAAAATTCGCGGAGTTTTTTCTGACAGCTTTAGCATATTTTAATAGCTTATTTTTTGTTTAGGCCTTTTTTAAAATACGAAACTGCATAGCGTTCCGTTTACGTACGTGGTCTGGAATTAGCAAAAAGCATGTAATTGCCATTTCCCAGAAAAGCCTGTTATGCAAGGTGAGTGGTTAGGTGGTTACTTTATTTTAGATTTTGATAGCGTAGTGCATTAACTTTTTGCGTCCTACTTTTCTAGCTTTTCCACGGAGGTTCTGAGGCACCGATTCGGCATGTTTTAGAAGACGTGCATTCCCATCGTCCTGTGAGCCCCATTTCTCTTTAACCTAAATCGCCTGAGCAATCCGCTAAAGTAATATTTCGTTTGGAACCTGGGGGGTTTCTGCAATCACCCTCAACCTGCTGCTAGCATAGCTGTAAGAGCCCGCTTGGAGGCTATCTAACCATCCTCTACAGAAGCTTGACCTCTCAGCTAGATAATCACGACCTAATGAACTGTGCTGCCGATTTTAAATTGGGTTAATGATAGTCACACTGCGAGCTTTAGGTGTATTAATGTAGAGAAATTAAAGCTGCTCTTAATTTGTAATTTACATTTAAATTGTTTGAGCTTTAATTGCTTATTTAATTGTGCCAATTACTAGTATAAAAAGCTATTTGGGGCTGCAACTTTCGCTTAAGTAATGCCTTTAAGATATGTTGTACTGACTATTATATGTAAAGTTTGCCTAATAAACTCAATGCACTGTCTATGTCATTTATGTGCCTGATTTCGTTACTGCTACCTTTTGTATTTTAGATATTGTCTGCTGCGATTATTTGAATTTATAAGTTCTCGACCTATCTATATTTATTGTAATTAAAGACTTGTTGGTGCTCATGATATCTGGTAATAATATCATTTAAAGAACTGCACGTCATCTTCATTGAGTCTAGCTGGCGGGCCCTTAAGTATACTTTTGTTGCTTTGCGATATCTGGGAATAATATAGCTAACAAACTTACGCAACTGAGATATGAGCTGTTATAAACAGCCACTGGAAATAGAATTGATAGGTTCGAGATGTGGGTGTACAGACGTATGCTAAACATTACATCGATGACCAACCAGTCTATCCTCAAAGAACTCAGAATTGAGGGGAAGTTGAATCCACTCATATCCCATTCATATATGAAATATTTTGGACATCTTGCCAGACACGACAACACCATTGAGATTCTGATGATTCAAGGACAAATGACAAGATAGCGATCAAGAGGGGGATTGCCGATGCCGTGGATTGACCAGATGGAGATCTTAACTGGTCAAACCTTAAAACAAGCTGCATGGGATTAAAAGATAGAAAAGAGAGAGAGTGCTGTTTTGTCATCTTCTATTTGATATTAAACGATGGTCCTGCATTTATCTTTTCTCTCTTTTTCTTATTAGTTCGTTGAGTTCCAAGGTAGAAGGCTCATTATTTTTAGTTTATTACTTTGAACAGCTTTTAAACCTTTTCTCTCGGCTTAATTTAGGTAGTTTTAGTTTTTCCTGGCTGCTAGACTGATATTGATCTTCAGGAATTTCTAGTGCTGCTCCTTTTCTTATGATTTCGATATTGTTTGACCAGGTATTTAAGCATAATTATGTAGGTTTGTTGGCATCATCTTTTTGATTGCTGATTTTGTATAGAAAATCTATTTAACTCGTTTTTATATTAACTAAAATTTCCATTGCTTCTATGAAGGAAGGTTTTTATATTATCTACCTAGCCATGGTAAAAAAAAATATTTTTCAATATATGCTCCACTAAGAGTCACACACACACCCTTCAAAAAAATTCTATCAGCAGGTCTTCAAAAATTCTTCCAGCGTGGCTTTCAAACATTCATCCGAAGAAAAACGTCGTCCTCTCAAGTGTTTTTTTTAAATTTACGGAAGAGATAATAATCACTCTTCTTGGACTTGGCTAGCTTTGTAGACTCTGGCATTGTCATGGAGCAGCATCATCTTTCGCTCGCAATTTTGGGTCTTCTTTGTTGAATGGCAGTTTTAAATTGTTTATTGTTATTTATATGCTTTTCCTGTTATTGTAGAGCCTTTATTCATATATTCAAGTAACAATATCCGTTCTGTATCCCAAAACACCGTAGCCATCAATTTTCCTGATAAAGACTGCGTTTTTTGCTTTTTTTTTGGTGACGGAGATCCCTTATGAACCCATTGCATGGATTCTTGTTTTGTCGGTGGGCCCCAGTGATAAACCAACGTCTCATCACTTGTTAGAATTTTTGAAAAAAGGCCTTTGTCGACAGCCAATGCCTGCAAGTTTTCCTCACAAATTTGTTGCCGACACAAATTTTGTTCAGGAGTAAGCAATTTTGGAATCCAACGTGCTGACACCTTATTCATTCCTAAATTTTCTGTAAGATTTTTAAAATTGTAGCTTTTGATATCCCTACTTCAGCAGCAATCATTGAAATTCTTGTTCGTCGATCTGCTAAAACCAGTTCCTAATCTTTCTTGATGCATTTGTTGGTTCTTGCTTCAACAGGTCTTCCGCATTGTGGGTCGTCTTGAATTGATTCCCTGTCCCATCGAAATTATTTACTTCAAAAATTTACCGCAAAATATGACGGCGCATCTTTCCCATAGATACACATTATCATCCTGTCATGGATATTCTTGGGTCCATTTCCCTCCTTAGTTAAGAACTTGATAACACTTCTATGTTCTAGCTAAATTTCACCCATTTTTTGTTGATACATACATACATAATCGGTTCCTCTTCTTTCCTACGGTGTAGAAGTGTCACGGCAGAGATGTCTCCACACACGACGGTCAGCAGCCATTCTCTCAGCTTGTCTCCAATCCGTTCCCTTTCCTTGTAAAGTCTTAGCTATTTCACTATTCCATGTTCTATTTAGCCTGCCTCTTTTTCTTGTTTTATCAATTCCAGTCTTCCATATAACTTTAACCTTTCTGTTCTCACTCATACGCACCATGTGACCGAACCACATTAGTTGTCCCGTTTCAATTACCGCAAGCGCTGATTTAACATTAAACCACTCACGAATGACATCCTTTATCTAATAGACTTGTCTGTCCGTCCGTTCGTCCGTCCGGGACGCTGTTTCAGCAGCCAAACCGTAAGAGATAGAGAAAAAAGTTATTAAAGTTATATGTTTGGAATGGTCATGTCAGCTCAGGAACCGAATTTCAGTCACGTGACACTTCAGGTTTTCGAGAACTCACAAAAAAGACCGTTTTTCAAATAGAACGCGTATTAAATAAAAATGTTTCAGCAGCCAAACGGAGCTGCGACCCTCTGCGCTTAAAACGTCGATCGGTTAGGCAACCACTTTGACACCTTCCAGGTCTGGGTACAGTTTTTATTTAATACGCGTTCTATTTGAAAAAAGGTCTTTTTTGTTTTTTTAAATGAGACATTTGTCTCACCGGATTGCTTGTTAATATTAATACAGCCTTTTATTGATACTATTGCTGCTGCTCTAAGATAGCACATTTCACTAGCTTGTATTATGCTCTTGTCTCTGTCACTCAGGGCCCACGTCTCACTTCCATAAGTTAATATAGAGATGTATACACTTTTAAATATTTTGGCCTTTGTGGTGCTGCTTACTTCTTTCTTTCTTATGAGTTATGAATACTTTATTCAATGCGTAAAATAATTTAGTGGCATTTGATACTCGACTACTAATTTCCGTTTCTATACTTCCCCTGGCATTTAATATTGAACTTGCTTCAATTTCATGTTATTTAATATTACTTCCAGTTGTTGCTCGTCTTTACTTATTACCATGGTTTCAGATTTTTCAATATTAATACTCGTTTTATTCTTTCTTTTATTCCATATTAGCACATTCTTTTGTAAATCTGTTTCAGTGTTAGCAAATATTACTAAGTCATCCGCATACATCAACTCGGACACGTAAACTTGCTGTAATTTATGGACTCCTAATCTTATTGGTTAATTTTTGGTTTTTGTTGATTAAACCTTTATTAAAACAACACAACCTTTTGAATATGAACGAAACATGGTCAGCTTGTATTAAAATGCCACAGCCATTCGACAGCAAAAAGTTGCGATTGTCACTTGTTTTCCACATGGCTAAATAGATAATATAAAAATCTCCTCTCGTACAAACACTTGGATTAATATATATGTATTCATTGTTTCGATTGGATATTTTAGTAGGTCAAACACAACGATGTTCTTTCTGCGAGATTCTCGTCGGAACTGTTCAATTTTTGTTTGTTGGCTTCTTGTTTAGCACAGATAGTTGGAGCATTATTTGTTTAGAATTCTTATGAAAAGTTATCTTCTGGAATATTTTGTTCTTTATTTCTACTAGGAAATTATAGCAATAATCTTTATCTCACGATGATTTCCTAGTAGTAAGGAAGACCTGGACAGTTTTGAAAAAATTTCCGGGTATGAATGATAAACACCTACACTACCTTGTCAGGTCATTTTGTATTTTAATTAGCCACCTAGGCTTTAGGGCAGCGTGCCCGTATGTTAAACCCTTTTAGTTACTTATTTGGCTTCATCGCCTAATTCCATAATAATGATTTTGCACATATTTGGCCTTAAGCGCAGTATTTCTCGTCATCTGGGGCACCCCTTTGTTGGTACTTTGACAATCGGGTGTTAACGCTCGCAGGATTTCCGAACCTTCTAGAATTTACGCTGTTGGTGTGACTGCGAGGCCTCGCGCTGTCTTTGTCACCGGCACTTATTTGTTTTATTGGGAGCCTTGCCATTGGCTGTCCAGAGTCACGTGGTAACGCCGTTTTGGCTCACGCCACTTCAAGCGTCGTAACGCTCCTTGCGGGGCATTCAGCCGAGAGCCGTCGACCTAATAAGAGGTCCGATAGTGTGTGTGTTCGTGCGGCGCTCCCGCCCTTGGCGGGGGCGTCAGCCTTTTCCCGTCTCGTGCTGCTTCAGCAAGTATGTGATAAACTGTTTCGCCTTAAGTGGCAGTTCGACTCAGGCGATTGAACAAGGGAGGTGTGTGTGTCGTTAGCGGCGATCTTATTACGCCAAGGCGTAGGTGTGATGGAATTCCATGCCCCGTTCTACGTCGTCACGTAAGGGAGTGTCCCCTTTAGCTCGTTGTGCGAGGATTCCGTTGAGGTAGGACATCACTTGTGCTAGTTTGGCCGTCGTAGCGGCGTTTGTTGAAGCGCCAGCCTTTGTCGCCATTTTGGGCGCATCCAGACCATTCACACGTCGGCCGTTTTAGCGGCGAATGAATTGCCACAGACAACCTGTTTCCCGCAAGCTGGACCGCATGCTGATCTCTTGGATCGTCACCAATAAAATTAAGGTATTTGTAACCATTGAATTATACTAACTTCTCGTGCGCGAGCTGTGCGCTTAATCATGTGAATAACTGTGAAATCTTGTGCACCGTTAAAAACGTACCCTTCGCATCTTAAATTGTTGTCGCGAAGTGGCGTCGCTCGTTCATTTTTGATCTAATCACTTCCCTCACTTGGGCTTTGCTGTGTTTGCCCAAATTATCATGTGAGCATTTTTATGAACAAACGTTCCCTTTGTGGGACTCATATGTCAAACTGCTTTTGATTTTGTACAGTTATGGGTGTTGTTTAGTAACCGTAGTGCGCCCATCAGCTGATGCTTATTTATAAGAATTAACGCAATGTTTGCGGCACGCTTTGCTGCCCCAATGTAAGACTGGACCAATAGACGCTTATCTAATTAAGAGACGCTTTATTCTTGGTCGCTTTGTGCATGTTCTGTTTCAGCATGCGCCCATCATGGAGGAGATAAATGTACGGTGGAGCCAGTGAGATCAGAGCGTGCAGGTAGGCTCGGTGGTGACATTGCCGTGGCTGAAAAAGCCCCCTTTATGATCTAAGTATTTTTGCCATCACGAAATCGTTGTGTGAGTTTATAATTCACGAGTACCCCTATCGACGGAGTGTCTTGAATACTTCGCCCCTGTCTAACCGCCCAGGCCCGGTTATCCGGGTTAAGACAGGCTTGGTGGCGCCCTCATAATTTTGACGTACCCTATATATATGCCTCAGCACGCTTGCCCAGAACGTATCGTGTGACTCACGCCCGACTCCCTGAGCGTTCCAGCCGTGGCCTTTAGCCTGTTTTTAGCAAATCTCAGGGCAAGTGTGCCAGTTTTCCCGGACTGATTCCGTGGTGCGATGCTCACCTTGGGTGGGTGTCGTAAAGTTGTTTTAATACCGTAACAACCTGGACAAAAGATGCTTCTTCAAAAATTCAGCAACTGTAGCTGTAAATTACTTATGCATCGGTGTAATTTGTGAGGGGTGGGGGGGAAGAGGTGGCCCCCTCAAAATTTTGATTTTAAAGTGCAAGTGCAGCATTCTTTTGCAATGTAGGTTTAAAAATGTCGAGGAGTCTTGATTTTGCCCCCCCCCCCCCCCCTCCAAAGTGATGTTTGTGCTTATGCACTTCTATTTATATCAAATATGTATTTCAATATTCATCTTGCCCCTTCACAAATAAATTAAATTTGGAATTTAGTAGTTTTAAAATTTTATCAACGGTACCTACCTATATTTTCTTCTTTGTTTTTCTTAACTCAAGTGTAATTTTATCACTAAGATCCAGACAGATTTAATGATAAGCATTTTCAAGCAAATGCTCAGTGGTGTACGCTGAATATTTTTTGAAAAGTAACAATTTTCGTCACTAACATCAACTGTTCTTTGACTTTTCAACATCCAGAGTGATTTTAATGAATACATATGCTTAATTCCTTTACGTATATTAATAATATTTGCAGTGATTTTTTCAAAGTAACTATTAAAATATCTCGTAGTTGCCTGTATACAGATTGCGGCAGGCAACTAGGACCATAGCAAAAGCAAGGGGACTTTACATGTGGCCGTAATTGTATTTAAAAAATTTAAAAATTGAATATATACCGAGATGGACTGCTCTATAATTGTCTATTTATTAATTTAATTTAATTGTCTTCTATATAAGTTAGGGCAAATCCAAATACACAATTCACTGTTGAATATTTTACTGTGTTCAAACTTTGCCTGTCATTTAGTTACCAGGCTGGTTAAAATATGAAATGTACTGATTTACTTCACAAAATAAATGGTTGTAGGCCCCTCTTTATATTTTATTCAACTGCAATTAATTAGAAAAACGCTAGCTCTCAGTAGAATACAAGCTCTTTAATCTCAGGGTGAGTTCCGAAATCGACTGTATTTTAAAATTAATCTGAAATGGTCAGTAGTTCAAACACGCGGTAGCTCAAGGTCCACAATTCTGTCAAATCACAAATCGGTTGACTAGTGCAAACAGCGGTTCATTGAAAGTTAAAATACTCGTGAAATATGACAATTCGTAAGGTAATTATTCAAAATTTCGCGCTTGGCAACAAATAACAACTTGTGTTTCTAGCAGTTACGTAGTTCGTGACGGCAGACAGACGCCGTCCAAATTTTGGCAATTGTTTCTGGTAGCTTCCTGCAGAGCTTCATCTTCCGCCAAACCACCGATTTTACTGACGCCTGACTAATTACTTAACATGCGGCTTAGCTAGAGCTTTGGAAAGGATCTTCTCTTCGTTAACAAGATTTGATGTCATATGCACCTCGTTTTCCCGACGCTGACAGTATTTATTTAGGCTAAATCGTACCTTATAAAAACTCGCAAGAACAGCATCGGCCCCTCTGGAAATGACGCCGTTGAATTTTCTCAGCTATTCCTGCTCCCCTTGCTACCAAATCTGCTGGAGATGTTCTTGCAGACCTGTACTCTGCCGTAGTCTGCTGTCCTCTTGGTTTCTATACTCCTCTTGGCCGTTGTCGAAGATCGCAAAAATGAAGTTGATCGGCCCCGATATCCTCTTAGTTGAAATTATGGAATTTGTATGTTTTTTGTTACGGAACTTGTTGAAAATACACCCACTTGTACACTGGCACTTGGGCAATAAACTGGTATACTTTTTATAGCTTGGAAAACACTTTTATTATTAAAATTATATAAAAATATGGAGCACAAATTTCAACAAACAGTCAAGTAAGTAATTTTCAATTGTTCTCCTCCGTTATTAAACAAAAACGAATCTGGTTGCTATGAGACAATATTAACGGAAATTATATTTGATAACTTAAAGTACAAAATGGAAAGAAATTTGATTACATAAATTATATTTTACATTTTTCTGATAATCTAAGTTATTGTCTTTTCTTACATCTAAAATTATTTCGGTAGCGCTGCGCACACACACCTTTAATTTTAACCACTGCTCTGCTTTTGCACTAATTGTAATTTTAAATGCACTGATTTATTCGAGTTCACCACTTCTCATTTGCTTTGTTCATGTCCTGCTGCCTGCTTCTCAAATTGCTCTTTTGCAATGTCCTGTTATTTGTTTCTATCTTTCTTTACCTTTTAGATTCCCCACAAATTTTACTTTTATTGACATTTAATAAAAAAACTACGCTTTTTTTAACCTGCACATAGCGAACCTTTTTGTGTCTATTAATTTATTTCGGTTCGGCTTTCTATTATGCACAAACCTATTAATTTTGTTTATTTAAAAGTCAATTTCGACCCATGTGAAAGCAAGCTTTGCCTTTTGCTTTCCTTACTCAACTACTTTATTATTTCTCGCATCTCTTTATCAATGCATTTACTGTTTGAATTTTTAGTTTAAAAACACCCAAATTCTGTGCTTATTGAATTGGTCCATTATGTTGCACTGCTAGTAGAGTCGAGTCGTGGGCTTAATACCATTACAATACCTTGTATTTTTAATGATCCTAACGACCTACCGCTATCGCACATTGATTGTTCGTTTGTTAAACACCACGACAGCCACATGCATATTCTCCTTGCTTTTACAATGGTCTTAGTTGCCTGCCGCAATCTGTATAATAGTTGATAGTATATAAGTACAGTAGAACTCGCTTTGAATGATCACGGTTTCAGCAAATTCACGTTTATAACGAATACTTTTGAGGGTATATTTGAATTACATTTGATTTAATGCATGTATTTCATGTTTATTACGAATTCATTTCACAGGAATAACGAATCAAAATTTAAGAATATATTCTTAGAACTAGTTCTTTTCATCTTCTAATAAAATGTAACTGAAAGATATTATTTTGTTGCGGCAACATTATAACAACGAAGGTTTTCTAGGAAAATAGTGGTCAGTTAAATTTCTTAGTAGGCTGCTTTCTCAAAAGAGTTGGGAAAATCTCCAACTGGATGTATCTTAGTCGTTCCTTTACTGACGTTCCGTATGTACCTACGCATTTTCTGGTTGTAGAAAAATGTCTGGAATTAAACTGAAAATTTTATCGGTTTCCAAATAAGTAGAAATTATACAGGAGTTGGAAATTTGCTCAAATTGTGACCTTGGATATAACGAGTAACGGTTATTACGAACAACGAGTTTTACGGTAATTGAGTAATTATTCTGCTTTCGCTGTACTGTAATATATTGTTATGGTAGGTACACTAGCAGATGGATTTGGATGAAGAGTAAATGTAAATAGAATTAGGAGATCAATGCAATCGATCTTGACAAATTTAAAAGAACAGGCTGTTTGAATTAAGTTTATTATTAAAAATCTAATTTGAGACAAATTAATATGAAAGTTATAACTGTTGAGTATTCTATAGGGGTTTTAGAATTTAGAAAGTAAATACATGGTTGTATCACACATGACAAATGTAAATTCTAATGAAAAAATATGTTGAAGTAGGTAAGACTCAAATGAACTTAAGTTATAGATGGTATTAATAATTAAAATATGGTAGTTAGGCGAATTTGTTACGATTATTAATTATAACAAATTATAAAAACATGTAATTTTTACAACTTTGGTCTGAATAAAAATATTGAAATTTACCCTATTTATAAATGTTAGTTTTGAAAATGTTTAAAAAAGATCATTAATAAAATCTACGAGGTGATAATACTAGTGAAACATAAAGAAGATTATTACAAATGAAGCATCAGTTATAGAAGAGTATTGGAAGATGTAAGAATTAAATAGAAGCAAGAATAGTTATTAATTATAAAAGAATTCAAGATTTGGATGGAAATAGTTTATTTTAAATAATACAATTGACAAGGAGTTACATTGGTTTGAGTATTGCTAAGTGCTGGTTTCGTGAAGGCGTTCTGAAGACAAGAGGATCTGTTCGGGGAAGATAGCAGAGGGACGACTGGACACGAGGTATTCTGTTGGTTACTGACAACAGAGGTTGGTGAAGCTTGGAGCTATGGCAGAAGGATATCAATTGGAGATAGTCTATGACAGCTAACTTGCTGTGGAGCTGTATGAAGCAGGGTGTTTCCGGAAGGTAGCAGTTGCACGAGCAGAGTAGGAAGAGGTCTGTCCTGGTAGCAGCCGGGAGTCGACAAGTTGACAGCTGTTGTCAGTAAGCAATACATCACAGCAGGACTAACTAATACAAATAGAATTGAGTATTTGTCATATTTGATTGAGATTAGTAATAGAACTTGGTTTGACATAAAAGGTGACAGTTAATGCCATTACACAATTGAAAGTAATTTTTAAAATAAAATTTAATTAACAAGCAACTAAATAATCAAACCAACCCTGAAAGAGTCTCAAGGCGCTATAAATTTTAATAATTAAATAATATTGAAATTCGAACGATACAATTCAAGTTAAAATTAATAGCAGTCACTGCAATATATTTATTCTGTGAGAGCGTTACAGATAATAAAACCCCACTCGCACACCTTGTAATTATTATCTTAGTTACTATACAACGATAGTCACGGTTCAGCTGATCAACTGCACATGTGAATATGTTTCTACAGATTTTGTAGTTATCTCTAGGGATATACAAATTTTATAAAACTGTTGTAAGTTTTATACTCTTTAATTCAAAGTTTGGTTTGGACAACCATTGCAGTTTTGTGAATTTACCGTGTTATCATTAAATCTGTCCGGGTCCTATAAATCAGGGATGTCCAACTTCAAGGGGCACAAGGGCCGCTGTAAAAAATTTGAAGGTTATAAGGGCCGCATCATAAAATGTGTCGTATGCGACTTTGTGAGTGATTTATAATAAATATAAAACGTGTATATTTCCTGAGGTAATCGACAAACTTACACCATATGTTCTAGAAGTGATTCCAAACAAAAAAATTCATATTCACTTTAGGTTAATTCCTTTCCGTTCTTGAGATACCGACAAAAGAAAAAAGATACATCAATTAATGTAAATTTACGTATAGAGATGTGACGTTTCACCCCCTTACTAAGGGCGTCAAACATTTACCCCTCGGGTAAGCTCAAATCGGAGAAATAGGTTCACTCAAATATATATTTTATTAGGTAAAACACCAGATAATTACCAAAACAAATATAATGTTTATAGCTAGTTACAATGATTAATTGAAAATAACCCTGAGTTGTACATTATTTAAAATTAACATGTTCTTCTGGAACGGTGTCTGGTTTCGTGGATCGAGCTGCAACCCAATGCATCGGCGACTGTTGCGGGTCCCTATTGGTAGTCCGCCGGTACGCACGCCGATTCTTCGGGAAATGGGCTGAGTAGGTCTTTTGTTCCTGCAAACTTGACCTTCCACTCAGCAGTGACTTTAAGCTGTAATTTTCCAGTGAATTTTGCGATTTTAAGAGTTACCTGGGAGGGGGGGGCTCTGCGTTAGTGCCTAAATCCTGGTGCAGAGGTTGCTGATACCTTACGACGGCTAGGCGTCGTTTTTGGAGCGAACGCGGTGTCAAATCCTGCAAATGGAATTTATTCGCCTTGAGCCGGAGTCCAAGAATTCGTCTCTTAATGACCAAAAAAAGGCCCTGCAGGTGAGTTTATGAAGGGCGGGTACAGGACACTAGCCGCTCACAAGCGGGGTAGAGGCTGCGATTCCTACAGGTTACAGGTTTAATTATTAATAAAATGAGGTTATGAGGAATATTTCACCTCTCGGGGTGCCGGGATTTGCGTTTAAAATTAGGCGGTCGGAAATGGCTTTAAACAGTTAACCCTGCAAGACAGTACAACGTATTAAGGCAGGGTTAAAACCTCAGAGAAAGTTTAACAATCAAGGTAAAATCGAATTCTAGCGGTCTTGCTCTTGCGGGAAATTTGAACTTCTCGGGCTGACAGTACAACACGTTATCTCCCTTGAAGCCTGGTCTAGTAAGGGTTGGAAGCCTACTCCGTTAGACAGTTCAGCGTGTCAGACCGGAGGGCACAGGTGGAAAAGGAGAGGACACGGTCAGGACTGGTGGACTCAAGGGGAAATTTTCTCAAGTTACTGGAACTGGCAGTGCAATATTCTTTTATACCTTTTTTGCCGCGTTATCGGGGTACTTGCCCTAGCTTCCACTGGACAGAGAACGATGCGGTCGTTCATACTTCGCGGCCACGCCCATCGCGGCTAGGATTTCTTATCGCCAGTTCACGCGTCGAATTGATGCAGCGCTTGATTAGGCGATATATCAAATTTAAATATACAGTTTATGTATAATAAAAATTTAATACAGGAGCAAGCGTTACAGAGATAGGTAAGCTAGATAAAATGACATTCGTTGATAAGTAAAAACTGTCAAAGTAATCATTAGTTAACAACAATTAACAACTAGAAGAACTAGACACTACTAAACAACAATCAAAAACAGGTGTCTGATCGCTACAGCACCATTCGAGTTGGTGGAAACTTCCAGACTGAGACAACGGACTAATGATATATTTTTGTACCTTTGTCCTATGGCTCTATTTAAAATTGTTTTCAACTATTTATAATGTATATTCTAGATTCATGTTTCCTGAAAGTATAGTATGTATCGATCCGCGGGCCGCAAAAATATCCTGGAGGGCCGCATGCGGCCCGCGGGCCTCATGTTGGACAGCCCTGCTATAAATCACCGAAGCATTCATATTACTTCAACATTAAATAAAAATAAAACAACTGTGTCCATTACTACACTACGCTTTACTGCAAAACAATTACAAGCTAAAACTAGAAAAATAATAATCTCTTAAATTAGCACATAAATATAAATTCCATAAAAAAAACTATGTACACATTATATACAAATTAAATACAAAAACAGTCACAGCATAAAATGTATAAACTTAAGCCATAAATACCTATTCAATAAAATCTTACATTAACATAACATAGGGAATAATTCAGACACACTTTTGTCCCACATATCCAGGTCATCCACTACACTATGGGGAGAATCAAAGGATTCATACCCGCAATCGGAAGAGCTATACGATGGAGAAAGTCCTTCTGAATCTTCACTGATAATAGGAAGTTGTAGGGTTTGTACTTTAGATGGTTCTGTAAGCAACACAGATGGTTCTCTAAGCAACACAGATTGTTCAGTAGGACTTTCATCAATCTCCACAGCTTCATCAGACGTTGTGACTTCTGTAACAGCCTCACTAAGAGACAGATTTTCATCATTCACGATAATTGTTATGCAATTTGTAGACTCATCCAGCGTCCCATACAGAACATCAGAATTGTCCATAGATATGTCAGGAGTTGTGTTTATGTAAAGTGTCTCCAAATTACACTCCTTTTGCGCAGTTTTTGGCATTATGCGCTGAAGCCTCGTTTTTGTATTTAAATGTTTAAGTGTACTTTGCTTTTTGAAGTTCCTACGAGAGTCTTTACTAACCGGCACAGCTTTGTTCGTATTTTTCTGTGTAATTTTTGAGTTTATTTTAAGTGTTTGTGGCTCTTGCTTTGCACTATAGTCATGGTGTAGTAACAAAAAAGGGGAAATCTCATTTTCCAAGCCGTTCTTGGACTTTACATTATCACATCTACTGGATTCCAGGTCCTCTGATGGCGACCCCACCACTGGTCGAGCACTGTCTTGTCCACCAACATCTGGTTCCTGTGAAGAGTAACGAGATATTTGTAAATGCACGTATGCTGACAGTTTTAAATACATTTGGTTTGCTATACGTACAGCTGCTTTATAGCAGTTCTATTCTAACTGTTAAATGGATATGTGACAATTTGTTTTCTTTACATGCATAATGTTTGTGGGAATATTAGAAGCATTTGTTTTTAAAGAAGTGTTGTAATTCTGAGTGGGTGAGCAGCTTTTGCAAACTGTAATTTTAAGCTATGTGAGCAATTTAACATTTTTTAATTATTAATGTGATTTCCAATTAAGAGAAAATAACATTTACAAGCTTAGGTTGCAGTAGTTGTGATTTGCACGCTTTTTGAGCTATATAGAGTATTCCATTTCGAATGTGATATGCCAAATTGCAGTTATACAGAGTGGTTCAATGCTTATCCCTTTCTATTTCTGAATTAGGTAAAAGCGAGGAAACACGTTTTAGTAAATATTAATTGATACAGGCAAAACAAAATTTATTGTTTGCACCTATTCAATGTTTGTGTTAAAATCATACTACACCAACTTTTTACCTGAATACCATGTAAAAGACAACAAAAATAATTACAAAATTAAATGTTGATTCCATAGAATGCAGAAAAATACTCATCACAAAAATAAAAGCAAACATTTATGCGGTTAATCAAGTGAGACCTTACGGTCTTGCATTAAAAACATTGTTACAGCTATTAGTCTACTATTTCAATGAATTATTAAGCTTGAAAAAAACCAATCAATACAAGCAAGCTCCTTAATGACAGCCTTAGATAGAGAGTACTTATTTCCTCTTCGTTATTTATTGATTGCTGCTCCAGAAACCACCTAATCAAACGATCGAAACTTGAACAATGACATGCTACTATACAATTTTTGTAATAGTTTGCCTGCTTACAAAGATAAAAAATTGTGTGTAGATAATAAAATTAATCAATCCAAGTAGTAGCACACTGAGATTGCATGAAAAACTTGTATCCCCTTTATCCCCATCAAAGCTAAATAAGAATGTTAATGAACGTCACAACACTCTGTGTACTGCATCTTTAATTTTTGCACTAGAAACTGCAAAATTATAATTTAAAGCAACAGCAAAATTAATTGAAAATGGTGCAACACACAATCCACTATCTTATTATATGCTAAATTTAGCATGAATAACTAGAAATTGGTATTTTGATTTCAAAGAACATATTGAGCAACTAGGTCTAATGCTGTAGCAGTTACTACATCATCCACATAAATTTTGTGCAAGTGTGCAAGTTTGCAAGAACGTATGATGACCTGTGGCCTAAACATTTGACATACTCGTGCAACCGTGCAGTTTCATAACCTGCGCAACATTTGAACAAAACCAGGGACAACTAAAAATTTCGATTAACTTTCGATTCACCTGATTGTCACTACTTGTTGCAATTCACAAAAAAGATCCATAAAAGCATCAAGGTATCTATAATAATCATTTAATTGTAATCAGTCCTCAAAGCCCCACCCCCAGGCAGTACTCACTTGACAATTTGTCTTTTGAGCAGCAGCTTCCAGGTCTGCGGCGATATCCTGAAGGAGGCTCTGGGTAAGCTGCTCCAGGGACTCGATGTCCACGTCTCGGTCGAGCTCGTTGAGCAGGTCTGGTAGAGAAGGCAGGCCAATACAATCTTCCACAGAGCTGTGAGAGTTTGCGTCTTCAAAGCCGCTGCTGAGTATGGGTCCAGCCCCTTCGGCAGAGAGTCGGATTCTGTAGATCCTTGCTGGGCCTCACACTCGACAGAACGGTTTTGAAAGCAGTTACCACACGGCCTGTGGAGCTTGGTCTTAAGCTCGCCGTTCTCTTCCGTTAGCTTCTTGTTGAGGTTTCTTAGCTCTTTACACTCGGTCATGAGCGTTTCGTTCTTGAAAAAGAGCTCCTGAATGGCATGCTCCATCTCCTCCATCTTCGCCTTCTTGCGGTCCCTTGATGTTTGTGCCGCCACACGGTTCTTGAGTTTTCTGCAATGGGTTGAGTTAGTAATTTTTGAGAAATTTATGGGTTCCAACTTACTTCCTCTGTAGTTTTTCTTCCCATGTTAAGTGGTCTAATCTTCGCTTCTTTGCCCTCGAAGAGGACCCTTCATGATCGTCCATTATGTTCATGTTATTATTAGATAAATATTTTAAAATTGTTGGAACTGTTACACTCATTTTGGTAAAAATTGATTAGAAATTATTAAAAACATCCAAGGCCAAACTTAATGATAATTTATTTATTTATTTACAATGCTTGCACGGTTGCTATTACTGACGTATTTTTGTAACACGAGATGCACTCTTTCGGATTTTCATATCTACTGAGCAATGCTTCTCGCCTCTGGTCTTAAAATTCACGAAACACATAAACTACAACATGATGCAACAATCAATATTGGAATGTGGCAGTGGCACTGACGTAAAACTCCACAACTCAGATGTGGTTTATTGTGATTGGTTCGTTTCAATAACGTGACTAACCAGTGGCGGCGTGAAAATATTTTACTGTTTTTTATTATTATTGATTCAATCCGTAACCAAGGACGAAATTAAATGTATCTTTATTTTATGCAGTGCAATCAATTCTACCGTTCTCAGTGGTGAAAAAACAATAAACACTACATATCACTAGACTTACCATAAAAAAACTTAAACAGGTTCTCCATCTCCATACTATTAATTTTGAATGGATACTACGAGCAAAAAGTACAGAAGATGTGGCCAATATCCTTATTCAATATAGTCAATATCAATTAAAAATTGCAATCAAAGACGCAACCTATAAAATAAAACTTGGAACAAACACGAAAAATAGAAGCGAATGGGTGGCACAGGACCCACTACGTTCACTCAATAAAAAAATGACAACAAAGCGACGAGAAGATGTAAAACCTATAAATAGTATATTGTATGTTAAGAGCTGAAAGTGCATTCTTGCCGCTTGCGCATGAATATTGCTGGTTGAGACGAAGTCGAAACCAGCAATCATGCAAAAGCGGCAAGCCCACTTTTAGCTCGAAACATACATACTATTTTTTCGACAACTGAGCATATTATTAAAGGAAAATATCAAATTTCGTTTTATCGTAAAAATTAATTGACAATCAAGTTAACATTACACGCGCAGTCTATATGACATGTGACGCGATTATTTCCACAAATGATGGGCGTTGTCAAGGAAACATTCGGACGTGGCTACCTATTTTGTTAACGCGGAAACCCAAAACGCTCGGCGAGCGGCAAAAAGATGAAAACGCACGCTCAGCGGCAAATGTCAACTTTCTGTTGTCAAATGACAGTGAGAAAAATCTACTTTCGATGTCAGTCGTCGAAAAAACAAATTACGTAAATACAATCGTGTTCAAAAATATGTTGAACAGAGATAGTTATAAGTTTATTGGTGGTAGTGTTTTTACTCAACAAAGACTCACACTGTGTCGTTAACTAGGTAGACCTAGATGTATAATTTCAAAATATTTGTACGTATAACACTTTTTCGTACTTTGTGTAATTAACTCATACTCACAAAGCACAAATGATGTACAACACTTTAATGAACACGACTGTACTATAATAGGACCAATGAAAAATTACTATTCTGGAGACGCAATACCAAAAAGTGAAAACAGTAGACGTCAATACCTTGGTATCGCCGACCAATAACAAAATGAGACAAAATAAATAAGAGACCTTTAGAGTGCACTAAAAGATGATCTTGTGGAAATTGCCAATAATTTCAATAACGCAAGAAAACTACTTGTTGTAAAATAGTTTGCCCAGTTAGTCCAACCCACAATTTTCCTGCGAAATTTAATGTAAACTCTCTGTTCCTGATGTCAACTGACAATGGAAAATGTTGGGAAATTGTCACAGAACTGAAAAACATTGAAGCTCCAGGTATTGACCTTACCTAGTAACCTAACATCAGAAACAATAAAGAATATTGTGAAAATTATTGTTGGCCCTTAATAGTAATAAATTAAATATTTGAAATTGGTGAATGCCATGAAGTTTGTAAAACGACAGTTGTAAAACCGCTATTTGAAAACAACGACAAAGAAATTCCTGAAAATTGTAGGTCTATCTCATTGGTATCTAACATAGCAAAAATATTTGAAAACGTGTGTCAAGACTTCAGAAATACTTACAAATTATTAACTAATCTCTGAGAACCAGTTTGGTTTTCAGGATGGACTCTTCACGCAAGACAGAATCATCGCTCTAGTAAATTTGTAAAAAAAATGTCTTTATGGACTTAAGCCAAGGCGTTCGATACTGTAAACCATGAACTACTACTATCAGCCTTAAGTAACTGTTAAGAAAACTAAAATCGTACCTACGAAACAGAGAACAATATACAAAAAATAGACAGCATTCTCAGTGACAGGGCAATAGTAGATGCAAAGTACCCCAAGAATCCATTTTGGGTCCTCTATTATTTACGGTATACTTGAATGAGCTATTAGAACGACTTTCAGTAGGAAAGCTCCTCGCATTCGCTGACGGCATTGCTATTTTTTTAATAAATGGAACACCTGGACTGACCTCAAACAGAAGACTGAAACAGATATGCTTATGCTTGCAATGAAATACTGTTTTGAAATTACTAACCGCTAATTAAAAAAGAAACACAAATGCATCTCCTTCACGTTCTATAACTACAATTGCCCTGCTTTCAATTAATTCCTTTTTAATTAAATTACTAATTAAATTCCTTTTTGTGTATTTGCCTTGGAATTGAATTACTTTTCAAAATGCGGTAATTGTAATTGGGAATTGTCATCTTTGTTAGAAAGTACTTGAAAATTCCTTTTTAAAAGTAATTAATTACTGCATTCAATTACTCAATTACTTTCGTGTAATTAAATTACTCTAAAGTATTTAAATTACTTCATAGGTATTTGAATTACTTGTGGTAATTGAAATTACTCGAGGTAATTGAATTACTTTGTGGTATTTCAATTACTGAATTACTGACTTCGATATGGTGCTAGATCTCCAGAACGCATAAATAAAAAAGATAAGTTCTTATTAAGCAAATCGCAGGGTATTTCCCGCGCAATATAATTTATTATTTCCTCTGACGAGTCGAATAACAGCAACTTCTGCATTTTGTATGACGCGTCCACGAACATTAGTGTGTGTATCTCTAGCTTGTAATAATGACAATAGTTATTGTGAGAGACGCTAAGTGTAAGACGCTATAAGAATATTTGCTGTAAGTACATTACAGATTACAATGCCTACGGTAAAATAATAATTTTAAATTAAATAGATTCATTAGACGATAGTGGTTCATAATGATTATTTATTCATTTCAATTTGCTTGTTTTAAACGATCCGTGCAAGTGTAACAGACGTTAGATCCAGAAAATTATGTTTTTGAGTGAGGAATTGAATTAAACGGACAAAATTCGATAACAACATTTAAACAACGGAAAACACATATATAAAATGTACCTAATTGCAGAATCCCATGTCTGGTTGACTCAAAAATGCATTATGGCGTATGGTAATTTTAGTTAAGTTTGCCGCATTCTTGCATGGAACATTTTGTAAATTATCCATTCTTTGTCGCTTTCTTGCCTTGTAATGCTCATATGCTGCTTTCTATACTGGCTGCAGCATGTTAGCTTCGATTATTATTAAAACACCCCTTGCTAATTAGGAGATATTCAAATATTGGCTTCTTAATGATTTTACACAAAATTCCATTTAGTTTTTTAAAATAACAGTGTATAGTGACCCAATTTACGTAATTTCAGATATTATGTAATTTCTTTTTGAATACATGGTATAAAGGTCACTTGAATGTAAAAATGACTTAATTGTTACGTGCTTGAGCAAATGTCTTTTGTTTTTGTATCTAAAGTACGAATTCTTATTTCAGTCATCCGTCAACTTTCAATCGTCCCTGAGCAACACCAAATTGACATTTTGTTTTATAATTTCAGAAGTTACCTAATACATTTTTAATAACTATTTGTATTACTAGGGAGGAAAATGTATCATTCCCTCCCGCAGATGTAGTTTAGTTCTTCAGAGTTTGCGAGAACAGTACCTAATCAATTTATTGTAATCGTGCATGGGATGAAATGACGTTTTAGTCCAGAGTTATACATACAACACTTTGACATTTTATGATGACACTATCTCTTGTAATCAGCTGCATTCAAAAATATTTAAATATGAAAACCAGGAGGCTAGTTGTCTCCCGTCTCTAATGGCAACAGCAGTCAATGTTATTCCCTCCCACTGTCATTTGAAACCAACCAGTGACCCAAACGTATATTTATTTTTCCTATACCCCTTGGTATATATACACCTTGGCCTTGCAGACCAAGCTCCTTCATGGGGTGTTAGTGGCTCACCATTATTATATCCCTAACAGGCGACAGAAAATGTCACTTTCGTATAAAGGGGTAAAAAAGTATTTTCAAACAGAGCCAACAAAAAAATGCTCAAGTTGCGCCAATTGGATCGTTGTTCTACAAAATCTAAATACTTAAGAAATCCAATGCTCCACCCTGTATACTTAGGTAAGTTACATATTTTTGTCATTCAGCCCACGGTAATAGATAGAGGAGGTAGCACGACGGACGCTTCAAATGTGTCCGCTGAGTTGTAACGCTCGAGGCCGAGAGAGACAGCTATATGCGGGCTGGCCACAATAATGGGTCGTTTTGGAATACATGCAGTTTTCCAGTTATTACATATGTCATCACTTTAAATAAAACTTATATACTAATTAATAGTGGATAACTAAGGGTTTTTACAATAATAAATTAGGATTACGCTATTGATTAAGTACTAAGTCGATTGTAGTTTTGATTCCTTTTTCTTTTCCGTAGATTTTTTAGCGACCATCTTTTCCTGTTGTTTATAATATTGATTAATTCTCATAGTAACGTAGAAAAAGATACTATTTGTCAAAATGTTCATTTTATGTTCTTCACACGGAAATGGAAAAAAATCCAGGTTTTGCTCAAATATATCTTCAACTGTTTTGTCAAATACGTCCACTGAATCAATATGATTCATTAAGATGGTTTCTATCTGTTTGAAAAAATGAAACATCTCTAACTCCGGATGATTTAAAGCACCTTTTGATTTTATGTTTGTTAAAGCTGACAATTCAATAATTAAATGTGCAGTTTCTTTGTGGTAAAGGTGTTGTTTGCATAAAGGGCAATTTGTAAGTTTAAACATTTTTTTGGAAATATATCCCGCTAAATAATATATTACGCAGTCTATAGTTTCGGGAGTAAAAAAATCGGATTCAATATCTTCACTGCGTTCTTCCCAGTCCTCGCTGTTAAGTAAATTATCTAATTGTGTTCTTATTTTAAGTAAGTGTGTTTGTCTGCATTCATTATTTGCGGTAAATATGTTTTTAAAATCTTCAAAATTAAATGATCGATTCCTCATGTCCGTTTCAGAAACAGTGCAGTTTCCGAATGCTGGAGGTTTTAGTAATTTGTAAACAGAAAGCATTCTGTATAACTGTAGAAATGTTCCAAACGTAGGATGATCATTTGCTCTTCCCGCTTGACGTATAGTGCCGAAAAATTGCTAAATATAAAAGGCAAATTAATAAAATATCTATTTAAATTTAATAAATTACTTTACCTCTAGTGGATCTTGATTTAATTTCCCTGTCAATACATACTTAAACCCACAGGAATCCATTAAATACTGCGAAAGATCTATTGTGGATAGCAAGGAAACGCGTAAACCCTCTGCTGTAGTATTGGTTAAAAATTGGTTTTTATTAATTGTGCCATAAATTACCATTTTTTCCCACAAATCTAACCAGTTAAGATTGTCTCGTAAAACCTACAATAAGCAGTGTATTGTTTTACAAAATACGCAGCGGAAGTCTTAGTCATCCTTACATTAAAATCTTTACTATTTTTTCGAAGTCCTTCAGCAGGAAACCTGCGATTTATAGCGTCAAAAAGATCATTCATCCTTCTTGTAAATGATATAGTGCAATTTGCATCTTTTAGGTGTGTGTACTTAAACTGGTAAAACGTTAGTCCATCTGCTACGCTATTGCTAAATACCTGAAAATATTAGTAGTAGATAAAACTGAAAATCTAAGATCATCCGTAATAATTCAGTGGAGTACCTGGGTAGCCAATTTAACTCGCATTTTCAGTAAATTTGAAGGATTTATATGCCTCTCAGTTAATTTTGGACAAACTCTCAAATTTCCCGGTAATTTTGTGTCAATATTCAGCAGCTTTTCATAATATTGCCACCCTATAATTCCTTCGGGAGTCTACAATAATAAGAATTTTAATAAACATACATTTAGGTAATATTAAATACATACATGGAGACACGTCTGATTAAACAATCTGTTTCTAATACATTTGATAATGTGCGGTGCATCTGAAAAAAAATATAAATGACGGGAATCGTCCATTGGATGCAAAATTTTATGAACAGGATTTTGGAAATTTCCTGTTATGCCAAACTTCGTCCACATTTTGCGATTGGTTGATGCTCCATCGCACACAATTCCATCAATAATAGCTCCACATTTTTCTAATCTTTGTATTATTTGCAATACTAATTGAGCTAAGCATGTACCACTTGTAGGGCCCTTAGATGCAAATACTGCAACAGGCTGTGCGAAATTTTCAGCCAAAGAAGAAAACATAAACACCAAACCATGATCAGCCAGTTTGTTGGTTGTTAAAGCAGTAGCTTTATTATTTTCCCCAAAGTCTTGAACGCCTATAAGTTTCATGGTCTTCACGTTTAAATTTATACATTGTCGAACATGTATTTCGTCAAAAATTAATATCCCGTGACATTGATATTGATTTTTTTTTCTCATTTTTTCCCCAAATGCTTCGAAAAAACTGTCATCTAGGCCACATTTTAATTTAACTCGTGAAAGATATCCCCTTATAGTTGAAACAGCCGGCAGTGGCATAATTTCATTGTTTCTTAAAAACTTGTAAGTTGTTGGACTTCGTATATGTAATAACAAACATAAAAGCAGCCATTCCGAAGTGTAACGTCGTGATGTTTTCTTATTGTATTTACAAGATTTAATACATTCACTAATCAGGAGTTTCTGGGAAGAATGTATATTTTTATCATTCTCAATTTTTTTTAGTATTTGATTTTCGTCCAACTCTTTCATTTGCTCTTTCACAGCTGTTAACTCTTTCCTGAGTTTCAGGTTTTTTATTTGAAGTCTCTTTTGGGATTTTCTGTTCCTTTCAATATTTCTGCTATATGCTCGTTTAAGCACAACGACTTTACTATTTAAACATCTACTTTTAAATGTTCTTATATTTTGTTTTATTTTTCTACAAAACGTGCACTTATATTGATAATCAGACAAAGCAATGCGTTCTGCAATATATATACAATTTTTATGTCTCCATGCATTGATATTTTCATCCTTTGTATAATGTACGCTATGAAAATTAAGTGGTGCATTGTCAACATCGATGCCACCATTACACACTTCCAAATTATCAAATAAGACGACACAATTTTCTAAACCTTCCGTTGTTGCAATATCTCCGAATGTTAAAATATTTTTTATGTCTACCCGTTTTCCGAAAACATAAAATTGAATTTCCTGGTCGTTAATAATTACGTTTTTCCTAATTACGGTTTGATCTTTATTTAAAATCATTTCAGATAAGGAAATAGCCCTGTTTTGGGAAATTGAATCCGTAACGTAGTGAATGCCCCACGATTTTGATGGTAATTTTACTGCAATACCATTCCAGAGTCCATCGAAAAACTGAATATATGATAAACCTAAATTAAAGTCATATTAATACATGAATCCATGTCAATAACAAAAAATAATAATACCGATGCTCTTTACATCCTCGTCCCTACTTTCTGAATTATCTACAATGCATTTTCTTTTTTTAGATATATGTTCTTCTTTATGTAGTAACAGACGACGTTTCTTTATTTCTTTTGATAAATATTTGGGACAGTTCGGAAATTTAGTAGGAATTGCCGTATCCGCAACCCGCGGCTTTAACAATTTTATCTAAAATGTTGTAAATTTCAAAATAGTAAATAAAAATGTAATTTACGATTTATCGGCAAAGTACTTACCGTATGAAGCTCGTTTGATATTTCTCTCAAAATTTCATTTTCATTAAAATGTTTTGCACAGACATGATCTTTTTCAGTCAACACTCTGTCTTTTCGCGGTATTGCTTGCTGCCAAGCTTGAAGTCTATTTTTTGGTATTTTAAATAATGTAACTTTTTCCTTGTTACTGTCGTAACCACTATCACAATTGGGTACCACACACTTCCTTCCCATGATTATCACATAAATGCACCTACTAAAAAAAGTCTTAAGACAAAAACTATTTAAAAAACAACGAGGCCTGCACGCAGCAATGGCAAAATCTGCTTGGAATACATAAGTAGGAATGCGACAGATATAGGCCCGCATTAGCCCCTCCTTGTCTGGCGAAAGCGTTACAGGTTTCCGGACAACTTTCTCCTAACAAGTAGGCGCTTGTCGTGCTACCTCCCCTATCTATTACCGTGATTCAGCCTCATGTTAAGCGTATTTAATAATAGATTGTTCTACAAGTTAAGAAAAGTGAAAGTTTTTCAACGTTTAATTCACGAGCGAGTGATGCAAAGGGAGTGGATTAATTTATCACGAACATGGAAACATCACTTTTATAACATATTCAGCTTGCTACTTTTTCTAATATAATTACAAAATCTAGCCAAAATTAAATTCGACATTTCTTCATATTCGATTTTTTTTTTAATTGGCAGTGAAAAACGTTGAAATCGTCAAATAAAATACGAGAAATCGGCAGTGAAGTAATCCATTGTTTTACAACTTTTTTTAGGCGGCTGGGCGATAGGTAAACGTCAACCGCCGTGAACGTAACCTATAAAAGTTGGTTAAAATGTTGTAACTTCGCGATTTCTCGATTTTAAAAAACAATTTACCCCTGGGCACTGGGAGCTCCATTTCAATCCTTGTGTGGTTTATTTGCTTTGGCCCTTCGGGCCTCGGCAACTAAATACATAATCGTGATAAGAAGCTCAACTTTAGTGATAACTTATGTGGAAACTAATATAAAAAAATATATAGATTTGAACTTCCAAGTCCCTATACCTTCTTACTGAAGGGACTTTGTACTAAAGCATATTAGGTTTAATCGGTTTATTATAACCTAAGGAATATATGCCAAATCGGTGTCCCATTTTTTTGGGACACCCTGTATAATTGTTATCCTTGAATTTATTTATTTACTTACATCTTACATCAAAACAAACTAAAAACGTTTGGTTTTGGTGAACGGTGCATGTAGCTAGAAGATTTAGTTATCAAAAAACCTTCAAGAGTGATAAAGTATTAGGTTACTACTATAGAGCGTCTCAGGGTGACAAGACAGCGTGGAAAGGATAGGGAATGCTTTCCTTATGGGAATTTCGCTCCGACGTTGCCAGTTCTATGCCAGTTGTACTGTACGTAATTGTTTTGTTCATAAACTTGTTTGAATGCCACTGACCAAACGTACCAGGTAATGAGGGATTATAGTTAAGCTGTCTCTATTACAATATCCAGATTTGTTTGTCTGTGATCGGTGCGTTTTTTCTACAGAACACTTTCGTGGAGACATATGGCATCGCTGTTTGTTGCTGATTGCCATAAGGCCCTGTACTGTCTAGTCACCCTGAGACGCAGTATAGCAGTCCAGTGAGACAAATGTCTCATTTAATAAAACAAAAAAGACCGTCCCGGACGGACCAGCGTCCCGGACGGACGGAGATCACGTGATTTCTCGAAAACCGGAAGTGTCACGTGACTGAAATTCGGTTCCTGACCTGACATGACCATTCCAAATATATAACTTTAATAACTTTTTTCTCTATCTCTTACAGTTTGGCTGCTGAAACAGCGTCCCAGACAAAACAGCGTCCCAGACAGACGGAAATCACGTGATTTCTCGAAAACCGGAAGTGTCACGTGATTGAAATACGGTTCCTGACCTGACATGACTATTCCAAACATATAACTTTAATAACTTTTTTCTCTATCTCTTACGGTTTGGCTGCTGAAACAGAGTCCCAGACAAAACAGCGTCCCAGACAGACGGAAATCACGTGATTTCTCGAAAACCGGAAGTGTCACGTGACTGAAATTCGGTTCCTGACCTGACATGATCATTCCAAACATGTAACTTTCATAACTTTTTTCTCTATCTCTTACGGTTTGGCTGCTGAAACAGCGTCCCAGACAAAACAGCGTCCCAGACAGACACGTCTATTAGATAAAGGATAGTTATCAAAACATACAAATTAAGCATTTTTAGATAACGATTACGAATCGACACGACACTAATGATAGTTTCAACTTGCAAGAAAATTCTACTAATTACAACTATATGACAATAATTTTTATTGAAAGTAATTGAAAAAGTAATTGATCTTGTACAATTACAATTACTAAGTAATTGGTAATTGAATTACTATTTCCTGTGAGTAATTGAATCTCTGGTAATTAAATTACTACATTGGGTGGTAATTGGTAATTAGTAATTAATTACTTTTTGAAAGTAATTTGCCCAGCTCTGTGTAAACATAGTATTTGTCACCTAGGGATTTGCATCGATCAACGCCTGAAATCGGACGACGACATATTTAACTTGACAAAGAAACTACGAGGTTTTTTATTTAAATGTAAAATACCAAAACAAGTATTAGACATCAAAACATTTAAATCTGTTTATTTTGCACTTGTAGACTACAATATACGTAGTGCCACTGCATGGTGCACGTCATAAAAAAAGTATTTGAAATAAATAGAAAACATACAAAAGAGATTTCTGAAAATCACGTTCAATAAACCATTTCTATACCCAACGAGACAACTAGATCTTGACACAAAAATTCCTGACATGAAATTGATATATGCATTTCAAATATGCGGTAACAGTTTAGTAATTGTTGACCATCAACATAATACCAGATACAAAAGTCGGGACCACAGCAAGTTAACTAAAACTGATAAAGGGTCGGCCAGAAATCTGTCAACATTGTTGAAACAAGGATATTCAAGTTAGTCTCCCAAGATATGAAAAATATAACACATCTTAACCAATTCAAACAAAAACTCATTAAGTGGAGACGAACATAAGAACATCACGGAATTATAACATAAGTAAAAAATACCTTTTTCCTCGAAGTGGCATCATTGGTGTCTTCTAATGACATCTGCTAATCTATATCCCTCTACGTTGTGTATAACACTTAGGTAGCACTTTATTTTATTTATATAGTCCTTGTCAATTAGTTAAACAGGTTCTTATAACCCATGGACCCTACGAGTTCTTATAACCCTCGTAACCGCAAAGGTATAAAGGTATAGAACCAAAATTCTTAGCCTGTGGAAGACAGTTGAGTCCATCAACCAATCCATGTAGCTCTAAATGGAAGAGGAAATAGGCTCCCGGGGCTCAGCCGAAGTCGTGTGCAGCCAGAGAAGACCTTGCTGCCGGGCCTTGAGAACGCCGCTAATCCCGGCAAGCGAAATATGACCGCCGTCCAATCTGGCGATCGTCTTGCCCTGAAAGACAAGTTGCCGCTAGTCGGAAATCTAGATCTGCCAGAAGAAGGCATCCAGAACCGTAAGGTGGAATTGGACTTCTGGACCCACCTGGAAAACCTGTTGAAACTAGCACCTACAAATACCTCCCGATATATCTCTTTGAACCCGCCTTCCGTCATATTCGTAGGCTGTTGGAACCAGCAGTTGAATACGACTCCCAAAACATCTCTTCAACTAAACCCCTTAGCCCTCCAGATCCGCATGACATTCACTTACATTTCCTGTACCCCTACGGATCAGGATTCCAAGACTGGACTACTGGTCAGTTCACCGCCATAATTAATTAGGGGCACAACTTACCAGTTACGAAGTCACTCTCCTGTCCATTAGCGAGATTCTGTAGTACCACCAGACGAACAATACAGCTCTCACTTAGAGTCCGGAGCGAGCGAAAATACATTGCCCGCAGCCGACCAAATTTTCCGTATCGTCATCGAGCTTTAATAAGGTAAGAATTTGACTTAATACATCGCTCCGGAGGCCGTCAAAAGTGATCCCACAAACCGCCTACCACCAGTACTACCCAATTCACACTCGGGGAGCTTCCTAACAAGGGCATTTGCCGAAATTTAGCGACACCGGCTTGCTACCAAACTTAAACAAGCAGCGATTTTTAACCGTTTAATTGCAAAAACGTCGGTCGAATCCAGCGAACGGTGCACTGTAGACTGCTGCATTTTCAAGTACATTTCCCGCACTGTAGGGTGCAGCCTTTCTATAGCGTTCTGCAGCGTTCTGCAGCATCGGCCCGAATCCATTTTATTTTCTTGTTGAACATTGTACATCCATTATATATACGTAATTTTAGTTAAGAGAACTTGACTTGTAATATACAGAGCAATATATACTTCCTATCTAACCTCTTCTTAATCTATACACTGGAGAATACATCGGACTTTGGCTCGGAACTACCCCTAAGGCAAAATTAAATATATAAGCAAAGTTATTACCGAAAATTACGCAGTCTAGAGTGTTCATTACACTCTCCGCAGTAAGAAATGTTAGTCGCAATTTCAGAGCTGCAGTGCGATTTGCAGAGAATCGCCACTGGTTGGACTTGCGTAGAGTGTAGTCGAGGTAGATCCCAAACTACTTTTGACACAGTTTGTACCGCCATCAGGAAAGTTATGGCAATAGAAGCATTGGTTTTCAATAGGTCCTCGTATATAGTACACAAACAATTCAATAATCAATCATACAGCTAATCGCTGCCGGTTCATTTCCCGTCGCCATGAGTGATATTTCCTCTTCCAGGTTCCTCTTCCTCGTTATCCTTATATCTTCAACCCATGATTTTAAGAGGACGTCCTGAAAGTCGTTGCGGCCATCGCATCTCGTCTAGTCACACTATGTCCCGATCGATCCATTTCAGCATTTTTCTCACTTTCGTTGTATTCTATCAATAACTGTTTATTCTTTTTTTCGTCGTTCCTTATATATTCTCTTCTAAATACTCTGGTTGCCTTTCGTACATAATTAATCTCTACAATTGTTTTTCTTGTCATCCTCGTTCATAGCTTAAACCTCACATTACTATTTCGACAACTACTTGTACAAGTCTCTTTTTATTTGAGCTCGTCTTGTGTTTGTCTCGCCACACCAAATTCAAGGCTCCGAGAAAAATAAATGACAGGATATTGTTCAATAATGATAGAGGAAAGTATTGCCAAAAAGCTAGTACCATTAGCGCAATAGAGGCAAACGCGACAGAAAATTAATGACAAAAGGAGGTTTAACAAAACTACTAACGATCTTGAAACCTTGTTATTTAATCTCAAATACCAAGCAATACAAGAACATCTCATAAGCTTATTTGTCACTGAAGTTAATGATTGCGTTCTGTATAAGGCAACTAAAGCATTTAAGTAACCACAACAATCAATACCACCAATTAAAGTCGACCGACAGTCAAAACGATACAGAAATGATAAAGAAAACGCAAATATATTTGTAAATGTGTTCACTCCGCAACAAAAATAACAGTAGAAAATGGGAATAGTCTTAAACTCCCCTAAAGCATCTTAACACTGGATCTGCTCATTTACAGATGTAAAATTAATGAAGCCAAACAAGGCACCAGGATATAACCAAAATTTGTAACGGCGCTTTTTGATTTTGGAGTGTGCAACTTAGGTCACGCAGTAAGTACACGCTGTTTTTCTAACTTCAGTGGATTTGTTGTTAACTAAACAGATAGTTTCGCCTGCGATAAATTATGTGATGATCCGAAAACAAAGGCATTTGGTTACCAATTACACTAGGAAAAAGTAACCTATTAACTATCTTATCAGTCGCACTGGCAATTGCAAACAGGGATTTATTGAAATCACGCACAGAACGTGTACAGGTTCAATCGCAAGGCATTTCAATTCAAATTAAGCATTTTAAAAGTTTTATTGTAATCAGCGCAGCCGCTAGTATGTTTGCATCGCATCCTAGATTTAAATATTTTGTACTATCAAATGTGTAATGGTTGATATAATAATTTTAGGGTTTAGCACCAATTGCCAATTTATCACTATGTGCTGTTGTAGTGCGCCAGATTTTCACCTGGAATTAAATATGTTAGTTGCTATTTCTGGGCATTATGGAGCATCTATTTATAATGCTTAATAATTGTGACACCTTTTAGTGATAATTGAATCTACTTCTACTGCTACTGGTTTTTTTTTTTTTTTTCGTTTATCTATTCTTATAACCCTTCATGAACCTGTTCGTTTTTGTTTAGGATTGTGAAGCAAATGACATCCAAGATAGGTGGTGAAATGATTTGGTAACTAAACTAGCTTTTTTTGTTGTGAATAACGACTGGCGCCTATTGCGTTTTAATTAATATATGTATGTTGTAACCTTAAGAACCGCCGCCTGGTCCTTATTCACGCCATATTCTGCCGAGGGTTTGAGCTAGCCAGGGCTGTGTCCACCCATCGTTTAAGAATGCTACACCGGTTTCCCAATGCATCCTGGTCAGGCGACGAGTTGCTCCCCGAAAATCAAGTTGGTATGGCTGTGCTTGAGCATTTTGTATTTTGTATACCTAATTAGTTATGAATTGTGAGTAAAATAATAAAAATGTAAGGCGGGCAGCAAACGTTGTAGTTGATGCCGAATTGTACATATTCATAAAATTTAATAAACTTTCGAATGCAGGCTTTTACGGCCGTTGTCCATAATGGTAGGTTCTTCCGGGTTATGCCGTGGTCGTCGATTTGAACTTGACGTTGCGCTGCTCATGATATCAGCTTCTTCAGAAGTTTTCTAAAGACTGATGTTGGTGCCTTTTGCTCCTGGTTATATACCGAGGAGTCATGACGGCTCATGTAAATCTTTCATGTTATTGAGACTTGTCGTTTTTCCGCGCGGTTGCTCTTGTGAAACGAGTTTAAAGCAAGCGTGAAACGTGCGTGACGTGAGTGAATACTCACTCACGCGCCCATTTCTATTTTCTTTGACCTTTATAATTAAACCTATATATTTGGTGGGTATATCTTAAAAAGAATCTTCCATACCGATATAATCAAATCTAAATAGGTAATACATGCTTCCTAGTAAATCAAGAAAATAAATTTACCAATTTAAATGTGATTAATACCGGAGTGACCCAAGGTAGTGTATTAGCCCCACGCTGTACTTACTATAAGTAGGTTCACACTCAAAACCTGCAGAATAAAACCCAATGAAAGTAAATCCACACTTGCAACCTTCACGATTAAAAGAGACTTATGTCCACCTGTAATACCTAATGGATCATTGTTACTGCAAACAAACAAATCAAAAAACATTTGGAAATACATCTGATTTGAGGAAGAACTTGGAGAACACACATACACTGTCGTTCATTTGAAGTGGGTCACAAAGAAACTATTATTTTCCTATTTCATAGCAGTAGTTTGTATTATTGCTAGTAGTAGTAGTAGTAGTATTTGTGGAAGTAGGTCTTCATAGGCCCTTTTTGCCAACCCTGTGGACAAGGTCTAGGTATGCAGAGTACCAGGTACCTTAGTCCTACTTAGAATTTTGCCGAGACTAAGGAGTTTTTACCTTAGCAAGGGATATTTTACATGCTACACATCTAGTAACACGGGACCCACGGTTTTATATCACTTCCGAATGATGGCATTCTGTAGAGGTTCTCATCCGATTTTATTAATTTTTTAAAACCTTACCGGGATCAGGGATCGAACTCTCGACCCTTAGATCAGTAGCCAGAATGCTTAACCACTGAGCTATGAAACCCGGCACTTATGCTACATATTTGCATGATCACACAACATGAATGAATTACTACCGATACCTCTGTCTGCGAAAGGCGCATGGCTTTCTTATAATGTCGGTGAGCCCGGCGCACGGCGAACTTCCGCGAGTCGGCTGGATGTATCCGGGACAGGTCAACAGCGTTGTAGCGCCTCCCTTGAAGGCCGGTGATGCAGATGAGGAAGTGCGGCGTTTTCGTTGATACGGCGAGACCAGGTGTCTTTGGTCTCGGGGGTAAAGGCGGCAGCGGCGACACCGGTGGCGGAATACGCGGACGCCTGAGCTCTTGGGCATCAGCGAGCTTCCGGCAGGATGTCTCCTGGAGTTGGCCTAATGGACGTCTAGTCTAGTCTCGCCAGGCTATTAACAACACTGGCCGTGGTTACATGATCTAGTCAGGCTATTATCAACACTGGCTGTGGTTGCATGATCGAGTTAGGCTATTAGCAACACTGGCCAAGGTTGCTTAGTCTAGCCAGGCTATTAGTAACACCGGCTGTGACTGCAGAGTTTCGATAACTAAGACTGAATCTTTGGTCTGGCAGATTGTTCTTTTATACCCTTTGAGCGGCGGCCAAGCAGGAGTTTGGCCAATGACAATATATCTTCGTAAATCTGTCTTAACCCCTTTAAATACAGGTACATAATGATTGTTCGATACTCCAATTTATGGATTTTCTCGATTACGGTCGACATGCTTTCTTTGAAATTTTATTGCGCATAAATACTTCAATTCTTTGAAGTAAAATAGTGACATTTCTAATAATTCATTGCTTGTTGCTATGGTACTGCGATTTTATTTTATCCAAGGAAAACGGTCTAAGCTAACTAGATATCAGTACCCCCTCGTAACCTGCTACATTAAATAAAACAAATTGAAAGAAATTTACACAGAATATTAGGCGATGCGTGTGTAACTACGCCACTGGATATTGCATGAAGACGTAAACATATCACGCCAGATGTAGGTTAAAACTGGCGGAAATATGGTGAGTCATCTTAATATTGTTGATGGCGAAGATATTTTTTTTGTTATACGTTATACGCAAGATTTTGCAACACATGATCTTGAATTTTAATTAAATTAAATTAAATGGTATATTCACAATAATCAGTTATTGCCATCTCAGTTTTATTATTTTATCCTCTCACGCATTGTAAGTTTCGTAAAAACAAAGAATTTTCATTTAATTAAATTGCATTTACACGAAAGAGATGCACGCACACCTGTAACCCATTAAAATAAGTGTACAATGTAATAATACTTTCCTGGCATTGAAGTTTATCAAAAACAGTTTGCATCTTTCAGTATCATTGGAATTATAGTACCTACATACTACATACCTAGTATGTCGATAAATTATCAGCGAATTATAATGGTTGTATGTATCGCAATATAAATAGAATAAGTCAGTAGGGATTTTGTTCTGTCCGCTCCAAATATTAATAGCATTTGTGATAGTTATTAAATACCTTGAAATATATAACATACAATAACATGCAATTTTACACACACCTTTGAACTTGTCTAAATGTTACGAATTGCTTCTTATTGAAAACAATAATAAAAGTTCTAACAACAATAATTGATATTGCTCTGATCGTACTAAGTCTACACATTACCCTTTTTCTGTGACGTATTCATTTTCTCTCTTTATTTAACTAGCAGAAACTGGACGAAACAACAATCTGCAGTTTTTGGTCAGGTCGGCTTTAAATATAGCGGCGTGTTTAATTTTTTTTTATATATAATGTGTCAATGTGACATTTGTCCAAAATGACTCGAATAACGAGCAACCGAGCAAGCCCAAAATCTTATTTTAAATGTCAGAAATTTCTTCGAAGATTGGATTGGCATCGGTCAAGAATGTTTTGGAATGAATACCTAATGCGCTATTTAGAGCATCCCTTGCATTAAAAGTTAGGTCTATAAGTATGTCAAATTATTGCTGATGTCTATTATCTTTGACCTTTGCTTTTTAATTTTATATTAATAGAAGGCATACGTTTTCAACGTTATGCTTTGTTGTGACGTAACAGAAAAAGGGTAATGTGTACTTTTAGATCGTTTAAACTTTTAAAGTTACGAATAACAAATGTACAGGGTGGACAAATTTCGTGTTTTCATAGGAAATCTCGATAACTATTAGAGATACGAATAAATTGACCCTCCCCTATTCCCGATATCTTTTTTGAGAAAACCTTTATAGTGCAAACCAAAATTGGGTGGCTCAAAAAAGTGTGGCAAATCAAACTTACTTTTTTTTAAATATTATGCCCTATAGTACTTAGGTAGCTAAAAGGTTTTGCACTGAATTGCTAATCGTTTTGATACAAGTTGTATAATGGGTCTAACGTCAACTGTTTTGGATATATTAACGATGTTATGCAAAAAATGCAGAACTTTAGACGGCTGCTGTAAGCAACAGAAAACAATTGAATGAAGAAAAACGTTACCAAAAAATTATATTTTCATCAACTAGCTTTCGAGGGTAAAATGGTGGTTCTGGGTCAGTGTTGGGTAGTAACTAAGTAAAAGTAACTCGTTGCTGGTAACTAGTTACTTTTCAGTAACTTAATAGTAACTTAATTACTTTTGTGTTTTCAGTAATTGTAACTATAACACGTTACAATTATTTAGTAACTTAAGTAACTGAATATGACAAGTTACATTGTCATGCTACAAATGTAAAATATTTTTAAATGTTCGGTTTTTAATGCGTAGTATTTAAGAAATTATACCTGAAGCTGAAGAATTTGTGGACATTTCGAATGTTTTAGTATGCACATGCTAATACCGACCACAGGAATACCTTCTTGTACTTAGTCGATAATAAATAATATTTGACGGATCCTATTTGGGCGGTGACAGCTTTTTCCAGTAATCTTTAATCCTTTAACAACTAGAAGCTCTCTGAGCAGGTATGTGGATTACTGGGAAGTACATTCCTAACGCCTGCCTGTGCGCAGGTTCTTCTTCTTCTTCTTTCTCAGCTCTTTGAAATCCACTTCTTGATATAAGCCTCTCCATATCTTTTCCATGCTTCTTTATCTCTTGCTTTGTGTTGCCATTGCGTTCCCAATCTCTGTTTTACATCGTCAATCCACTTTCTTTGTGGGCGACCTACACTTCTTTTATTTCTTCTGGGTCTCCATTCCAAAATCCGCTTTGTCCACTTTGATTCTTCTTGTCTGGCGACATGTCCAACCCAGCTCCATTTTAATTGCGCAGGTTAGGGGTGTCTAATTCAGACGAAAATTCATTCACCGTCTCTATATTTCAATAATAACGAAACCATATTTTAACAAAAAATTGAAATAAGTAACCGAATACGCGATGTAGCTCTGCTATAGGATACTGCAGTTTAAATTTAAACTACATGAATTAATAACAGATTCATTCATTTTCAAGTTAGGTCTATAATGTATAATGGTTATTTATGTTTTACAGTACAGTAAACATTGCACTTCCATACTTTGACCAAAATGTTTTTAAAAGAAATGTTTGTCAACTACACGAAAAAATTGCATGTTCAACACATTGAAAAAGTGATTGTTCAGGAATGCATTAACAAAAATATTGACTGTCGTTTCCAATTTTTATTTTAGATTCACAGAAATTCGCAACAATTCTGACTACACTCTGGCTGCGGTTACTCATCCTTGGTTTAAATTTGAGTGGATATGTGATGCAGAAAAGACACAAAACGCTGTTACATTATTAGAAAATGAAGTAAAAATTCGTGCTTCTACTTCATCAGTTTGTCCACTTCCCAGTCCACAAAATAATGAAGGAGAACACCATTTTTTTCCTTCAAAACAGTAAAGTGGTCCAAAAATATGAACGAAACTGAAACATATATGAAGTGCGATTCATCTAATTTAACAACTTTATAAACAGATAAATTTCCCACGATTAGGGAAATATTTATTAAATATAATACTGCCCTCCCGTCCAGTGCTCCAGTAGAATAAATGTTCAGCACTGCAAAAGACGTTCTCCAAGTCAAACGTGCAAAATTAACTAATAAAAATTTTGAAATGCAGTTATTATTAAAAACCAATAAATTTTATACATAAGCAATCAGACAGAAATGTAGAACTAGGAATTTAATTTACTAGTAACAAAGATTATACCCTATAGAATATTTGCTAATAAACAATTGTTTATAATTGTGTTTCTGTTGATATTAAGTTGATAGTAATTGCATGTAGATTAATAACCTCTCATAAAAAAGGTAACTTAAAAAATAACGAGTTTAATTATGGTAACTCAGTAACTTATTCAAGTTACTTTTAAAATTCTGTAACTTAGAAACTTACTCAGTTACTTTTTTGCCGAGTAACTGATTAACTTACTTAGTTACTTTTTTAGAGTACCTTACCCAACACTGATCTGGGTATTAATACTATACAGGGTGCTCAACATTTACAAATATAATACTTTTGGATTTTTTCAAATGGAACGCCCTGTAGGTATATTTTTGTATTTTTGAAAAGCTTTTCAATGAGATTTCTTCTGATATGTAATTTCATACGTCATACCTCTAAATTGCGCATTTGACCACAAAAAAACAATTTAAACCCTTTGTTTCAAGGGATAACAAACAAATGCCGTTAAAGTGATAATTTAAGCACTTGAGCTTTCCAAACGAAACATAAAACCAGGCTTACATCATATAAATTCACTCAGTGTTGATACAAGAAGTAATAAACACAAAAAACGAGAAATGCGAGAAAAAATTAATTCCAAGATCAAATAAAATCAGATTTAAATGTTAATAGAGATAATTATATCAATTCAATAAGAGATAAGCTTGATTTTTATATAGTATAAATTTTCAAATTTTTATAAATTTACCTAATATTTTTAAAATCAGATTAAAAAAAAACAATAGCGAATACACCAAAATCCTGTACGTAATTATGTTAAATGTTCAAATATTTCTCCTTTCATGCTCTAAATATTAAATCTATACAGGGAGCTCAGAATCTGCAAATATAATTATTTCGATTTGTTTAAATAGAACACCCTGAATGCCCTGTATTTTTGAAAAATACTTTTTTTAAATCGGCAGTGAACAACGTCGAAATCGGCAGTGAAGTAACCCATTGTTTTACTATTTTTTCGTGGCGGGGCTACAGATAAACGTCAACCGACGTCAACATAACCTACAAAAGTTGGTTAAAATGTTGCGTTCACGATTTCTCGATTTAAAAAAAAACATAAGCACACGGCATAACATGAATACCCAGATCGATCATTTTACACCCGAAAGGTAGTTCACGAAAAACATATTTTTTTGGTAACGTTTTCCTTCATTCAATTGTTTTCTGTAACTTTCAGCAGTCGCCTAAAGTTCCGCAATTTTTGCATAAAATCAGTTGATGTTGAATATTTGAATGCAAAGCTTTTAAAAAAAGTAAATTTAATTCTCCACACTTTTTTGAGCCAGCCTGTATAATCAGAACTATTTCAGTACCTTCGCACCTACAAGTTTTATATACACAATATTTATGTAACTCTCATAGTTTTAGAAATATCTTCCACCCAATGCAGAAGTCATAATACGGACAGATATTAATAAAACAATAAAATATGTGCTCTAGGTAAATGGATAACTGTCATTATATCTGAATGTCGGTGGGCTGTCATTTAAATAGTCATTTAATTTTTTTTTACTTCGTAATACAGGTGTGGCAACACTTACGTTATCTGCATATATTTTTGATTGCATTAGCTAATAGCAAAAAAATATTAGAAAACTTCAATAGGCCTCGCTGCTCTACGGTTCTCTGCAGTCAATTGGTTTTTTTTCAAGCTACAATGTTTTGTCAGCGCTGCCATCTTGACTTTTTAAATGACACGGTTACTTTTTTCGTCAATTTTTATATCTTTTTAAAATTCATTTGTGGGTTGATTTAAAAAATATAGCTTTAATTGGAAAATGTACACGAAATTTTTTAACAATTACTTAGATCATTTCGGAGACTTCCACGGCCATCGTCATTATATAACAAAGGACTTCCGAGATTTGACCGTGTCACTATTGATTTCGAAGAACTCACATTTCACCCACTTTTGTAAGGAACTTCATCAGGAAAAAAGCAAAAGAGCACGGTAACTAAACGTGTAAGCCACGCCAGAGGCGAAACTCTTCGAACGATCGGAAGGAGAAAGACGAGAATTTATATACAACTGTCGTCGCGGTTGAACGATGGTGGGTGGGGTTTAGAATTAGCACTTTTCACATAGAAGGGGAAAGCCTTCGTCCCTATTGAGGTTATTAGGGTGTTTGTAAAGCGAATGCCTTTGCGAATTGTTAAGTCATTTGCTGTCGCAGATGCTTAATTGCATTTCACGCCTTTATTTAGGTCATTTGGTATTTTAAATAGCCACCTAGGCTTTAGGGCAGCGTGCCCGTATGCTAAGCCCCTTTAGTTCTTTATTTGGCTCCATCGCCTAATTTCAGAATCACGATGTCGCACATATTTAGCTCCAAAAGCAGTATTTTTCGTCGGTTGGAGCTCCCCTCTGATGGCGTTTTTTTCGAATTCCGAATCTTAAGGCGACGCTCATATTTGTATTCTTTACTACTTATTACTGCTCGTTACTGTTCAACATCTGTCGTTAAGTTTAGAGCGCGCGTGCCCAGCTGGTGCCCGTCATTGTACTGTTTATTGTACGAAGGAACGAGGAAGCTTTGAGCGTGCAGGTGGGTGAGACAGCTGCGTAGTCGCGGTCGGATTGACACCTAATTACAATCCTTGCATAAGGCAATCCCGAAATTGTTATTTGACCTTGCAACTCTTGAGTAATCCTATTGGCGGAGTATTTTGCATGCTTCGCTCCCGTCTAACCGTCCAGGCCCGGTTAGCGGGTTAAGACAGGCTTGGTGGCGCCCTCATGATTGCGACATACCCTGTATATATTATGCCACCACACGCTTGCCCAGAACGTATCGTGTGACTCACCGCCCGACTCCCTGAGCGTCCCAGCCGTGACCCTTTTAGCCTATTTCGAACCGATTTCAGGGCAAGTGTGCCAGTTTTTCAGGACTGATTCCGTGGAGCGATTCTCACCTTGGGTGGGTGTCGTAAAGTTCTTTTAATACCGTAACAGGCTAATTTTGGCTATCCCAACGTGTAGGCCTGTTTTTTTCTGATATTCGTCTCCTCGTCAAGCCCCTTCGTTGTGCGTCTTAATTTTGGCGTCCAACATCGGGGCCTTGTATGTTCGTTTTTCTTATTAAGCCACCCGTTGTCTGCCTAATTTTGGCAGCCCATCGTGTGAGGCCTTGTGGGGCCTTGTGCTCCTTTGTTCTCGTCAACGCGCCTAATTTCGGTGCTCCAACGCCTGGAGCCTATTGGTGCACGACAACGCCCGACCTCATTTTGGGGTTTTCTTTTTTTTTGCGTTGTGTGTCTTATTTTTGGCGCCTAATGTTTTTTTCGTCATTTCGAAGTGGTATGGACTGGTAAACCGTTTTTTTTCTTAGTAGAGTATTTTACCGAGCTTCTTTTCTTGTTTTCTATTGCCTTTTCCTGTTTTCTTCTGTTTTCTATATGTCTTTTCTTGTCCTTTCCTGTTCTTAGTTTATTTCATTAGTTTTCTTGACCGTGTATATGTTTTTTCTTAGTTGTCATTTGTCTTTACGTTTCTTTTCTTGTTTTCTATATGTTTTTTCTTGTCTTTTCTTATTTTCTATTCGTAGTTTTGTGTTTTCTTGTTGTTTATCGCCTTTTTGAGTTTTCTTTTTGTGTTTTTCCATGTCTTTTCATATTTTGAGTATCTTTTCCGTCATTTTTACCGTCGTTTCTTGTTTTTCTTAGCCAGTTCATACTACCGAGAGGTTTCGTTGCACTTGTTGCAGATTTTATCCCGTATTAGTCGGATTTAGTACCAGATGTTGTTGAGTGAAGGTACCGACCTTGTTTTTTTTAAGTCTTTTCAAAGGCTTAGTGGGAGTTTCGATTCCCTGTCGTTTACATTGTTTAGCCTTGGGCTAAGTTGACACTTTTGTTGTACCGAACTGACGTTTATCGATTTTGACGTTGATGATCACCGATTTTGACAATTTTTTTTTTTTTTGCTATCGTTTGGTGTTGTGCCGCGTTGATTTTTGGTGAGCAGGTTGGAATTCAGTTTCAGCTTCATCACTGCGTTTTGGTTTGTTGATCAGTTGTGGATTGTTGTTGGTGTGCTTGGGGAGATTCGCTCGTGCGGTTATTACGTCCCCTCAGGCCATCTTCTTAGTTGGTTTGGTGTAGTTATTTTCGTTGGCCTTTATCTCATTTTCATTATTATCATGTACCGCCCAACTTTGTTTACCGACTTCTTCATGGACACCCCTAACAGTTATCGCAGTGTTTTGTACACTTACCGTTAGCATTTAACGAGCTTTTACCGCTGGTCGGAATGTTTCGTACCTGTTGACGTTTTGTTGTCATTTACCGTACCCTTTTTGACTGATGACGTCATGTTGTCAAGTATCGTGTTCTTTGTGAACAGTTTCGTTGAAGCTTCTGAGCTTTGTGTGGCGGTAATGGCCTGCTGTCCGCATGAGGTTTCTTAAGTGTAAAGTGTTTAAGTATTTAAAGATTTTTGACTTTTCCGTATAGTGATGCCCTGTTGGTTTCGTGGCCTAGCGCTCTTTTACCGTACCGTTGGCCGTCGCCATTTTCAACCACCTGTGTGGGATTACATAAAGAGAGCGTGTTTCTGGTCATTTTGTTTCGTGCGGACCCTGTCGTAATAAGGTAGTCCCTTTGGGCCGCATGGATTTCTGAAAAGGATTTATTGGGCATGCGTCATCGAACGCCTACACCCTTGGAGACTTGGTTCTTCCGGATTTTCTTTTGGTGTTCGGTGTTGGAGTCACTTTCGAGCTCGCGCTTTGCGGTTTAATAGTCGACTTGGCTCCGGCATCGGCACCGATTGAGGATTTCGATGGACTGAGTTTTTCCTATTACTGATTATGACTATTTTTGACAGTTTCTGTCACAACCATTTCCCTTTTTTTTTTGGTGGTTCATCCTCTTCTCTTGGGTACTCATACCAATTGTGGGATCCACAGAATGCGCCGATCTCGTGACGCGCAGCGTGCCCTCTTCAGGTAACCCTTGGGTGGGACTTTGGACTTCCATTTCTATACCCCCCCCCCCCTCCCTGTGTTCTTTTGGAACGGTTGGTCGGAAGTGTCCACAGGTGTAAGACCTATTTTACCCGATTTTGACCCAAACAATTTACGTATTTTCTACTGGCGTATCCAGTCTTTCTTCTTCCTCTTCTCCCTTCCCACCTTTGCACCCTATCTGGTGGCCAGTGTGCGTAATCCCTTTGGGGGTGCACTCTATCGTATCGAATGTTTTTTTTTGTTTTGTTCGTTTTTCGTTGTTGCGTTTTCGTTTGAGTTCTCGTTACGTTGTCGCAAAATGCCTCGTTGTTTTATAAGAGACTTCGGGGAACTCTCTTTCAAGTAAGGGGAGTGTTAAGTCATTTTGCTGTCGCAGATGCTTAATTGCATTTCACGCCTTTATTTAGGTCATTTTGGTATTTTAAATAGCCACCTAGGCTTTAGGGCAGCGTGCCCGTATGCTAAGCCCCTTTATTTCTTTATTTGGCTCCATCGCCTAATTTCAGAATCACGATGTCGCACATATTTAGCTCCAAAAGCAGTATTTTTCGTCGGTTGGAGCTCCCCTCTGATGGCGTTTTTTTCGAATTCCGAATCTTCTAGAAAGCACGCTGTTGTGGCGTGATACCATCGTGGCCCGCATTGGCTTGTTTCATTTTATCGCCTTGCGATTGGCCGCCGAGGTTTAGGACGTGGGGACGCGGCCAAGGTGACCTTTGCCAACGCTTCCTCTGGGGATTCAGCCGAGAGCCGTCGAACGAACAAGAGGTCGCAGAGTGTGTGCTTTCGTGCGGCGCTTCCGCCCTTGGCGGGGGCGTCAGCCCTTTTTCCCGTCAAGTGCTGCTGCAGCAATCATGTGATATACTGTTTCGCCTTAAGGGCAGTTGTCCGCAGCCCGTGGCAGAGCACGCTCGTGTGGTGGTGGTGAGTCGGAGTTTTCGAATTGTCTTCGGCGTAGCGTGGGTGTTTTTGAGCCCAGTTCCTGCTTCCGTAAGTAAGGGGTCGTGCCCCCTTCATCTCGACCTACGAGGATTTGTTCCGCAGAACGAAAGTGGCCCATTCTTTTCGTCGTCCCATTGCACGCGTCTTGACGCGTCTCCCGTCGCCATTAAGGCGGTTGTGCATTCACCCCTATAGCCGTTGTAACATCGAAGGTACCTGCCACCTACGACTGCAGCCTGTCGCAACTCAACTGTACCAGGCTCCCTCGCCGCCTACGCATTAAGGTATGTGACTTTAACCTGATTACCGCTGTGAACGCGAGTGCTAATTTAAGCCTTCGCTACCCGCTGCATAAGGCGACGCGCATATTCGTACTCATTACTGCGCTAGTGCATTCATTCAGACTTGCAGACTGTTCATACCGCGAGTGCTAATTTAAGTCTTCGCTGCCCGCTGCATAAGGCGACGCGCATATTCGTACTCATTACTACGCTAGTGCATTCATTCAGACTTGCAGACTGTTCATACCGCGAGTGCTAATTTAAATCTTCGCTGTCCGCCGCATAAGGCGACGCGCATATTTGTACTCATTACTACCTATTACTGCTCTTGTGCATTCATTCAGACTTGCAGACTGTTCATGCCGCGAGTGCTAATTTAAATCTTCGCTGTCCGCCGCATAAGGCGACGCGCATATTTGTATTCATTACTACTTATTACTGCTCGTTACTGTTCAACATCTGTCGTTAAGTTTAGAGCGCGCGTGCCAGCTGGTGCCCTTAATTATAGATAGACGCCCCCTTCATTGTACTGTTTATTGTACGACGGAACGAGGAAGCTTTGAGCGTGCAGGTGGGTGAGACAGCTTCGTAGTCGCGGTCGGATTGACACCTAATTACAATCCTTGCATAAGGCAATCCCGAAATTGTTATTTGACCTTGCAACTCTTGAGTAATCCTATTGACGGAGTATTTTGCATGCTTCGCTCCCGTCTAACCGTCCAGGCCCGGTTAGCCGGGTTAAGACAGGCTTGGTGGCGCCCTCATGATTTCGACATACCCTGTATATATTATGCCACCACACGCTTGCCCAGAACGTAACGTGTGACTCACGCCCGACTCCCTGAGCGTCCCAGCCGTGGCCCTTTTAGCCTATTTCGAACCGATTTCAGGGCAAGTGTGCCAGTTTTTCAGGACTGATTCCGTGGAGCGATGCTCACCTTGGGTGGGTGTCGTAAAGTTCTTTTAATACCGTAACAGAATCTTTCTACTAAAGAAGAATGAGAATTTGCAGATAATGAACGTTTCATTAAAAAGATTGTGCCGGTATCACGTTAGTGATGAAACGAGACCCGACCCGACCCGACTTGAAACAGCGCTGATGTTCAAATATACGCGTTTTTACTGAACGTCCTGTTTCACTAGTGTATATAGCATTACAAGAACAATGGACGCTATAAACACCTTTAGATGACATAGTGTTTAATTTATCTTTTGGTGAAGGAAGAACCTGTGCGATTTTGCTCGGGTGTTTGAATACTGTTTTGATGTTTTGTTTTCGAAGAAACTTTCCTACGTGATCGGTGACTTGGTGGATATAGGGAGGAAAGACTGTTGCTGTGGGAGAATCGGTTTTTGAGGTCTGAGTGGCCGTAGATGAAGATGGCGATTGATAGCGGGCTCTATATCCCTAACACGGCAACCGTTGTTCTTAAGAGCTTTCCGAACATGATTTAATGCAGCGTGGATATTAGCAGGTTGAGATATGGAAACAACCAGGTGTACAAGCGAATTGATAACGGAAAGTTTTTGTGCAGGATGATGATGAGAATCAGCATGTAGATAGCGGTCAGTGTGAGTGGATTTGCGATATACAGATGAAGCCCTTTACGAAAATGGGCGAAACGTTGAGTTCTGCGATTTCGATAATGACACGGTCCAATCCAGGCAGTAGTTTGTTACACAATTACTTAGATATTTATAAGAAAAATTGCATACCTAACTTACTATAGTGACAATTTTTTGATTGTTAGAACTCCCAAAAGATGTTAATTGTTTTTTGTTTCCAAACAGTTAACTCATATGAGATGTTTTATCGGACTTTTTCCAATACTGTCTCGGGTGTTTATCACACGACGTTTCAGGAGTTTTTAGTCTACTCCCGTCCGCAGGTGAATGAACTCCTGGTTAGTCCTGAGAAGGGCTGATTTTCGTACGTCTTTTTCACGTACACCCGGGGTTTGAACCCGGGACCACTGATCACTGTAATTACGAGGCTGTCACTCTTACCACTAAGCCACCAGGGCGGCCATATTTTTTAGTTAACTCATACTTAGTACATTTCTGCATTTAAGTTACATTTTTTGCATTTTACTGAGAACACTTCTCATCCACGACTATGATTTTTTTGTAAATTTGTAAAGAGAATTAAACAAGTAATCAGAGTCGACGAAAAAAGTACACGTGTCATTTTAAAAACTCCACGACAAAACAGTGTACCGTGAAAAAAAAACGTTGACCGCACAAAACTGTACAGCAGTGGACCCTATTAAAGTTTTGCTATAGAGTATGGCATTACAACTATATGCAAATAACGTACGTGTTGCCTCACCTCAAAGAAAACTTATTTTTTCATTGGAAATAACTTATACTAACATTTTCCTCTGAAGTCAAATTTGAAGGTACTTCTTTCTTTAGCTTTTTTCATATTATCTTAATTTTTCTACACCCCGTACATTACAATTCAAAATATACGGTACCCCCCACCCAAGAAAAGCGTCTTTCCGTGCTTTCCAAGAATACTTCGACACTCAGCATCACTCCGTTTCGCTAATACAATTAAAATTATGAACCAGTTATTTATCAAAAAAAAACCCGAAAAACTAATTTTTTTTGCTGACGACCATACCTCAAAAGTTGATGCCTTCATTTTCGGAGGACCTATCGTATGAAAAGGATCCAAGACTTCAGAAAGGTTCCTGGCGACCGGAATCGTGTACACATACGAACATACATACCCCGCACAGCACGTTTAGGCACCCCGCAATACGAGGAAGGGATCTAGTGGGCTGGGGTCTTTACCAAAAGACCCGCACAGCCGAGACGGAGATTTGGTATAGTGGGTTCACTAGTCGGTTGGCTCGAATTTTGGAGATATTTGACTCAGAGTGGTTTTCGATATGAGGAAATTTCAATACTTCGTACACTTCGTGTCGAAGTAATTTCTCCATGGCACTGTGGGTTTTATTAGATGCAAAAAATTTTATAGGGGGTGACTTTTCTACAAAAAATAAAAGTGTTTCCTCTTATAAACTTAATCTGGGGACAAACTGTACTACCTATATCTAATTAAGTTTGGTTTCTAATTGCCTTTTTAGTAAAAGAAAGTGCAGAGGATCTACGTCGTCAATTTTTAACCTTATACATTATTATAATAATTACCATTTTTACTGCAACTGCAATTAATACGGCACTTTGTGAGAATAATTATTACTTTAACATAGAAGTTTCAATTAATTTACTTAAACTATGTTTTGTCAATTCGAACAAGCTGATCAACATCGTTTAAAAATTTGCATTGGTGCCCTTTTGATGATTTTGATGCCCGGGAAGCAGTCCCGTTACGCCACCTTCTCGATCCGGCCCTGGGCGCAGGAACATACATAAGTATCTAAAAAACCTCCAGTAGTGTTTACTTACGGTTGAACAACAAAGATATGAGAACGCTATGTTATATAATGCTACTCAACTTAAAAATACTTATCTACCATTAAAAAAAAATAAAAAGTTTTAGGGGACACCCGGGTTTGAACCGGGGACCTCTCGATCTGCAGTCGAATGCTCTACCACTGAGCTATATCCCCTGTTATACAACTATGGAAAAATCTTTGTTATTAATGTTTTAGATAACACCTAAATATTATAACTGAATAAATCAGTAATTAAACAAATTTAGATGTACACCCTTTCTATACACATTTACAAATTTCAATCCAGTTTATTATCTAATTTAACTAAAATGTGCTTAATTATGCAATGCATCTGGCGGAAAATAAATAAATTTTAACAGCATTCCATTTAGATTTGTCATTTTAAGCTTAGGTACACACCTACATGTTTTTTATAAAGCATTATCGTAAAATAATTACTGGTGTGTACCTGCCACAATAGAATTAATTATACAAAGCTACAAAGCTAACAATGCAATACCCTTTCCATTGTTTAATAAATTATATATAGGTACGTCTTTATTATGAATGCATTTGTGAATTAGAACTAATTATAGTAAATACTGATTTAAAAAAATTCTACAGAAATGAGATGTTACATTCTTCGTTTTTTAAAATTTTATTTGGGCGCGTACAGTGTTGCCACGTTTCAGGGTTTAAAGTGAAAGGAACTGCAGCAGCCTCAACATGACCAAAAGTGCCAGTTCGCCAGTCCCCTGACGATTTGACCTTTATAAAGTTGTTTACATGTTATCATGACTGATAATCATAGAGCAAATACTGCTGCCACAATAATATGTTACGTATAAACATGAGCAGTATCGGTACAATTCGAGAAACAGCAATATTGTAAAGTAGAAATATTTTGAAAATGTCAGGGGAGCTACAAAACATTGCAATTTCCACGTTTTATTTATTGTGTTTCCAATTAATATCGACAAATTCCCGCACGTCCACGCTGTGGAAACTAAATTCCGACGAAACAAAGATCGTAGAAGCTAGTCCTTTCCACCCAATTGTTTCTTTACCCAATACTCACATAATCGAAGACGACCCCGTCTTCAACATTATTACCTCAACTGTCCACTACGGGCAGTCTTGGATAAAACAAGACGAGGAATACTTTTGCACAAACTGCCGTACTGTTCAGCCAAAACTGCTCCAAAAGTAAGTTCTGCCTTACGCTGTGTGCCTCCACCTAATGTTCAAATTTATAGAAATGACTCGAGAGACAACCCCTCTCCTCTAAAACAGCCCCTAAGCAAGCCCAGTGAAGTAACGCACAGTGAGGAACCCTTAGACTGTGGCAAGCCTGTAAACTTCACATATTACGATAACCTGGTAGGGGTTTCCAATCGTAACAGGCACCCCAACGTGCCCGAACCGCAAATCTCTTTAATATTCGGTTCGAAAAGCAAAAAGGGCACTAAGGGTCAGACGTTGGAGTATGAAGTCGACGCACTGGAGCGCAGACTTAAAAAAGCCAAAAAAGAGGTAAAGGTTTATTTCGAAATTATAGAAATTAGAGGAGGCCCTATATTAAACAGTGTACCTACCATAAAATTTAAAATTTAGAAATTAAGTGAAAATGAGTTAATACTAATTGCCAATTGTAGATAAGTAACTGAATATTGATTAATGACAAAATTCGGTAAATTAGTATGCAAATTATGCAAAAGATAAGAGCTTAACGAAGGAACGATAAATTATGAAATATAAAAAACTATGATAAGAAACATGTTACATGCACACATTTTGCACGAAAATTAAATTAAGAATTACTATTTTAATTAAAAATAAAATTCAGGGACTTATTACCATACAAATTAGGAAAACAATAGCGGTTTTGCAACTCCTATCTACCTGTAGGTGTAAGGGGGTAAACAGTTATTTAATTGTTCATAAATGAATTTTGCCCACTATTTCTCATTTCTTGCTATCTTTCTTACATTTTCCCATGTTTGTCTTCTTTTTGTGATTATTTTGCTGATGGTTCCATGCCATATCACTTTTGGTAATTCTCTTTCCGTTTTGGTTTGAACTCGAGTTTCCCAGATGGATCTTGCAATATAATTAAATGCTCAATTTTTTCGAAGATTGTTGCCACTTGTAAATTCTCTCTTACTTTTTCAGTTCTTACTGTATCCCTTCTGGTTATTTCTTTCATCTACCTCAAGTACTGTACTTCCATGGTTTGCACTTTACGTTGTAACGCGCTTATCATCACCCAGTTTTCACTACCAATTGTTAATGTTGTTTCCTTGACATTTCCTTCTGATTTCAAAAAGATCTATTTAGTATAAGGTATGGTTTAGGCTAGGCAGCTGCTTCTATTCTTGCTTTCATTTGTTTTATCACTTCTTCAACTGTCAAACCGGAGACGCTAGCATTTTTAAATTTGAAGCAAATGGCACAATTAAAAACTAGAGAAGGGGAAATTTGGAAAAATTTAAATCTGAATGGTGCAGTTTGGGGTATCGGGAAAATGAAACGTATTCACAATATAAACACGACAAGAAAATAGTTTCTTGGAAACTTATTTTATTTGGAGGAGACAAACAAAAATATAAGTTCTGATACAAAAATAAAAACATTACTAAACCTCAGAGCACCAAGTTTTGTACACTTAGTTTAGTGAGTTTTTCGAGATAAAGTTGTCGAACTCATTTTGTAAAGTTTATAGCACTGAAGTTCGTAGATCTAATATACTGAGATCTTTGCATACGTCAAAAGTTTTTACTGAAGCGATCTTCCATTGACTATATAATGGCGTCAAGAATTATAACAAGAGATCAATAAAAAAACCAATTAGGGTAGGCTGTGATATGTGTTATACGTTTGGCAGTACTGAAGTGTATTGTCAGTCTATGTCAAATTCGAGATTTGCAGGTTAAGTTTTACGTCAGTCCGTGTCAAACAACAAACAAAACCTAATCTACTAATCTCGAATTTGACATAGACTGACAATACACTTCAGTACTGCCAAACGTATAACACATATCACAGCCTGCCCTAATTGGTTTTTTATTGATCTCTTGTTATTAAAAGTCTCTGTTTTGTACCGGTCATTTTGTTTTTTGTCGCTGGACGCTTCTGGATTTTTTAAATTATTGTTCGTATTCCTGGTAAAGCTATTTCTATTTCTATAACAGTATTATGTTCGGATTTAACAACTTTGTCAATTGCATTAATCACAAATGTCTCTTTGGAATTTTTTAGCTCTTGTAATGCTGTTTCCAGCGTGTTATAGCACTTAAGACTGTTTGTAGATACCTAGATGAAGAGCCGGTGATACTAAAAATTCTCAGAATATGAGCAGTTAGAATTACTTCGCACAAAGTTTGCTCTGTAGCGCATGCATCTGAATTCATGTCTTGAATTTTCAACTGTCTCTAACGCAAAGAGAAGTTCAGCATAGAGGGCTGATTCTGAACACCTACGTATCAAATATTTTTGTTATAGCTGATTCTTTTACCCACCAACATATAACATGAACATTGATCTTTGGTCAAAATGTCTCGAGTTGTATCTACTTCTATAGAGTACAGTTCTGCTTCGCAAATTTAATTTAAAATATTTTTTCAATTTTTTAGAGATGAGACTTACGGTGGTTTTCGATCAAAAATGCTCCAGCTCGCTTTTTTACACCTTTTTCATGCAGTCGTTTGTTTTGTGGAATTATTTGATTAAAGTATTCGCTGAAGATGATGATGATAGAATATTCTTTTAGCATAACATCATTTAGAAAGTACCTAATAGCACAATATCTCTAAGAAACGTCCGTGGTCTAAGCTTTCATTATATCTTTCTTCGATAACTTCACAATCATCTTTATTACGTTAATAACCCTATCTACAATTTGTCTATTTGTATTAATATTTTTGTATCATTGTATCAAGTGGCTTGAGAATATGATTATTACAAAATTGAAAGTATAAGGGGAAACAATTTTTATGAATTAAAGCTTCTTGGTGTCTTTCAATATGTTTCCAAAATTACTCGTATCTTTACTAAAAGCTAAGAAAACAGTGCAAAATAAAGCATCTTTTTGCAAGTTCTATTATTATCTGTCTTTCATAACATGTCGAGTGCAATAACACTTAACATGAGTTTGCATACAACATTTTTTCTACGACCTTAAATTTACTGTTATTAATCCATAAATATCGATTTATCAAAGGTTTGCATTTATGACAGTTATAATTTATGTCATAGTAAAGAGATGGCCCCACTATTATAATTGCCTCTGATAACTAACTTGGACCTACTGGCTGCAGAAACAGTCACTTGCGCTGGTAGTTGTCAAAGTTAGTTATCAAAGGTAATTATAATAGTTCACATTTTACTTTATTCATTACATAATGCTTTAATTATTTAAAAAACACTTTACCTCTAACGAAAGAAGTCACTAGAATAACTTTATAACCTCACTTCCAGTTTAAAATACACAAATTCAAAACCAGCTGTTTACTTTTAGCACATGTGCTAAAAGTAAACAGCTGATTTCACTTTTGGCACGCTGATGTATAATACGTCATTTTTAGTTCAACAAGCTAGTGCTAAAAGGCCTACTTTTAGTAGTGGTCGTAGAAAAACTCTTTTAAGACGATTGAATTCTTCATGACTTAATGGGACTTTCAGATGACACTAACAAAATATTTAATTCATGATGCTTGGGCCTCCTAATGAAATATGCCTGATCTACATCACTGAACACTGTCACCCGTATGCATAGTTGTTTGTCAGCGGCTCGCCGGAGTTTCGTTATGAATAGTATGTTGGCGGCACTGTACGTCTATGTCAAATTTGAGGTTAGCAGGTTAGATTTTGTGTCAGTTTCTGTCAAAACTGATGGAAAACCTAACCTGATAACCTCGAATTTGACATAGACGTACAGTGCCACCAACGTACTATTCATAACGAAACTCCGGCGAGCTGCTGGCGAACGACTATGCATACGGGTGTGAGTGCTGTGAAATTAGGGTTACACTCTGCACATTTCGCACTATTCACTGGAAGCCACTACTAGTTCTTCTGTTGTAATTCAGTTGTTTTGTGATCGGTACTTGAGTTTTCTAATGAATCTTGTGCTTATGGGTCGCTGAAAAGACTTGACTGAGCTCCACTTGTGCCTGTATATGTAAATGCAACCGCTGATTTCAAGTTTCTGAATTTTTTGCTTCCTCTGAATGCTTTCTTTTTCCCTTTTTCTGTCTCTTTCAATTCCTCCCTTCCTTTTCGCTTAAGATTTGCATCCATTCTAAATACAAAAATTAAATACCTTTGTTAATTGACAGCTTATTATAGCCTGTTCAGTAAATATAAAAACACAAAGTGGCCTTTGATTTCCAGAATTTCATGAGTATACTTCTAAAATTCACCTTTGTCTAGGAGTGTACTTACAAAAAGTTACTAAAACAAATAGATTAAGGGCGTGACCTCTACTTACCATCTGTTATAAATGTTATGATTAACTATTATCCATTCACAAAACCCGTGAACTGTCAATGTCAAATTTTTTAAATATTTGCTGAGTGTACCTGGAAATTACATTTTTTTTTGCGAATGTACTTCGGATCTAGTAATATCTAAAGTTAGGTTATGTTACATGTGTCAAAAGTTAAGCGAAGTTTTTTTCTTGTAATAATTAACTATAGCCTTTTTTCCCTTTTCAATAATAAAACCTTCTTTTGTTTCTGTTCCATTTCAATTGAAGTGTATGCACAAAAATTAAAGAATTTTAGAGATTATTTTTTTAGAAAAAAGTGTGACATAAGTCAATTTCAAAAATTTCAGTACTGCCAAAATCAGCAAGCAGAAGTTTCAAAGCAGAATTTAAACAAGGTACCAACTTGACAGCGTTTTGACAGTTCACGAGTTTTTTTAATGGATTATACTTTTTCCATTGATCGTTTATTTATGGGTTTCCTTAATGCATACAAAATCGTTCATTAATAGCCCTTATTAATGCATGATTTATTTATTTTCTATAATCGTTTATTAATGACTTCTATTAATGGATGATTTTCTATTAATAAACGATTTTAGTATAGGAAATCAAAGTTACCATGAATGTCAAATTTTTGTCATGCAATAAAATTAAATTTTCTCCAACTTAATAAGGTTCGACCAACGAAAAAATATTGTAACCAACTTGTGTGTTAATCAGCGATTAACGTGTTCGCTGCCGCTCACATGTCAAAATGTCTCAATTATTAATCGCTCTCATTAACACGCTTGTTTGTTAAATAACTATTAAGGATATCATACAAATACTTTGTTGGATATTAATTGATGTAGCGTTTATTAATAGGTATTTTTATTACATGTTATAAAAGTTCAGGCGAGAATTTCAGGAAGAATATTTACTTTGATACTGAAATAAACTGCTCAAGTACAGGTCTAAAGAGTAGCTTCAGCACTGCGAAAACATTAAGTATTATAGTGCACCCAGAATGTGTAGTTCAAAACGTGACCACCGAACTTCTGTAGATGGCGCCAAGTGGACACGCCGCCACTGTGCTACAATGCTTGGAAATTTTGCAAAGTGGAAAATCGCCACCTTTCGCCAAAACCAAATAGCGCATGAAGGTGCTCGGGACCTTAGCAACAACTTTGCCCCCTTTCAAAATTTCGATATCTGTAGCCGTTCGAAAGTTACAGGCGATCCAGACAGACAGACAGACGGACGGACGGACGGACGGACAAAACGTTCGCATAAGTACGTTGAAGCTACTAATAATGAGAAATATGAATTGTCATTTCTAAATTAGAACCGGCCTTTATGCAGGTGTGAAAACCTTTGCAAAACAAAATACAGAATCCCTATTTCAAAAATTGTATAAGTACATATAGCAACTTCAAAAAAATTTAGATGTGTTTTTACCTAAACTCAAGCTAGAATCACGTACAGGCGTCAAGCGGTGCCCCATGTAGCGCATAGTATCGTAGGGCCTAGTATAGTGACTTTATAAGGACAGTGTGGCCAATTGAAAGTGGCGGCCATTTTGAGTCGTTTGTCCTCCAGCCTGCATAGGAAAAGCTTACAATATTTCGGTTGAATTCAATAATGCAGGTAGTGGTTGAGAATAAACAAGCATATTAAATGTAGAATATTTTAAACAATTAATACTTTCATGGGTGTTAATCTACAAATACCTTCGATTTCATAAAATAGCTATTTGAAACAATAATATTGAAACTAAAAGTAATGGTTTTCAGTTAAAAATAGGAACGATATGTTTTTAAAATTAAATAAAATACAAAATATTTGAGGCGAAAGCAAAATTTTTTCTTTATTTTATAGTACAACTTATGACAATTATGTTTTGAATAACACATTATTCAAATGTCCACCTCGGCTTCGTTTGCAGGATCGAATCCAATGAACCCCCCAATTTCCGGTAACTTTGTGCAATTCATCAGGTGTAATTTCATTAATGCAGGGTTTGATGTTCAATTTCAAAGCGTCAATAGTTTGAGGTTTATTGGCATAGACCAACGACTTTAAATTACTCCACAAAAAGAAGTTCAAAGGTGTTAAATCACAACTTCTTGGAGGCCAATTAACAGTTCCATTTCTGGAGAATCACCAAACTTTTCTCTCTTTTTATAAAATTTTTGGACAATAACCAAACGTTGTTGAAGCGTCTATTTTGACATGATGAATTGTCAAACGATACTAAAAACAAATGACAGCTAGTGAGATTTCTAAAATTTTAGATATGGTTGCTATGACGTTTTAAAAACATATCGTTCCTATTGGGAAACAGTACACTACCCTGCCTCAAGCCTTCTCGAATTTCAAACTGTCGAGATTCCATGTTTCCTGCCCTTACATAATTACTGTTATTTATGTACATAGGGGAGACCAGGGCACAGTAATTTTTGAGCAAACACCATATTAACGAAACCAAAGTGTATAATTAAAATTTTGTAGGTAGGTACCGATTCGCTGATTAAATGACTATTGTAAACGAAACAAGGCTTATACAGATTTTACATCTATTTTTCAAAAACGAAATTGTGACCAGTGAACCCAGCAGATGGTACACATTGGTGTTGAGGTTCATTCGTCATCACTTTTCCCTTAACCTGCAGCAGATACAATTAACATTAAAGAAGATGCCGCCAACTTGTTTATTAAAGCCCATGGTTGTTACCAAGGGCGTTGATTCGGCTGTTCTTATAGATGATGTTTCTGTTTCTGTACAAAAATCGGGAATTTTTATGTTTTTTGCCACAGCTAAATCATAAGAAAGCTTCTTTCTTATTTCTTTTGTTACATCATCCATCAACATTGTAAAAAGCCTGGGGCTCAGTACACCACCCTGCCTCAAGCCTTCTCTAATTTCAAACTGTCGAGATTCCATGTTTTCTGCCCTTAGATAATTACTGTTATTTATGTACATAGGGGAGACCAGGGCACAGTCATTTTTGAGCAAACACCATATTAACGAAACCAAAGTGTATAATTAAAATTTTGTAGGTACCGTTCGCTGATTAAATGACTATTAATTGTAAACGAAACAAGGCTTATACAGATTTTATACCTATTTTTCAAAAACCAAATTGTGACCAGTGAACCCAGCAGATGGTGCACATTGGTGTTGAGGTTCATTCGTCATCACTTTTCCCTTAACCTGCAGCAAATACAATTAACATTAAAGAAGATGCCGCCAACTTGTTTATTAAAGCCCATGGTTGGTACCAAGGGCGTTGATTCGGCTGTTCTTATAGATGATGTTGCTATTTCTGTACAAAAATCGAGAATTTTTATGTTTTTTGCCACAGCTAAATCATAGGATAAAGTTCTCATTGCTTTTGGTGGCAAACTATGGTAAAGTTGGTAAACAAGGTTGACTCTTGTTGATCAGAAAAGATCTTTTTATTGTCATAATGCGGATTTAATCTTGGAACATCTATAGAAGCATGAATCCAGTCAATCTCCAAGTATTTGCATTTTTTTGTGTAACATCGTAAGTGTTGTTCGAGATATAGAACACCGAATGGTAGATGTTTTGATAAACAAACCACCATTAAAAACTGACTTAATTGCTTTTTCTGTATCTATTATCCACCATTGTTTGAAATTTGAACAAAACATTCTTCACCGGAAGAATAATTGGTACTTAGAAAAATGTATCATAAGTTATAAAATGATCACGTTGATTAGTTCTGCAGTACAGTGACCACTGTATCCTTTAGTTGTTTAGTTGATGACACATTTATAACAGTAAAACAGTAAACAAATTTGGGATCTTTCTTATGATCATATTCTTAACTGCCTGCATATCGCTGATGTAACGTTGCTTTGTGGATTTATATTAAAACAATTTGCCACTCACCGAAATTTTATTACATGTGCACCCAAACACAAACACCCAACTACTCTTAAAACCAGCAAACTGCTTGTAGCAGCTCTCATAGATGGAGCCACTGAATCATTAAACGCAAGGCCAACTAAATCTGTAGGAACAAAGTCCCTATAAGGCCATCTCATTCATCTTGTCACTCTGTCTAACTTTCAGAACAGTCAGACGATTAGTAGCAGCAACTGTCAGCAAATTATTTAATTATTTTTGACGTGCAAGTGACATATTTCGAATTTGTTACAGGTCATCCACTTCCGATATCAATTGTCAATGTCAAAATTAAGATTAAGATCGACCTTTATAGCTGCGTAGATAGATACCTTTAGTACAACTGTCACTAAAAGATTGCTAGTGAAAAAAATATTCGAAATCGGTTAGGTTATTACAAAATTACACGTAGAGATTATATTTTCAACAAAAGGGTTACAATAACCACGTAACAAAATTGTTAATATCTAAATATATTTATTGAAAAATTATAAATAATTTCTTCTAATGCAACAATTCTATATTTAAACTAAAACATTGTATAAAATACATTGGAATCAATAAATTAGGTACCTACTTAATTAAATTATTGAAATATTAACATAGGTACAGCTGTGAGGTATTTAGTACTGTTAAGGTAGACAAAATATATTAATTATGTTGGTAGCTGTAGTAACTTTTTTATTCTTCTTAGAGTGGTTGGTACACAAGAGTAACTTGAATCTTACCAAATGTTGTTGTGCTTGAGATTTACTTAAATCGTTTGTGTTTTTACTAAATAAACTCATTTTACTTTTATCAATTGTTTATTCAACAATATGTACCTACTCGTTAGCGAATATTTGTGGTACTTTAAATTACGTAAGTTCTGCAATAATATCTAACCATACAAACTCTGCTGAAGTGGTGAAGATATTACAGAAGAGATAGTGCTTCCATATGAGCTTCGTGCTTACATAAATGACTGAAAAGCCACATTTCATTTTCAGTCAATATTTATTCTGTATCCTACTGCTCTTGCTGCAGATCCACTAATATTAACAAAGATCCAACGTGTTTTTTTATAACGTAACTTTTATAATTATTAAATCTTACTATCTTAAATTAGCTTAACTAACTCAATTATGTCAATAAATATTATGCCATTTTTCCTTAAATTTTATTACAGTGCTTCAGAAAACATTAACTGATTTTTTAAAATTTAAATATGGACACGGACGTTCAGCTGAAAGCGTATAAGAAATATTCATTAGTAAAGTAAATAATTCCATGGAGAGTTCAGGTTATCTACATAGAAAATTAAATTATTAAAAGTTGATAATATTTATTACTAAATACCACTTGAATTAGAATATGCCAATTATATGAAAGTAACAGATCTGTAATGTTTTCACGCCAATTCAAATAGTTTATTTTCAATATTGCCACTGAACCGTTGTCATTCTACAGTTTTAGTAAAGTAAATTTTTTTTCTATAATAATTTTCAAGGTCAACTTTCTAGGGGATAAGTTGCATTCCTGCAGGGTCCCTAGTTTTAATAATAATAATAATAATAATAATAAATTGTCTTTATTTTCCCCATACAGACATTGTAAAATTTAAAAATATAGAAATTAAAACAAGAAAAACAAAATAGCTTATTAAGTATATTAAAATATAAACTAAGATAACAAAATTTATGCATAGTGTACCGTATTAGGGAAAATCGCTAGGCGAAGTTCAACAAATGCTGCTCTTCCACTTAACCTAGTTGTTCATGAATAAATTTCACAAGGATTTCCACGTAGTTGAGTCCAACACATGTAAAAGTTTGTTACTATAATAAGATATGAAGGCTAATCAGGTATATATAAAAAGGAAAATTATGGAAAAACTATTATTGCGACTGCAAGGTGAACAGAAACCGTTTGTACCGTTGTTTAAAGGTTTTGATGCTCAAAGCACTATATTCTTTGGGAATTTTATTGTAAATTAAGCATATTTGGTATTTAAAAGCAGATTTAAATTTTTCAGTATTGTGCCTTGGAGTTGTCAGCAGACCCCTAGACCGAACATTGACATTGTGAACATCGGATCTATAAGTAATTTTTCTAGACAAATATTTTGGGTACCCTGTACTGATGATTTTATGAAACAAGCTAGCAGAATGGTGTAAACGCCTATTGTGCATGTTTAACCAGTTCACATCATTGAGTTTGTGAGAAATTCTCATGTATTTGCGTATGCCGAATATGAACCTAAGGCAGGAATTTTGCACCTGTTGTAGTCTATTTTTATCCAATGTTGGTACATATATTTTTAGTTCTTTTCTTCCACTAAAAAAATGATTTGTCATTTTGACAGATATGTCATAATTTAATATCGCTTGCTTCATTTTTGCAATTAAAATATTTCTTGGTTTTCTTTTTTTATCCGATTTTATTGATGATGATGATGATGATGATTCCATGTTAAAAAATAAATTTGTCAAGAGTTGAAATTAAGAAACTTTGACATTCAAAATTGACACAACCATAATTTTGAAAAAGTTCTACCAACACGAGGTATAAAAATTTCGTAGTGTTTTACTCACATATCTACCAACATTGTAACACTTTGACAGTTATTATAGAAAAAAAACGTACTTTATATGAGTCCACTAGATGCCAAACTCTGCGTTTGCACTCTTAGAAAATGTGTGCTAGAGGCAATAGTAATTTACGTTACGAGACCGGAAAGTAGTGTTTTGCAGATCGAACCAAGTAGATCACAGGGCGAGCCGCAGGCCACGATGGAAGCTTGGGGGGACCTGCAAAACACATTACTCTCCGGTCTCGTAACGTAAATTACTATTGCCTCTAGCACACATTTTCTAAGAGTGCAAACGCAGAGTTTTGCATCTAGTGGGCTCATATGTCAATAAAATTCTTGACATTTCTGACGTTTTGAAGGTTAATAATTCCAAAACTAGGGAACGCTACTAATTGTATATTAAGTTAGATAGAGAAAACCCTGAATGCGACGGCCTCATAGGAACTTTGTTCCTATAGAATTAGTTGGCATTGATAAAACTGTAGCATAGGTTATGGTACAATGGCGGACAATAAATTCGAGGTTAGCAGGTTAGGTTTTGCGTCAGTTTGTGTCAAAACTGACGCAAAACGTAACCTGCTAACTTCAAATTTGACATAGACTTACAGTGCCACCAACATAAACATCGTCAAGCGAATGACAGGCCGGTCTAAATTTATTGTCCGCCATTGTACAATGTCCAATATGCACCGATCTCCCTTGCTTTGAATTGCCTTTCTGAGTTTCTGACCTACTCTTTTCTTCAAGCTGATTTTTAATAATTCTCTTGGAGGGCAAATTGAGAAATGCTATAAACCCTCGTCTTTCTTTTAGTAATATTTCAATAATCTCTTTTTTGTAATACCTACTTGTTAAATATTTCTTTAAGGACTGTTTACTACTGCGTAAGCAACCTCTTTACGGCCCGGCCGTAAAAAGTGTCCGTAAAGACCACGGCCTGCTAAATTGTATGCCGAACGTCAAAGTGACGTTTGTCACACAAATCCAGCAACAACCAAGCCTTCAACTCCACATAGAAGAAAGCGCAAAAGACTGCTATAATTCCTGAACATACGCTAAAATAACTTGCTCATTCACAATCTTAACGTCTTTAGGAATATCTTCATCATTTTCTACAGATGTCATAAGTTACGAGCTGGTTACAACTTAAAACTGCTTATAGCCATACACAAAATTGGAAATAAATTACATTTATAAACAACAGTTGCAACGTTCTACGCACTCTCAATCATTCTAAAACGTCATTTCACAAACTTAGCGTTTTGATGAAAATAAATTAGAAAAATATAGATATGACCGAATTGTATGTAGGTATTACAAAAACTATTGTACAATACACGTCCGTTAGGGCCTTTACTGCCTCGCCAGTATTATTCGACTCGCTCTTCGAGCTCGTCTCACAAATTCCCTGGCTCGGCAATAAAGGCTATCCTAACGGACTTCTACTGTAAAATACTATTATGACACTTTTTCTTTAAACCCTGAGTGTTTAGAGAATTTTCATATTTGATGGTGAAAATAAAACACTGTTGAATGTCACAAAACCAAGTTGTCAGTGTCAATTAAAACTAATATGTGACAATCATTATTCCCACTTGCAACGATTATGAGAAAATTGACACTTGTGGACAGTTACAAGTTAGTTTTGTGATATTCAACGGTATTTTATTTTCACCATCTAATATGAAAATGCCTCGACTACTGTACTGAGTAGAGTTATTACCCTATATCTGTCGCATTTAATTTTACCAAACCTCAGTCATTGAGCACCTTCTCTTCTTGCCATCTTGTTGATAATCTTCAGTAGTGTCCTATGCTCTTCAATATTTCTGTTGTTACTTGATTGTGCCTGCTGCTTTTCCATTTTGTAGTTTTTTTATTGCTTCTATTTCTTTATTTTTTATTTATGCCTCATTATCGAACCATTCTTGAAAGTAGTCTCTCCAACATTCTATTTTATCACATTCATCTTTTACTACCTTACCTTCTTTGTCTTTAATAACATTTATCTATTCATGATTTCTTTCCTTAAGAGTTTTCAATGGTCTATAGAAGAGTTTCTGATTGGCTCTAGAGTCTTCACCTAACGTCATTCCTCCTTAAAACGTTGGAAAGATTAGTAGACAAATACTGGAGGGAGGAAGCCCTAACTTCACTCCCGATTCTCAAATATCAACATGCTTACCAAACAGGGAAGTCATGTGAAACCGCTCTACACCGACTAGTGGGGAAAATTGAGAGAACCTTGGAGTACAAGGAGTACGCAGTCGAAGCATTTCTAAACATAGAAGGTGCCTTCGACAACACCTCCTACCACTCTATTGAAAGAGCAATGACAAACCATCAGATCGATAACACCACGATAAGATGGACTGTGGCAATGCTCAACACTAGAGTTGTAAAAGTCAAGTTATTTGACAAGGAAAAGACAGTGCAGGCGACAAGGGGATGTCCACAGGGAGGAGTTCTTTCTCCACTCCTGTGGTGCCTCACAGTTGATGAACTGCTGATCCAACTCAATAACAAAGGCTACTACACTCAAGGATACGCTGATGACATTGTCATACTGATTCAAGGTAAATACCAAAGAATCGTAGACAATGTAATGAAATTAGCACTAAAGATAACCGAAGAGTGGTGTCTAGAGAATAATCTTAGAATTAATCCCAGCAAAGCCACTCTCGTCGCTTTCACTCGTAGAAAGAACATCACGAACAGAATCAACATAAAACTGTTTGAGACAAATGTCAACTGGGAGAACGAGGTTAAGTACTTAGGTCTAACCATCGATTCCAAACTAACTTGGAACTCCCACATAGACAAAACAATCACCAGGTGCATACAAACATTAGTTATTGGGAAAAGAGCCATAGGTAGTACGTGGGGGCTCAAACCGGAACTGACCCTCTGGCTGTACAAAACCATGGTTTGACCAATAATTTCATATGGAATAATCGCCTGGTGGCCCAAAATAAAACAAGCAACTGCGATCCGCAAAATCAGCAGAATACAATATCTATCTAATAGGTGCATCACTGGAGCCTTTAAAGGCACCTCAGGACAAGCACTGAATGCTATTTTAAATCTGCCACCTCTGGACATCTTGGAAGGTGAAGCCAGAATGTCAGCCTACAGATTACAAAGTACTGGTCACTGGATGACCACAGCTAATAATCTAGGACATGGCAAGATCATGTCACACATCAACAACTCAATATTAGAAATGGGTTCTGATCTTATAATCAAAGCCTATGACTTTGAAAAGAACTTTACTGTACACACAACTTTGAAAAGAACTTTACTGTACACACAAGTTGGAATCCGGACCAACTACCAACTCCGACAAATAACATAATTTTTTACACTGATGGATCTAAGTTTGAAGGGGGTACAGGCTCCGGTGTGTACAGTACCAATCCTAAAACCAATGAAAAAGTCAGTCTAGGAAAATTATGTAACATCTTTCAGGCTGAAGTACAAGCTATTAACGTATGCGCAAGCATCAACATAGAAAAGAAGCTGCTCAATCGACACGTACACATTCTCTCAGACAGTCAGGTAGCACTGAAAGCGCTAAACGCTCTCAGTACTTCATCGAGACTGGTCAAGGAATGCAAATCCAAACTTCAAACCTTAAGCCAGGAAAATAGAGTAAAATTATGCTGGATCCCAGGTTACCAAGGTATTGAAGGTGTGGCGATCAAGATAGCAGGCGAAAAAGGGCGGCTTAGAAAAACAACTCTAATTAATATGGTCTTGTCAATCACAAAATGTATTTTCAATAAATAAGATATTTGATGTGAGAAACGTAATTATTAGTAGAATAAGTGCGTCTTCTCCATAGTGGTGACCCCGAAGAGAACACAGACTTTTCGTACATCGTGCGTTCCTTTGCAAAATCGACAATTTTCGTGGCATTCACTGACATTAATCGCATATGATAGTGCAATGGAACAAATCGAAGAGCAGCTCAGACAGCTTCAACAGGAACAACTAAGACTCCAGCAAACGATGATTCCACCTGCAGAACCTCGAGAAAACACTAGTGTTTTCCGAGTAAGTCCAAAGTTTCCACCGTTTTGGCCCGAACAGCCAGCTGTTTGGTTCGCTCAAGTTGAATCGCAGTTTGCCCTTTCTGGAATTACACAGGACAGTACTAAGTTCCATTATGTAGTTTCAAGCTTGGACAATCGTTGCGCTGCAGAAGTGAGTGACATTATAACAAGTCCACCTGCAGACAATCGTTATTTGTACCTACGAACAAAACTAATCAAGAGGATGTCTCAGTCAGCAGAACAGCGAGTACGAACATTATTAAGTGATGCCGACGAAAAGACGGACAAGCTCTCAAAAGAAGCAGCCCGTAATGCAATGACCATTCCAGAACCTGGTCTAAGCATTCAGAAAAACCAAGCCCGCTCAGCCATTAATGAATGGGTCAATACCGCACACCAACTAAGGTGGAGAAACTACAATCAAGCAAGACACTGCAAAAGATTGCTAAAAACTCTGAATCCACAAACCACCAAAACCCTGTTGAGACTGAACAGAACTCGAATGGAGCATTCAGAGAATTTATGCACAGGATCAATATCTATAGAGATGAACCTGTTTGCTGACTATGCCAAGAGGATGATGAAACAGCCTATCATATCCTCTTTGAATGCCCAGCATTAGAGCGTCAAAGACACCAACTCGATTGGAGCCTTAACTCTATTGATAACCGCAAGCTAGTAGGGGACATTGCAAGTCTAGTAAAAGACACGGATGGCGGCCTGCTAACTTGAAAACTCCCGACAGTACAAAAATCCCAAAGGGCTGATGTGCGCATGCCAGCAAAAGGCAGTCGTGGAATCTAAATCTAATCTAATCTAATCTAGAGCCTTCTTCCAGTTTTCTGCCAAATTGTGCTCTTTTTCTTCTCTATCACCAAAACCTTGACTATATTTTTCTGACTTTTGTATCTACTGTAACTTTTCTGTTTTGTTGCTCAGGTATTCTTGTCACATAATTTTATTTTTTTCTAGCTCTTTGTACGGGAATTCCACCACCAAGCTGCTTGTCTTTTATTAATTGATTTCAGCTGCTGTACTTCTTAAATCAATATTTTCCAAAGTGTTTCTGTATTCTTGTAATAGGTACCTATTTGCTTTTATTTCATTGACTCTGATGTATAACATATAAAAAAAATACATACCATAGTAACAAACATGATACATATACAAGAGCACCCAAGGTATAATTACAAAAAGGTAATGTTTTTTTGAACTTTATTTACAATCTGTTTTGGTGAGCAATAAGTAAATTTTGTGAAATTATAAGATAAATACATGAGATATGTTTTCCCAGTGGAAAACTCCCTTAAAAATAGCTTATTATATAACATGTAATATTGATCACACAAAAAAAAGGTAATATAAAAACATTCACATTTTACATGCTGATTGGTCTGTAGAGTTTGATTGTGCACATTTTTTTCACGGTGTGGAGTCGATTTTCCCCATATCCTCAGTCCATTTGGAGAGGGATTCTTATTATAAATTGGCAACTTTGTCTTTGAATAGAGGCTGCGAATGTATAATATGTCTTACAAAACCTCTGATGATTATCCTGTTAATAGTAATGTAAGAACTTCATGGTGTATGTTTACAATGTAATGCTATTTATTAATTTTTTTAGCCGAAAGAGGTTTGATAATGTCCTGTAATTTTTAACGTTTATATTTGAGGTTAGGCTGTTACTTACCTCAGTGAAATACTTAATAAACCCCATAAATTCTATCAGAAATTTTACTTGCACTTATCACGAACAGTACAGTAATATAAATAAATGGATTTCGTCAAACTTAGAGCAGTCCAACATATTAATATTTAATCACACGCCACATTTCAACAGACATTTTTATAAATAAACAGTACAAAAATTGGTCTACGATCAGTGTTGCCAAATCTCCAACAGCATGGCTTGTAAGTGTAGGAGGCAGTGGAAAAAGTTATTATATACATTTTACTATTGCAGTTTTAATTTCTGCTTCCATGAGATATCGTGCTATTCAATAACAGCTAACAATCATGTCTGTCATTTCAGCAATTAGTAATTTTTTGTACACTGTTTAAAAATGTTGGGGTACCACGTTGCATCCTCCAATTTATATCACGTAGAAATGAACTAGAACAACAAAACAGAATTATTATTACAATTCTTATCAAAGTTTTTTCAGAAGCCAAAATCTGTACAGTTATACAATCAAATCGGAAATTTTTGGCGGATAAAGGGCGACGCTCAGAAAGCGATAGAGTGCTTTCGAAGAGCCCTAGCAGTGTCGCCCCACAATGCCGAAGTTTTGCTCAATTTAGCCAGGGTTCTCTTCACGCTGCAGTATTTAGACGACGCTATTTACCTCACGCGAAGGTCTCTGGAGATGCAGCCGCCCGACAAGGGCGCCTGGCAGCAGTACTTTACGTTAGGAGAGATTTTCAAGGCGTACGGCCACTACCAGGAGGCGTCCTTGCACCTGAAACACACACTGGAACTCAAGCCGGGGTTCGAACCCGCACAAACCGCTCTCAAAGAGATGGAGAGCATGCCTGCCACTAGGTTGCATATTTATACCTTAATTATAATAATTTCGCTGGTAAGAAGACGTCGAACTGCGAGTCCGTAATAATGTGATTATTTTTAGGTGTTGGGGGTACTTTTGGTAATTTTATCCTCGGCCGACTCTAACATTGAGGTCGACGTTTACGAGGTGAAGCCACAGAGGCATTTTAATCGGGCCATGGCGATGAGTACATTACGGGGGTTTAGAATTCCCCAAAAGAACAACCGTTTTCGAAAACTGTCTGCGTAAACACCTTTTGTGTCCAGTCTTTTATTTTTACCTTGTGATTTTAATGAGTTAGTCACTGCTTTGTGGTGCAGGCTGCCGAATGCTCCGTCATTGTCCTATTGGTCGCACTCTATTTATACCTAAATTAAATACAGCCAAAATAGTGTAGATGAATACAGGAGTATATTTTCTATCAGATTGTTTGGATAACTGTTTTGTTATAAAAAGTAGTCCATCTTTAAAATATCCAGAAAAACTAAAAAAAATAAATGTATAAATTGTATGCAAGTTTAGGTTTTGAAAAACAATTTTAAGTTGCATTTGTATTCCCATGTGTGGAATGAAGCGCCCTGAAGTTTACTTTTGACAAGTTCAGCATGAAATCCAACAACAAACCACGTACGTTTACCATAATTTTTTAAGTTCCTTTAAGAAATCTGAGGGGCACTAAGAAAGACAAATTCCAACAGTACTAATATTCATAACTTGTCAGTATAATTAGAAAAGCTTTTTACTAATCTTTCATATAGCTACAGCTTTCGTTTATAAGTAAACAGATGAGTGTTAATAATCCTACCCTGTAAAAATTAGAAATTTATTGTTAAAAAATTACCATGCCAGAAGCCATGGCACACAGATATTCCTTCACTCTTCCGAAATAGAGTAGTAAATACTTGAAACTAAATCTGTTCAAAATATTTTAAAAATACAGGGTGGTACAAAAGTTGTCCTCTTGGAGATCGATTCCGGACGTAGCTAAAACAAAATGTGTAACAAAATGTCCAATAGGCCTTCATTATGGAGTTAATAGTCAAAGAATGAATATAAAACTACTGATTTATTAGAAAAAATAAACAATGTTATTTATTCGTATTAATCACAATGTCTAATAAGTGCTTTCTGTGGCTTTAACTCACCATTCCTTTACGGAACTTAATTTATTAGAAAGGCATTAGAAATCACAAAGATGATAATGTGACAAATTGTACTTTGTTTATTGTGTTAGTAGTCACCTGATGAACTAATTTAATCAAACGAGCATTTATTTTGTGTTTATTTCATTACATACATTGTTAAAAAATGATTATTAGTGATTGTATGGTGTGCAAAACCTCTTTAACTCAGTAACGAAGGTCTATCGGGTCACTCTATAATTTTGATTTAGTTTTACATCCGGAATCGATCCGTAACGTCACTTTTGATACACCCTGTGTATTAAGTAGAACGTGTGTTCACATTTGAAGGGTGAGGTTATAAAACAGGAAATATTGAGAAATCCTCACATGAAAAAAAACTGGGTTTTTATTATAATTTCGTTCATACTAAGTAAAAATAAATTTTTAAGGAAAAGTGTAAGTAAAACAACAAAAAATATTCAGCCAATTTCACAATAATGGAATAATTGTGGGATAAAACTAGAAATTTCCATCTATTTCAGTCTTTACACTTGTTATTTCTGTTTTTTTTTCTTTGGAGCAACTTGGTTTTCATAGAAGCCTTTAAACAGCTGAAAATTTTTTTATTTCTCCTCGTCTATTGGAAATATTCTTAAGATTGAATAGAACAGATTCAGAATTTTTACTTTTACAATCGTAACTTTCCGTACAAAGTTATAACTCATTTTCAGCAAGCCCCAGATTCTCATTGGTTCTTCTGCCAGCCTTGATGATAGGATTTTATAGCCAGTGCCCATTGTAACTTCAACTATAGCATAGGACCAGTATATTTCGATTTATACATTGTATAGCAAACAGGCATTTTTTAGAAATGTATCCGTAAGATCCTCACTAATGTTTCATCATTCCTCGGGTGACTTCAAAAACGTACATGGAGAGGGATTCTTTTGTCAAGAACGCAAGATTATACCAATCGCCAGGCAATTCCATTGTTTATTTTTGTTTTCTAAGCGTACTTTTATCAAAAAAATTTTCAACATGCTGCTCATGTGAAGAAAACGTCACAGAAATTCGGTTCGATTTCTGAAGTACTCGGCAGTGCTGGTGCTCATTCAGCTGTATATATTTATGTTTCATGGACTGCGCCAAGGCCTTTAATAGATGCCAGAACGAAAAGATGGTAGGTGCATTGATGGAAAAGATATCCGCATGATCACAAACCTTTATTGAAGGCAAAAGACGACTGTTCAAGTGGAAAACCATTGAACCTGTCAAGGTTAAGATGCGTGCTGTCTCTACACCCTACTGCGCAATACGCGTTTTTTCACGTTTCCAATGGTAATGTAAAAAATAGCTATTTTTTACCACGTTAAAACTTCCCGTATCGATAACGATGCACGAAGGGCCTCTTATTTTAACGGTTGTCGAAAAAAGCACATGTAATTGTGTATACAACCTTATACATTAAAAAAATATTAAAATCAAATCAATTTGTTGCTGACATCGCTACTTTATTTTCTTGTTGTCCGAAGAGTACTTCTGCCAGTATCGTCTTACTAATTTTATAGCTCAATATATGAATCTGCCACTGAAACCAAATGGCTGCAACATAAAAAAAATCTCTTTCTGTTCACACTACACTTATGCAGACCCACTACATTAATATAGTTTTTCATCACCCCAATTTATTGTTATGAAAATGTTCTTTGTTGAAACACTTACTCGAAATTAAAGTATAAATGTCAGCTATAAGGTACCATATAACCTTTTTTGCACAGTGATCATGAAAGTCGTCTTTTTTAATGAAAAATTGTGAAGTAACGTACCCTTTTTTGAACTACGTTATTAAAAATGTAAATTGGCAATATGACAGTTGTAAATTCCAAAGTCCTTTTTGACTAAATTTCGAGCTACAAGATATCGCTATGCAAAAAACTAGGTGTACAACACGTTTTGAAAGTCCCTTTTTTCATTCATTTGCTTGCCCTCGTTCACCAGATGTAAAATTTAGGGCTTTTGAAGCCTTATATCTTACATAATACACCTGGTCGAGAAAAGACGTTTTGTTTCAAGAACCAATATAATTAAACTGTTTATAAATATGTTTTGATCGTCACCTTCACAACATAAACAGGTGACAATCGCTACAGTACACACGGTAGGTAACTAGATACAGAAACGGTTAAAATTGTAAGATAAACAAACTGTCTCTGTATCTAGTTACCCTGTGTACAGGGTGTTTGCTCAAATTTTGACAGCTTCTAGCGACTTTGTTATTCCAGATAGAAAAAAATTGTTTAGATAAAAATTGTAGGGTATCATCCAAACCGTCCGAATTTGCTACTTAAAGAAACAATTGAGTATCACGGGTGAACTTTTTGACTTATTGTATACTTTTTTTTAATGGAACACTCTATATATTATGTGTTTATTGGATAGCGCTTAAAATTCTCTTTTCAAAAATATATAAGTTGCCTATAATTACTTCATCCGTTGTTGAAATATCCGCTATTAAAGAATCAAAATATTACTCCAGTCGAACCTCTATTTAACGAAATCGTAAATTCGCCGAAAAAAATTCGTAATATAGAAAATTCGTTATTTAGAATAATTCGGTATATATGTATGCACATATATCATGTATGTTTAATTGACCTGAAAAATGATTAAATAATTGAAGCTGTAGTTTTATGTGAAGTTTAATGTACGTAATTATTAATACATACATAAACTAGGGACAAGAAATCAGACGACGTGCGCCACCAAACAAATTTTAGTGACGTCATAAATACCAGCATTAGATTCACAAAACCGATATTTATTTTCTTCTTTACAGCTCATTTGAAATCATGCGTTTGGTTTAAGCTTAATCAATTATCAATAGAAAATTAACAATTTAAGCTAAACTAAAAATTGCTTGGTGGTGCACGTCGTCTGATTTCTTGTCCCTACTTTAGCTACATATCTATGTGCATAATATGTAACATAAACGTACATTATGTATGATTAAACACATAAGCTATTATACATAATATACAAAGAAACATAAAAGACGCACAGAAACATTAGATATGTACTTACGAAAACATCAGATGTGGACTTAAGAGTTCTTAAAGAAGTCTGTAATTTTTGGTTGCACTTTGAATTTAAACAATACACGTTTTCGAAAAATACCTCGCACTGATTTAAAGATTTGAACAAACTCACCGGAACATTTTTGCGATTTTGCAATGCACGACGGATGGTCTCAAATGCCTCAAAAGTTTCGCGGTTCGACAATGCGGCATTTTCAATTTGCGGTACAAACTTAGCTTAGTTGTTCTCTGAATGTCATTTTTTGGCAGTGGTCTATTATAATATGTTTTTCGGACTTTTTCCACTGTCTAGGGTGTAAATCACACAATGTTTCGGTAGTGATTAACACCCTAGACAGTGGAAAAAGTCTGAAAAACATATCAAACTTAGCTTAACTTAACGCTGTGAAACAATTTGTTAAACTGAACAGTACAGTCTTTGAACGAATGCGGCATTACCGCCTAATGGCCCATCAATATTCTAGGAAAATTCCGAAACTGAACCTTTGGTAAATGAGAAAGAACCTTCCTGGAAACAACTCATTCAACTTAACAATACAGCCATTGAAGGAAGGCAACATTACCGCCTAATCACCCCATTAGAGAGAACCTTCCTGGAATTCAAACTACCTGACAAGGGTTTATAACCCTAATTTTGCTACGTTAAATAGATTGTGTTCGCTAAATGGAGAGAAATTTATATATAAATAATATCGGACATTGACGGTTCTAACCAAAATTTCGCTAAATAGAGAACTTTGTTAAATAGACGTTCGTTGAATAGAGGTTCGACTGTAATTTACTATATGAAATAAATCACAGTAACCATTGAAAAACAAAGTTGTCAAATGACATTACTGGAGGCATGTGGCATGGAACATTTAGCTGTCAATTCGTTTTTAAAATTGTTTTTGGTATTAAAATTGTTGATTATTTTGATGGTTATTGTGATTTATTTTATATAGTAAATTAGTAATATTTTGATCCTTTAATAGTGGATATTTCAACAATAGATGAAGTAATTATAGCCAACTTATATATTTTTGAAAAGAGAATTTTAAGCGCTATCCAGTAAACACATAATATGTAGGGTGGTCAATTAAAAAAAAAGTATACAATAAGTCAAAAAGTTCACCTGTGATGCTCAATTGTTTCTTTAAGTAGAAAATTCGGACGGTTTGGATGATACCCTACAATTTTTATCTGAACATTTTTTTTTCTATCTGGAATAACAAAGTTGCTAGAAACTGTCAAAATTTGAGCAAACACCCTGTACCTAGTACCTGCAGACAATCTGTATTAAAACATGAGCAGTTGAGAGCTTAACTAATAAAATATTAACATGTGGAACTATAGAAGTAAATGTATGAGTTATTTCAATGTATAAATTCCATGATAACAATTTTCTGTTAAGAATTGAGAACTTTGCAAGCAAAAATTGATAACAACATTTATACTAAGCACTAATAACGAAGCTCGGACACAAAATATTAAAACAATTATTGTGGTTATTTTAATAAAAACAAAATTATACTTCCAAGGAGTGTAACTCCACATATTTTCCCTAAAAAATCGCCTTGTTTCTTCGAGGATTTCCTCACTCGAAAAAAAGCTTATTTTGAGATGAAGCAATTGTTACAGCTGTAAATACAAAATTTGAATAAAATCGGTCCTGTTGTAGTATTACTGCATGCTCTCATCTACCCAACTCACTTACACACCCTTCTTATAAACAATGTGATTATTATTGCAATGTTATTACATTGAGTAAGCTATAAGTTATAAACTGCAACAGAATTGTTTAAAGCTGAAACTGTTGAAGTGCTTGAAATTTTGTAATCTGACACAATTGCACTCAGTAAATGTACGTGTTTTGTTACTGTTGGATTTGGTTTTGGACTCAGAAATTCAATTGAAGATTGATTTTCAAAGCGACTACTGTTTAACATAAATACGATAGTTATACATTTTTAAAATTTTTGTTAAGGACTGAAAGAAGAGTGCAAAAAAATACGATCACAGTCAACTATACTGCAATTTAAATCAGTGCGTATATGTCAAAACCATTAAAATACTGCACAATTTAACCAAACTTTTAACTGTTAAATATTAAGGTTATCCATTCAGTCTGATAGAAAATGACACCCTGTATAGTAAGTTTCTAACTATTTAAAAGCCGTCAATTATCGCCAAATTTGCAGATACAGAGCGAGCAATAAGCAGACGAAAACATTCGGCAGATTGTACAAAGTCATGTTGATGCATGTGTAGGCCGCTCAGACTTTAATATTTGTACCTGTTATTTTGCTCATTTTATGTGTGTTCGTTTTTGTCTACTTATTTAAAATTTAGTAAATTATTTGTGATACGTAAACTGTATGTGATTTCCTACCCTTGCGCAAGTCAAACCATGGGGAACACTTAGAAAATACTTTTATTTGAAAGTGTGGAAATCTATTAGAAGCATAAGAAAACGCTTCGTAGTTAACATAGTTGAAAGATGTAAAGAATCTAAATACAGTAGTACTCGGATATAGCAAACGTGAAGGGACTTTTAAAAACGTTCGTTATAAGCAAGCGGTTGCTATAAGAAACAGAACAATATTACATGGAAGTCGCACATTTGAAACCAATTATTATTTAAAATAATCATTTATGTTATAACATACACTGTCCACTTCTCTTCGAACAGGTTTTCTACTTGTTTTTATTTTAGTCACATTTATGTTAAGCAGCCCTCATATTTTATTCTGGTTATTGTTTTTAACAAATTAAATTCGAGGCATATTTCAGTGTTGGAACGGCCTTTTTCAAGTTCGCTAATAATTTTTAATTTTTCTGTAATTGTAAATGCTTTTCTATTTACACTTCTATGCTCCATTGTGGTTTACAGTTCTTAACAGTTAGTTACGCTTACGGCTTACAGAAGCAAACTGAATTTTGCAAGAGTTTTATACCGCATACATACAACATACACACATAAACGAAATTAGGGGAACCACCAACCGCTATGAACTGCGGAAGGTTAAAAGATACGTAAGTTATGGCCAGCTGTGGTTCAGGGTCGGTCATGGTGTCATAAAACAGGAATAATCTTACGCACATTTGTGCCCTAGTTCGTTCTAACCGAGCATTATATTAAATTTGATTGTTATATGTTCGTTTTAAGCAAACCTAAATACACGCAAAAGTATTGGGTTTTGGTTAGGACTTTAATTTTTGTACATTAAAAGCGAGTGTTCGTTATATCACGAGTTTGTTATAAGGTCAAAGGTCCCAGGTGGTGTAGCTTGAACAAGCGCCCACGTTCGATCGGTAGAGTTAAGCAACTCTATTTCTGGTCAGAACTTGGATGGGAGTTCCATGGCTGCTTCTCTCGGCGCCTCGTGGTACGGCTGCCACGGAAATAGTTGGTCCCGGATGTCATAATAACATCATGACAGTCGTTAGTGGGGTTGGAAGTCCCCATAAAATGTACAGCGACGCCGATAATTGGCCTAACGGCTGTTGGATGAGTACCAAAATAAAATAAAATAAATATCGGAGTTCTACTGTATGTCATGCTGGACGAATACTTGAAAAAAGTATTTTTTAAACTATTGAGGAATCTGAATGGCACTAAGATACACAAACTCCAACATAATGTTCATAACTTGTCAGTATAATCAGAAAAGCTTTTTACTAATCTTTCATGTAGTTACGGCTTTCATTTAAAGTGAACAGATCTGTGTTAATAATTCCACCCTGTAAAAAGCAGAAATTTATTGTTAACAGATTACCATGCCAGAAGCCATGGCACACAGATATTCCTTCACTCTTCCTAAGTGGAGCAGTAAGTACTTGAAAATTCAGCAGCAAAATCTGTTCAAAATAGTCCTCTTGGAGATCGATTCCGAACGTAGCTAAAGCTAAATTGAACTCATAGTGTGACAAAATATCTGATAGGCCTTCATTATTGAGTTAATAATCAAAGAATGAATAAAACTACAGATGTAGTAGAAAAAATAATCAAAGTTGTTTATTATACGCAATATAAAAACACAATTGATAAGACGATGTCCCATTGATTCTCAAACATGCTGCAACAAAAATGCAAATTATGATATGGAAGTACGATGATTAGGCATGATTTGTCAACCAGTTCAATATTGTTATTCAGTATGCGATCCAAACATTTGCAGATCACCTCCTTAGAAATGAAGTTTTCTGAAGGAAATGGGGATTTTCGTCGTACCACTGATGTGAGTGTGTATTATAACAGGAAAAAATAAAGGTATCCAAATCATGCCTCCACATAGCGCAATTTGGTCTATTATGATGTTCTAACTTGTGTACAAAATTTCAGTTTAATATGTTGAAGTTTAGCGGTCGCCCAGAAATGTAATTTATGTAAACTCTTTTTTCAGATATAAATAATATAAATACCGATGGGGCCACAATTATATATAACAGCAATGAGATAACATGAACAAGAAAATAACACGTATTGCTTGAGTAAGAAAGAGATAAACATAGTAGTAAATATTCGAGTAGGTATGACGCTTATTTTATTGTATGGTCATCTCTTTCTTACTCAAGTATTCTATTTTGTTGTTCATGTTATCTTATTGCTGTTATATATAATTATGGCCCCTTCCGTAATATAAATATTGTAACAGAAATGCGAAAAGAACCATCGCAAACTTACAGAATATTCGAGAAAGTACGAGAATTCTCGAGCACTTTCAAGAAGCACCGAGAAGTTTTCCAGGGATCGAACATGCCAGAATATTAGGCTAGTATAAAAAGGCCGCGTGCAGACCAAGTGAGTCAGTTGCTTTTTGAAAAGCGAAGAGTTCGAAACGGATATACCTAGGAAATACCGCGAATATCTTTCAGTGCGAAATGTGTAATACGATTTAGTGTGGATAAATAGTATTTGTTATTTTGTGTTAAAATCAGTGTAATCCACGAACCTGAATGCGTTACAATATTATAACTATGGCGATATCTGGTTTGAGATCTGGCCCCTCTCACTGCCTTCTTGGAATGCCAATTTCTAATTTATCTACAGCAAGACTGCCTCGTGGCTTCGATGTACTCCGGATGGTCCAGCATTATCACTTCAAAGAGGACAAGACTTTAACAGTGAGTTACAAATTGACTATTTGGCTCTTAAAGAGCACCACACTCATCAAGGAGAAAATGACAGAGTGCGTGAGGATATATTCAAAAGTGATCTAGAAGAATTGTTTGATGTTGCTGTAAAAGATGCTTCACGAAAATAAAAAGCGAAGAAGACAGGGTTTTCCTCCAGAAGCAATGAGAAGATGATTGATACTACAAGAATTCAAATACCAATGGTGCTGCTGCAGCAGAATACAAATGTGAACTGATGGTAGGGTAGTGCTTAATATATAAATAGGTAACCATGGTGTAAAGAATACAAGGTGAAACATTCCGGATGGGAAGTCGTTCAGAAAGTAGAGGGGAGAAGTCAACCAATCGCAATGGGCCTACTCAAGAAATACATCATGGCCGCGATCGTATATTGTTGCTATGTCAAATTTGAGGTTAGCAGGTTTCGTTTTTCGTCAGTCTGACACACACTGACCAAACCTAACATCGAATTTAACATAGACAGCATCCAGCATCACCAACGATGCACTTCAGTAGTGCCAAACATATAACAAGCGTCACAACACTTGGTGCATTTCTTATTGGTTGAATTTGAGGCTCCGCCCACAATGCCTCCGTTCTGCGGAACGTTACACCTTGCATTCTTTACACATGTAATAACTACATATTGTGAAATTTACGTTTCTATTAGAGATTCATCTTGTTAATAGTTATTTAACAAACAAGTGTGTTAATGAGAGCGATTAATAATCGAGACATTTTAACGTGTGAGTGCTAGTGAACTCGTTAATTGTCGCGATTATTAATCACCGCTTGCACGAGTTAGTTACAATAGTTTTTCGTTGATCATACCTTATTAAATTGGAGAAAATCTAATTTTATTGTATGACAATTTTACACTTAAAGTTTTGACATTCATGGTATCTATTAATAGAAAACTATTCATTAATAGGAGTCATTAATAAACGATTATAGAAAATAAAAAATTATTTAGTAATAGGGGACATTAATAAACGATTTTCTATAGGTACAGTCGTGTTCAAATAAATCTGGGACAATGTTTTCATATGTAAGTTTAGTTAAGAATTGAAGAATATCTCCATGGATTTCCTGCTACCAGAAAGAGTTACATCCTTTATCTAATAGACTTGTCTGTCCGTCCGTCCGGGGACGCTGTTTCAGCAGCCAAACTGTAAGAGATAGAGAAAAAAGTTATGAAAGTTATATGTTTGGAATGTCATGTCAGCTCAGGAACCGAATTTCAGTCACGTGACACTTCCGGTTTTCGAGAAATCACAAAAAGACCGTTTTTCAATAGAACGCGTATTAAATAAAAATGTTTCAGCAGCAAATGGAGCTGCGACGCTCTGCGCCTTAAAACGTCGATCGGTTAGGCAACCACTTTGACACCTTCCAGGTCTGGGTACAGTTTTTATTTAATACGCGTTCTATTTAAAAAACGGTCTTTTTTGTTTTTTTTAAATGAGACATTTGTCTCACTGGATTGCTTGTTAAACTTTAACAGGTAATGAAATCTGTAACTCTTTCGGATAAGAGGAAATCCATGGAGATATTCTTAAATTTTAACTCAACCTGCATGTGAAAAAAACACTGTCCCAGATTTATTTGAACATGACTGTACATTAATAAAACGCACAATAAACGATGAACAGAAAATATATGTTTATAATTATTTATTTATTATTATTATTTGCGAATAATAAATAGTTTAATAGATTTCTTTATTATTTAGTTTCTAGTATTGGTAAAATTAACTACGAATAAATAAAAAAAACTTACAAAAAAGTAATGAATTACCTTTTCTTCCCAAGACACCCCCACCCCCTCTGCCCTTTTCGTATCCTTGTGATTTTCAAATATGGCAACCTTAATTATAGAATAATTTTTAAAATAAAACTCTTTTTCATAAGCAGTCTCGTTATTTAATAGCCAGACCTTGTAGTCAAGAAAAGCTTTTAAGAATTCCCAAGATATGCAGAGAAACAGGGAGAGCTCGGGCACAAGCTTGCATTGAAGCGATCAAGAAATGGAACATGGAATCTCAGATTAAAGGACTCGTATTCGATACAACAGCAAGTCATACCGTCCTTCACACGGGAGCTTTCACTACAATTTATTGAAAAAACTTTAAAAACTGATCTCGTCTGGATTGCCTGTCGCCATCATGAAATGGAAATTATGCTTTCAGCACTTTTTTCGTGTCTACTTGGTCCTACCGGAGGTCCAGAAACTGGACTTTTCAATCACTTTCGGCCAACAATTGATCATAATGCTTATAGTGGAGCAGATGTTGACCTCTGAGCATTCTGTATTAAACAGGTTGCGACCAGAAATGCTAAAGTATTTACCAAGTGCACTGGAAAAACAGCAACCAAGGGACCACTATCAAGGAGCCTTGGTATACAATAAGTTTGTATACCAAGTAATCCATTGTTTTATGACTGTTTGTATAGTCTGTTCACTAAACATAAAAACACAAAGTGGCCTTTGATTTCCAAAATTTCATGAGTGTACTTCTGAAATTCATCTTTGTCTAGGAATGTACTTACAAAAAGTTACTAAAACTTATAGGTTAAAGGTGTGACATTTACTTATCAGCTGTCATAAGTGTTATAAATAACTACTATTAAGGATATTATACAAATACTCTGGTGGATACTATTGACGTAGCATTTATTAGTAGGCATTTTTATTACATTTTATAAAAGTTCCGGCGAGAATTTCCGTAAAATATCTACTTTGACACTAAAATAATGAGAAATATTAATTGTAATTTTTAAATTGAGACCTGCCTTTATGCGGGTGGTGAAACCTTTGCAAAACAAAATACAGAATCCCCAGTACAAAAATTTTATACATATGCCAACTTCACAAACATTAAAATGTTTTTGTGTTTAGTGAATGGCCTATAGGTGGCAGAGCGACAGAAAAACGTCAACCGACGTCACTGTTGCCAACCCTACGGATTTATCCGTAGATCTACGGATTTTAATTTCAAAATACGAATCTCCGATTTCGGTAATAAATCTACGGATTTTTAATGTTTGAGTTTGTTTAACTGAATTAATTTTAACAGAAGTAATCCTGGACTTCATACCTAAAAATAAAATATAGTGTGAGGAATAGGCTCTTGTAGTGATTACAAATTTATTAAGGTGGTGGTTAGTAGTGTAGTGACACCAGCTGACCAACAGTGTCAAGAGTTCAAATTAAGAAACTTTGACATTCAAAATTGACACAACCATAATTTTGAAAACGTTCTACCAACACGAGGTATAAAAATTTCCTAGCGTTTTAATCACATGTCTACCAACATTGTAACACTTTGACAGTTATTATAGAAAAAAAACGTACTTTAAATATCTTGTCAAATGGATGGCTTGCTGATTTTACTTCATGTTGATTTTCACATCTGCCACATAACATTTACTTGTTTGATGTATGTACGCTGCTATATGTGTGTAACATAGATTTAGTTATTTTTTGTTATTTTGTTACTTTTATAATACATATTCTATAGGGCATTCAGCAAACACAAAAACATTTTAATTTTTTTGAAGTTGGCATGTGCATATAATTTTTGTTATAGGGATTCTGTATTTTGTTTTGCAAAGGTTTCCACACCTGTATACAGGCAGATTTGAATTTAAAAATGACAATTAATATTTCTCTTTGTCAGTGTCAAAGTAAATATTTTTCTAGAAATTCTCACCTGAACTTCTCTAAAATGTAATAAAGATACATATTAGTAAACACCACGTTAATAGTATCCAACCAGTAATTGTATAATATCTTGAAAGTAGTTAATTACAACATTTATGACAAATGGGAAGTAAATGTCACACCTTTAACCTATATGTTTTAGTAACTTTTTGTAAGTACATTCCTAGACAAAGATAAATTCTGGAAGTACACTCATGAAATTTTTTAAATCAAAGGCCACTTTGTGTTTTTATGTTTACTGAACAGACTATACTTATTTGTATTTTATTTTTTATAAGAATTTATTTTTTATATTCTGTCACTTTTATAATACAGATTCTACTGACTTGTATTCTATTTTCTAAATAAAAGCATTGGTACTGTAGAAATTTTATAACCAACAATTTTAGACTGCTGTATTTTATAGTCAATATTTAAGGATTTTTCTACAGATTTGAAATTGGTATTATCCATTCACAAAACTCGTGAACTGTCAAGGTCTAATTTTTTAAATATTTGCTGAGTGTACATGGAAATTACAGTTTTTTTGGGGATGTACTTCGAATCTGATGATTTCTAGTAATATTACAGTTAGGTTATGTTACATGTGTCAAAAGTTAAGCGAAGTTTTTCCTTGTAATAAATAGCTATAGCTTTTTTTTCCTTTCCAATAATAAAACCCCCTTTCGTTTCTGTTCCATTGCGATTGAGGTGTATGCACAAAAATTAAAGAATTTTGGAGATTATCTTTTTACAAGAAAGTGTGACATAAGTGAAGTTTTTAAATTGCAAAAATTTCAGTGCTGCCAAAATCAGCAAGCAGAAGTTCCAAACCAGAATTTAACCAAGGTACCAACTTGACAGCGTTTTGACAGTTCACGAGTTTTGTGAATGGATAATACCAAATAAGGTAAAGTACGTTTTTTACTTTCTCGCATAGAGAAAGTATTGTAATCGTCAAAAAAATCGACTTCGAGATTTTGACGAATCTTGACGTTTTAGACCTCCTAGAGTCCCAAAAATCCATTTTTCGAATTATGTCTGTGTGTGTGTATGTGCGTGTGTGTGTGTATGTGCGTGTGTGTGTGTGTGTGTGAACACGATAACTTAAAAACGAAATAAGCTAGACCCTTGAAATTATGTACATAGTCATTATTCAAAATTTGTAGATTCCAGACCAATTTTGAGTGAAATCGGTTAACCGGAAGTGGCACTTTACCTAAACAGGTAGCGGTACCTTTTCAAGTAAAGTACCAGTTTGCTTCGAGATATTTGAACAAAATTTTGTACATACATTTCTTATGTAGAAAAACTACCAGATATTACATTTCAGCATGAGCGGTTAACCGGAAGTGGCACTTTACCTAAACAGGTAGCGGTACCTATTCAAGTAAAGTACCAGTTTGCTTCAAGGTATTTGCACGAAATTTTGCACATACATTTATTATTGAGAAAAACTCCCAGATATAAAATTTCAGTATGATAGGTTAACCTAAAGCGGCACTTTACCTAAACAGGTAGTGGTTACCTGAAAATGTAATTTTATCGCTGTATGTATATACATTGCAATAAACTTTTCAAATTTGCTAGAAAACAATTAATTGGTAAAATCTTCTGTGAAAACACCAATAGTTACCAGTACCAAGGCGAATGCGAGAAAGTCTAGGGGAGCACACTCCCGATTTTTTTCTATAATAACTGTCAAAGTGTTACAATGTTGGTAGATATGTGAGTAAAACGCTAGGAAATTTTTATATCTCGTGTTGGTAGAACTTTTACAAAATTATGGTTATGTGTCAATTTTGAATGTCAAAGTTTCTTAATTTGAACTCTTGACAAATTTCATTTTTTTACTGGAATCAAACGTTCATTATGTTTATTTTCAAATATTGTAAGTTTAATAATTAATAAATTTGCAATATTTTACTGGGCTGTTCGTTTTACCCACTATTATGACATATCTGTCAAAATGACAAATCATTTTTTTAGTGGAAGAAAAGAACTAAATATCTATGTACCAACATTATTAAAACTAGGAACCCTGCAGGAATGCAACTTATCCCCTAGAAAGTTGACCTTGAAAATTATTATAGAAAAAAATTGACTTTATTTGATAATAACAAGAGATCAATAAAAACAATTAGGTTAGGTTGTGATATTTGTTATACGCTTGGCAGTACTGTCAAATTCGATATTAAAAGGTTAGGTTTTGTTTGTTGTTTGACACAGACTGTCGTAAAACTTAACCTGCAAATCTCGAATTTGACATAGACTGACAATACACTTCAGTACTGCCAAACGTATAACACATACCACAGCATACCCTAATTGGTTTTTTTATTGATCTCTTGTTACCTACGGATTTTTTTAGTGACATCTACGGAATATTGAGTTCATACGGTTGGCAACACTGACCGACGTTAACATAAAACATAACCTACAAATGTTGTAATGCAAAATGTGAATTATTTATATTGGCCATACGGGCCTCGGTAGGGCCAAGGCAAATAAACCACATGAGAGATAAAAAGGAACTTCAGTGCTGCGGAGTACATTATGTTTTATTTGAAATCGAGAAAACATGAAATTACAACATTTTTACTAACTTTTGTAGGTTATGTTAACGGCGGTTGACGTTTATCTGTCGCCTCGCCACCTACAAAAAAGTCGTAAAACAATGGATTACTTTAATGCCGATTTCTCGTATTTTAATGACGATTTCGAGGTACTTTAATGCTGATTTCAAATAAACTACTATTTGGCAAGCCCCACATACTCATTGCTTCTTTTGCCAGCTTTGATGAAAGGATTTTGTAGCCAGTGCTCGTTGTAATTTCAACAATAGCACAATAAAGGAATACGATCTTGGACCAACAAATTTCCCCTTATATATTGTACAGCAAACAAGCATTTTTTAGAAATGTATCCTTAAGAAACTAGCTAATATTTCGCCATTCCTCGGTTGACTTCAAAAACATAAATGGCGAACGATTTTTTAATCAAGAGCACAAGGTCATACCAATCGCTGGGCAATTCCATTATTTTTTAACCCTTCCACTACGGGGGCCTAAATATTTACATTTAAATTTAAAACAATCCACAAACATATAGCAACAATATACTTCTACATCAGCACAACATTGCACTGCAAGTCTCTTTGAAGTCCAAGTAAAGACGAACTGGCAATGGATAGTGTGCATCCTTCGTCACAAAAATATTTGTGTGCGCTTGTGTTCGGCAAACTTGCCACATCTACATTAATTTGAATGCACACACACAAATTTGTGTCAAATTCAACACATAATATGAATATTTGTTAATGTGGATGCGGCTTAATAGATGTCAGCATAAAAAGATAGAGGGTAGTGTACCTGTATAATACTTTAGTAAGAGTAGGGCAAACAGCGAAAAATTTTGGATCATTTTTTCATGGCTACCAAGATTTAATGATATGTTGAAAAACAAGGTTGGTAAAACGGATACACAAGTTGTCGGTTTCATCAAATTCAAGGTTAGCAGGTTAGGTTTTGCGTAAGCTGTGTCAAAACTGAAGGAAAACGCTGTTTGCCCTACTCTTACTAAAGTATTATACAGGTACACTAATAGATAGTGTAGTGATAGTAAAGATAGCATGATCACAAACCTTTATTACAGGCATAAAACAACCGTTCAAATGGAAAACCAATAAACCTGAGGGGAGTGAGGCAAAAGTGTGTGATTTCTCTATCCCTGTTCAGTCTCTATATAGGACACATCTGCGATGTTCAGCAAGACATTAGATTGAATAGCGAAGTAATCAACCATATTCATTACAGGAATGACCTAGAAAGGCTACAAGAACTAGTGATAGAGTATCCAACACAAGTGAGCAGAAGGCCAAAAAGATGGTACTATTGGCTAATGACCGCCGCATGTAGAGAGTGCTAAATTATTACCTATCAAATGCTGAATTCAGAGAACCAGAGCGACTTTCATTACATTTAAAAACATTACAAAGTGCTACATTTTCTGCAATTTACTGTAGAGGTTGACGCAAGTCCTTAAAATTTAGTTGGTCGACCATGTCTTCAAAAAGGCAGACTTCTTTGTAGGTTCCTGATTTATTTTTCGATTTTAATTCAGATATCCAAACCTTATGTTGAACAGTGTCCTATGTCTATCGTAGGATTTTTTTTTACCTCTTTGATCTATTGGGCTGGGCCTTTATTCTTAGAACTTTTGTAAATCGTCAAGTTTAGCTTTTATTGTACTATGAATAATGTTTCTAAACACTTTATAACAGACAGCTATATTTAACTAATCGTATATGAATATGTGCTACAGGTTTACGACTTCAACATCATTGAACAATGATGACTCGGACCAAATTGTATAGAGACTTTATAATTGCATTATTATTTGCTTATGTTCAATTTCTGTTGTTTACAAACATTTCAGGCTTTTGCAGTGGCATGACTCACTTGAGTCATAAGATGAACATTTTTCTTTTTCATAATCCTTTATCTAATAGACGTGTCTGTCCGGGACGCTGGTCTGTCCGGGACGCTGTTTTGTCTGTCTGGGACGCTGTTTCAGCAGCCAAACCGTAAGAGATAGAGAAAAAAGTTATTAAAGTTATATGTTTGGAATGGTCATGTCAGGTCAGGGACAGAATTTCAGTCACGTGACACTAATTATTATCTTAATTATAATCCTAACTTTTTAGGTTTGATTCTAGGCAAATTTTATCAAGGCGAATGCGACTGGTAGTTTGCTACCAACAATGACGTCATATACGTACGTGTGGTGAATACGCGTTCTATTTGCAAAACGGTCTTTTTTGTTTTATTAAATGAGACATTTGTCTCACTGGACTGCTAGTCTCTTTTATTTTATTTATTTATTGTAAAGCAGTGCTTCTCAAACTATTTCATGTGGCGGACCGGTATTATTTTTACTAATGCATGACGGACCGCTACATTTATTAACAAATGAACCAATAACGAAATATAAGTAAGTTATTCATAGACTTTAAAAGATGTAAGGACATTTTTAATTTGTATGAATGTACGTCTAATTTTGCATTATTTTCTCGATTCCGAATTACAATTCCGCCCGTATATAAGTATTTCGAATTTTGTGCGTGCATTCAGTTGTTTTGCACCGGCACACATCTGTGTTCTCAATCCAGTCTGCGTGCCCGCCACGCACCTGCTTCTTATCGATCCGCCGCAGACGTGAATTTGTAGAATAAGCGCCTACGTTTTGAGTCAGAATAAAAGACAGTTGCCGTGTGTTACAGAGAGCGAGTACGAATGTTGGACCCCACTATTTATCGCTTGCGAAGCTCTTCGGGGGTTTTCTAGACAGAATTGACCTGGCGTGACGAGAAGCAACAAGTGATTTGGAAATTTTCGTCCCACCACGCAGCCTTCGGGGTGGCGTAGGCAAGGGTTTACGTTTGTTTATTGTGTGATTAACGGCTAACGGTTTGTTCCTTTGGTGTGTGTGTGTGTGTGTGCGTACCGCCTGTTGTGTTCCGTTATTTGAACTCTTGCCGATGCAACACAAGTATTGTGCATTTCGCATTTCATGGACTCATTGAACTACACGTGGTTGCGGTTGCTGTTGGGCGTACTTAACGTTGTTGTTTATGGATGTGAGCGTTGAGGTTTTCATTATCGTGAGGCGGCAACCCCTAAAACGTCGTTTGGCGGACTCTCCGTGAAAACCCAGTATTGGCTTACCAGGTTTTGCAAAGCTTCCTCTTTTCGTTCTGCCAATTTCAGTGCGGGCTCCGATTTTGCCTTTGTTAGGGGGATTATCCCAGGTTCCACCTTGTCGGCCATTTACCTTTGGTTTGAAGCAGTTTCACTAGATGTTAGAGCAGCGGTCTTGAACAGCAGCCGTTTGCAGCAACGTAGGACGTCGATTGCAGCTAAGCCAAACTTCTTAAAGGTACAATTTTTATTGTAGTAGCTTTACAGTGCCGAATTTTAAGTGTACTGAGTGTTTCGGCGAAGTGCCAGACAGTTTGAGTAACGTTGCGGTCATTGTAACATTTACTGTTTGCACCATTGCATTTGCTAAACCTTTTACAGTTGTTTAGTTTAATTCATTACCGTCAGATTACATGATCCTTTTCAACTTTACGTAGTGGCAAATAAAGTATGTGTCGCATTTGTACCATGTTTAGTTGATTACCGCCTTTTATGCTGTTTAATTGAGTCAGTGTTTTTAATAGTTCAATGTCAATACCGTTCATAAGTCATTTCTGTATTTGATGTCAAGTTTACCGCGTATTTACTAGATTAAAACGTTACGCAATTTACATATTTAACAGTTCAACCAGCTTCGTACAACGCATTAATGTGATAAATGGGCTTCTTATTATTGGTCAATTTATCTATCCGTGGTTCAACTGGTGACACCGCCACGCGAAATATATGAATTTTCATACTATTCCTATATTTTGGAGTGGCAGGCTAACAACAGAATCGAGTCGATTATCGAAATCAACAATCGACTTCGCGGACCGGCAACATCTTGCTCACGGACCGGCACCGGTCCGCAGACCACCACTTTGAGTGGCACTGTTGTAAAGCAAGCATTGTGTTCTTTCTATATTTTTTTCTTTTCTTGGTCAACATACCCTCAAGATGTGTTATCTGCAGCAATCTTGAAGGCACTCATTTCCGTATGCTAACTTTGCTCGTATTATTACCCTAAGAAAACTATCTATTATTATTTCGCCGAAGACAGTAGAGGGAAGTGGATGGTACTGGAACCTCCCCCCAACACTTGGCCTTGAGTTCAAGGCCACGACCACGATCACATGTAAAGCAGGAACCACCACATGGCCTCCAATTCAAGGTTAAGGCCTTGAAATCAAGGCTGAACAATGAGTGTTCCAGCTTTTCACCCCTTAACCTTGAATTGGAGGCCATGTGGTGGTTCCTGCTTTACATGTGATCGCGGCTTGGCCTTGAACTCAAGGCCAAGTGGTGGGGGGAGGTTCTAGTACCATCCACTTCCCTCTACTAAAGGTCAATTCAAGTTTGGATATTTCTTCATTTATTTGAGTACAGCATGTGCATTATTGTTGTTATGTTAACACTACTACTGTTCTGGCAGTTATAGGTTTATTCCAAAATTAATTTTTATTAGAAAAAAACCACAAACAGTTAATAATTACAACGAAAAGCTGGTCTTGCGAGTGTTTTAATAATTTTACAAAGAAAATTATACCACAGAATAGTATAAAAAATATTTATTGTTTGAAATAACGATACAAAACATTTAACAAAACAACGAAAACTTTTTATGAGTAATATCAATTTCAGGATAAATTCCTTAATGTCACAGTTATTTTCATTTCATTGTGACAATTTTTTACATTCTCCACCATTACGTTTTTATGGATTTCTCGTACCGAGTTCAAAATTGGTATATTTTAGTTAGAAGTTTTGTTTTCTATTTGTAATATAGTTAGAGAGCCGCAATAGTAAATTACTGCTGTATTTTTTACAACCCCCAAAATGATTAATCTTGTAATATCGAACACACGGAACAAAAAAATTGCCAGAATCTGCATCTGGGTCGTCCTGCAGAGAGCACATGTTTAAAGTCCTTGTAAAACATCATGACAAGTTTCTATTGGTATGCTACACCTTAAACGTAACAAAACCTTTGGGCAATAATTTAGTCTTCCTTACAATGCAGAAAAACTACTGAAATCAAAATATATCTTATGATCCTCCCACTTATGCATGTTAGGGGCAGTCTGACACCACCGCACGATTAGCAGTGGTATTTTAGTATTCTTTATCATATAAAAAACTAGTAAAACATAAATCGGGCAGTAAAGAGTATTTCGTTCTAATTTATTGCTCCTCATGTTCAATATGATAGAATTAATTATTTCTGGAAGGGCAGAAAATACAGCAATAATTTACTGTTGCGGCTTTTCAACTAAGGCCCCTTTCACACGTGGATACTGTACGCAAGATAACGGTATCCCAGATACAGAAAATACGCACCACAAAGCAACCACTAATAGAGGAGTTTCTTAAATGCACCTGTCAAATAATTGTTAGGGACTGGCCCACCCGTCGGAGGGCGCTAGTGTCGCCACTCGGCAAGGTTGTGAACCAAACTATAATTAATTATGGGCCGGTATGTGAAGAAGTGTTGTTTCAAATTGTGCCGATTTAGTGTAGGAGACACAAGTTTCCCAACGGCATAGAAAAACCTACTAATAGAAGCGTTTTCTGAATGTATCTGTCAAATCAAATAATTGTTAGAGATTGGCCCATCCGTCAGGAGGCGCTGGTGTCACCTGTTCGCCGTTTGAAAAGTGCGTAAATAGTAAACTCATACGTCAAACTGACACCGATTAAATCATTTAAAATGCGTGAAAAGCATTTTCAACCAAAGCAAATTGTTGCAATTGAGCACGACTATTGTAAGATTGACAATACCTATTAAACAATATTGCTATTTGAATTACTTAAATATATTTGTTATTCGCAAATATTTTGTTTGAATTTTCCATAATTATTGTAAACTTCAGAACCTATAAAGATTTTGCATATTCCGATTTATGCGGTTCAAAACTTTAAAATCGAGATTCTGATGAAGGCAAATTATGTATATGCAAAATTTGTATTGGTGTTGACGGTATATCCTTGATTAATCCAAATATCGTAGTAATGGCGTATTTAAATTTTGCCGCCTTGCTGGAATAGTTTCTGGCCCACCCGTTGTAGGGCGCTGAAACTTTTATTCAAGCTTACTGTTTGAGAAATCGTTCTATTAGTGGTTGCTTTGTGATACGCACGTTCAAATTAAGCTTTTCAAACGGCATTCGGCGATAAAGAATTTCGGTATCTGTTCCTTTCGGCTACCGGTGACAAATTCTGTATCTTGGACCAATTTATCATTAGACCATATGGAGCCGTTCACACACACATACTTTTGCAAGCCACAAAACACGATATCATATCATAGGCGTAGTAGTAAGAACCCACTTGAATTTTAGTTCAAACATAGTTATTCAAGATCTCATTTTCTAGCATTTATAGGATTTTAATCATTTAAAAGCCAGCTCAAATTTGATTTTGCACAATTTAAGCAACCTTTTAACCATTATAATACTGAGACTATCCGATAGGGAATGAGCACTCAGACTTAAACGTTTGTACCTGTTATTTTGCTCATTTTATGTGCGTTTATTTTTGTCTACTTATTTAAAATTTAGTAAATTATTTGTAATACGTACACTGTATCTGACTTTTACCCTTGCGCAAATCAAACCATAGGGAAAACTTACAAAATACTTTTATTTGAAAGTGGTGAAAGTGATTAGAAGCATTTTAAATATATTATAAATGAGACAGCTTTAAAGAAATGCCAGAACTGGAAGAAAACGCTTCGTAGTTAACATAGTTGAAAGATTCTTCTTATGCAGAGTCGTGAATGCCCAATCTGAATATGTCTCATGCTGGACGAAAAATGAACTGCCTAAAGGTTTTAAAACGAAAACTTGAGAAAAAGCATGAGGGGGGTCTTCATCGGCCTGCAAGAAAATTAACAAATTGTATTACGGGCATATCAACTTTCTGAGTGTTAAAACGTTAAACTTATTAACGACTACAAAAACAGCAGAAATCTTTAGCAAAATTATAAGTTTAGTGATTAGAGCTGTTAAAACTTAAAACAGTAAGACAAAAAATGCATTGCAGATGGCACAAGCAAACAGTATTTTGCATGCACCAATACGTACTGCAATTATGCTACACAGTATCATGAAGAACCAATCGGAAAATGTCATGTTGAACAAAAAAGCTTCCTTCGATGGGCTTCAGAATAAATGTTTGAATATAAGCTTGTGGTATGTCTTCATCTGTCTAATAATTGACAATAGTTTGATATAGCTAACGGTAATCTACATCAGTGCGGAGTTACGTACCTGAAGTCTTCCTAAAACATTAATTAAAACTCCTCCGTCGAACATCGGTTGCGAGTCTACGGCAGTAATTACTCTATTTATTTTTTGGAAACTTAAACTCTGTAAACCATTACCAAGTTATTGAAGATGGAGGAATTGCAATAAACTCAAAAGCTTACCGATAGCTTCTCCATAATCTTCACCGAGCCTTGCAGCTGTGTGCCTTCGAAAGTCATAAATGAACTTTCAACCTAAAAAACAAATATCAATTTAGTTTGTGGACACTTTCGGAGCGAAAACTGCAGTACATTGTACATATTAGCCAGGTTAGGTCGTTGCACCGGGTCGTCGAACAAGGCGTAATATTGTTGGACGAAGCCTTTACCGATAGCTTCGTACTGGGGATTTAACGCCATCCTATTTTCTATTAACTAAATCCTTATACGTATTTCGAATGTTATAAATAAAAACTAATAACCAAAATGTGCAATGACCCTCAACTGCCAAAATTTCAACCACCCAGGGTGACAATGATATGACGCAAAAGTCCCTATGGTAAACAATCCCTAGTAGAAACTTTAGCTATTCAAATTCTGGCGGGAAAGTGCAATATTTTTAGGGTACCTAGTTGTGCTTCCAAAAACGTTTATCTTTTTAATCTGAATAACATTGGCCAAAGGTATATTGTACTCACAATGTTTCACAATCGTTGTAATAAATTGCCTCATGTAGGCAGAGGCGGAGGAACGTGTTGGCATCGGGGCAGTTGCCAAGGGTGACAGAATCACAGGGCGATGCCCTTCCACGATATCTGATGATATTTTTAATTCATACTGCTTGTACGGTCGTATTGTCAGAACAGCATATAAGGTTTTTATTTCCCAAAAAAAAGTTTTTGTTTTATCGGCGAATAATAACCCCCCCTCCCCCCCCCTGCCGTGCCATAAAACACTTTAGGGGGCAATTTACAACTGTTCATATTGCTTTTACAAATAGCAGAAAAAATGAAGTGTGGTCACCACACGACTTTTTTTTGCTGTTAGTAAAAATCTAATTATACAATTTTTCCAAAAATTATGCTTTTTGCAAAAAACTTTCTAAACAAAAGTTGTTGATAATTGAAGAATACATGATCTTGTTCTATGAAATTTAATTTTTATGAAACAATTATAAAATTTTACCGAAAAACGGAAAAAAACAAAGGAGGAAATTATAGCTGGGCAGTAATTCATTACTTTGTAATTAAATTACTAATTAAATTCCTTTTTGTTTATTTGTCTTGGAATTGAATTACTTTTCAAAATGCGGTAATTGTAATTGGGAATTTCCCTTTTTGTTCAAAAGTACTTGAAAATTACATTTTTAAAGTAATTAATTACACCATTCAATTACTCAATTACTTTTGTGTAATGAAATTACTCTAAAGCATTTAAATTACTTTACAAGTATTTGAATTAACTACGGTAATTGAAATTACTCGAGGTACTTGAATTACTTTGTGATATTTGAATTAGTGACCTCGATTGGGTGCTAAATCTCTAGAATGCAAAAAATACGATAAAGTCTTATTAAGTTACATTATTAAGCAACTCGGAATAGGGTCTTCCCGTCACAGTATAAGCCTAATTTATGATTTCCTCAGACGATCAAATAACAGCAACTTTTGTGCAACATTTGCATTTTGTACGACGCGTTCACGAGCAAAAAGTGCATTGGTGCGTGTATGTCGATGTAATATGTAGGTTGTAATAGTGAAAGTAATATTTATTGTTGAAGACGCTAAAACTATATTTGCGGTAAGTACATCACAGATTACAATACCTACGGTAAAAATATAATAGCTTCATTAGACGATCTTGGTTCATAATATAATTATTTATTCATTTCAATTTGCTTGTTTTAAACGATGTACTGGCATAGGGTTACACTGTCGTGCAAGAGTAACAGACGTTAAGTCCAGAAAATTACGTTTTTGAGTAAGTAACTGAACTAAACTGGCAACATCCGATAACAACATTTAAGCAGCGTAAAACACATAAATAAAATGTATCCAATTGCGAAATCCCGCGCCTGGTTGACTCAAAAATGCAGTATGGGGTATGGTACTAATACAATTTAAAAACGCACCATAACTTTACCGCATTCTTGCATTGTACATTTTCTAAATTATATCCATTCTTTTGTCGCTTTCTTGTCTTGTAATGCTCATACTCTGCTTTGTATACGGACTGCTGCAGCATGTTAGCTTCGATTATTATTAAAAATCTGGAATAGTGTTTTATAAAAATCGCGACTTTCTTATAATTCCGCTCACCTCATCCAACATTACTTGTTTATGTTATACAGGGTGCTGCGTTGACGGACTAGCCACCCAATTTATATAATTCCAGATATTTTATTGCCCTAAACTTAAAAACAATAGGTATTACTAAAAATTGTGTAAAATTAATAGGTATTATTCAAGATGTCGATAAGATTATGAAATTTGAAGTAAAAATATGAAAGCAACCTGAGCAATTTATTTGTCGAGCGTTGACAGTAATTTTATGAAATACGTATTTTTCTCCGTTTCTTCCACGGTGTCTTCAAAAAATAAATTACATAAGGGTCGGTCATGGAATATAAAAGTAATGTAAATAGCAAGCTTTAGAATTCATTAAATGTCATCACTGTCGTTGTAATTGTAAGTTTATATTATACGCTTATATCGCGATTGATAATTCTAAAGATTCCTGTCTCTAAAGCTTGCTGTCAACATTAGTTTTATTTTCCATGGTCAACCCTTATGTCATTTCTTTTTGAACACATGGTATAAAAGTCTCTTGAATGTAAAAATGACTTTCTTATTACGTGCTTGAACAAATGTCTTGTTTTTATATCTGATATACGAATTTTTATTTCAATCAGCCGTATTGTAATCAATAATCATGCAAGGGAGGAAATTACATTTTAGTCCAGAGTTATACATATGACACGTTTACATTTTATGATGAGAGAGAGATCTCTTGTTTTCAACTACATTCAAAAATATTTAAATATGAAAATCAGGAGGCTAGTTAATCTATTATTAATCACATTGCCATTGGAAACTGACCATGGAACAAAACGTATATTTTCGGGAAACCCCAAACAGGCGGTATACTTTCGTATAAAGGGGTAAAAAAAGTATTTTCGAACTGAGCCAACAAAAAATGCTCAAGTTGCGCCAATTGGATCACTATGTAGTGTTCTTTACAAAATCTAAATAGAATTTTGCTGTCAAACAATTAAGAAACTCAATGCTGCATCCTGCATACTTAAGCAAGTTACATATTTTCGTCATTCATCCTCATGTTAGGCGTATTTAATAATAGATTATTCTACAAGTTAAGAAAAGTGAGAGTTTTGCAACATTTAATTTACGAGCGAACGATGCAAAGCGAGTGGATTAATTTTACACGAACATGGAAAAATCACTTTTATAACATATTCAGCGTGCTATTTTTTCTAATACCATTATAAAATTTATCCAAAATGAAATTCGACATTTCTTCGTATTTGATTTTTTTTAAAATCAATAGTGGAGTACCTCAAAATCGTAATTAAAATACGAGAAATCGTCAGTAAAGTAATCCATTGTTTTACGACTTTTTATAATGGCGGGATGACAGATAAACGTCAACAGACGTAAACATAACCTAAAAAAGTTGGTGGAAATGTTGTAGTTTCGCGATTTCTCGATTTAAAAAACAATATACCCGTCGGCACTGAAGTTCCTATTTATCCCTCATGTGGTTTATTTGTCTTGGCCCTACGGGCCTCGGTACTAAATCCACATTCGCAATAAAAAGTTACACTTCAGTGCATTGCTATACAAACTACTAGTTTTTGAAATCGGCAGTGAAAAACGTCGAAATCGTCATTAAAATACGAGAAACCGGCAGCGAAGTAATTCATTGTTTTACGACTTTTTGTAGGCGGCTGGGCGATAAGTAAACGTCAACCGACGTCAACATAACCTACAAAAGTTGGTTAAAATGTTGTAATTCTGCGATGTTGATTTAAAAAAACAATGTACCCAATGTACACTGAAATTTCCTCTTTATTCCTCAAAGTGGTATATTTTGTGGCGCTACGGGCTACGGGCATCGGCAACTAAACCTACATTCGTGATAAAAAGCCCAACAGTAATAACCTATGTGGAAATTATTACAGTGCTTTCGTAAAGTAGTGGATAAATTCGTTAAACATTCAAGTAATAACTTTTGGAAAAAATGCTGAGACCCGTCGATTTTTATTTTTATTTGTGCATTTTTTTAAATAAAATCTATACATACAGGGTGACCCGCGTAGGAGGTATGACGTCATCGATGTTTTTTTTTTAAATAGCAAATCCCCTCTTTTTATTATATGAATTATATGAAGGAACGTATTTTCTTACTTACGTTAAGTTGATTTTTGAGTATAGGTCACATGACCAAGTATTTAGAAAAACAATTTTAAAATGGCAAAACACTAAATTTAATTTTAGAAAGTATGATTTTACGTTTTTATCAATGACAGCAATCAATAAAAAACATGTCGGTCGTCTTGGCTACTGTCAGGCAGACAACGGTGCACCATTTGAACATTTAATTTAGTTGTTTTTGAAGTTATCATTGTAATTAAATTTAGTGTTTTGCCATTTTATTATTTTTTTTTAATTTTTGGTCATGTGACCTTACTATACTAGCTTAGCGTAATTAAAAAAATCTGGTGTGATACACGCACACAACTTCCTTTTACAGTGATCTTATAATTAGCCAAAAATTTGATTTTAAATTTGTAAGCATTTGTCAAAAATTTTCGAAAATTACAAATTCTGCCAAAACAGTACCAAATAGAGCGTTAGTTGAAGAGACAAATTTTCTCTATAATTTTTAGCTGAATTCAAAAATGTAATAATATACCGGGTGTTCTATTTAAAACGGGAGTTAACAAAAAAAAATAGAAAAAAAAAACAAAAGAAACCCATTTTAGAAGTATTCAAATGGAAAATCACCTATCTCACATCAATACACATTCAAAGTGTAATAAAAATGTGAAGTTTAAAAAAAATCGTTAGAGCCGTTTTTGAAAAAATCGAAAAAAACTGAAAAATCACAAGAGTAAACACCTACTACCGGTTATGCGATTATCTTCAAAAGCTTGCTGTCACATCTACATAGTACACAAAACTTATATATGAAGTTTCAACGTCACACCTCTTTTAGTTTTTGAGATATTCTGTTCACAGACAGACAGACACACACACACAGACACACACACAGACACACACACAGACAGACCAATGAAAAAAAATATGTTTTTTGGGTTCAGGGGACTCTAAAACGTGAAGATCTGTTGAAAACTCAATTTCGAATTTTTGGGGTGAATCCAATACTTCCTTTATAGTAAAAGGAAGTAAAAATGCGTTTATTCAAATTGCATAATAAAAAATCTGGTGTGATACACTCACACAACTTCCTTTTACAGTGATCTTATAATTAGTCAAAAATTTCATTTTTCATTTTTAACCATTTGTTAAAAATTTTCAAAAATTACAAATTCTACAAAAACGGTACAAAATCGAGTGTTAGTTGAAGAGACAAATTTTCTCTAGAATTTTAAGGTGAATTCAAAAATGTAATAATATACCGGGTGTTTTATTTAAAATAGAAGTTAATAAAAAAAATTGAAAAAAAAACAAAAGAAACCCACTTTAGAAGTATTCAACTGGAAAATTACCTATCTCACATCAATACACATTAAAAATGTAAGAAAAATGTAAAGTTTAAAAAAAATCGTTAGAGCCGTTTTTAAAAAAATTGAAAAAAACTGAAAAATCATAAGAGTAAACACCTACTTCCGGTTAAGCAATTTTCTCCAAAAGCTTGCTGTCGCATCTAGATAGTACACAAAACTTATATATGAAGTTTCAATGCCATACCTCTTTTCGTTTTTGAGATATTCTGTTCACAGACAGACAGACAGACAGACAGACACACACACACACAGACAGACAGACAGACCAATGAAAAAAAATATGTTTTTTGGGATCAGGGGACTCTAAAACGTGAAGATCCGTTGAAAACTCAATTTCGAATTTTTGGGGTGAATCCAATACTTTCTTTATAGTAAAAGGAAGTAAAAATGAGGGTTGCCATTTCAAAAAAAATCATTGATGACGTCATACCTCCTACGCGGGTCACCCTGTATGTATAGATTGTATTTAAAAAAATGCGCAAATAAAAATAAAAGTCGACGGGTCTCAGAGTTTTTTTCAAAAGCTATTCCTTTAATTTTTAAGGAATTTATCCACTACTTTACGAAAGCACTGTATAAAAATTTAAAAAAAATTAAGATTGAACTTCCAAGTTCCTATACTTTCTTACTGAAGGGACTTTGTACTAAAGTATATTGGGTTTCATCGGTTTATTACTTATATATATTATTATATAAGGAATCGATGACCAATCGGTGTCCCATTCTTTTTGGGACACCCTGTATAATTGTTATTCTTGACTTTATTTATTTACTTACATCTTACATCCAAACAAACTTAAAACTTTTGGTTTTGACGAACGGTGCATGTAGCTACAAAAATTAATAAAATTATCAAAAATTTTTCAAAAGTTACTATAGTTAACAAAACATAAAAATTAAGCATTTACGATTATGAATCAACACGACACTAACGATAGTTGCAGCTTGCAAGAAAGTTCTACTAAATACAACTAAATGATAATAATTTCTATTGAAAGTAATTGATGTTGTACTAAGTAATTGGTAATTGGTAATTGAAATCTCTGGTAATTCAATTACTTCATTGGGCGGTAATTGGTAATTAGTAATTAATTACTTTTTTAAAGTAATTTGCCCAGCTCTGGGAGGAAAGCACCACTTCCGGTGTAACCAAAAGTCACTGGGACCTCCGAAGGTATATTTAAGACTAAGACCAGGGCACACGGAGCTACTCAATAGTGATTGGACTGGTCAGTGATGAAGTCGTAAATTGATTAGTAACTGTATTTTATTATTGTTTCGCACACGGAGAAACGCAAAAGCAACGAGATTTAAATCATTTTCGAACTATCCAGCTTGAAAGCACATCACTGTCGTGTTGTCTATTTTGCATAATTTAGTATTTTCACTCTAATAATATAGTGAAAAGTAGAATATGTCAATTGATGAGGGGAACACTGTCCTTTATTATTATTACAGATATAGGGGGCGTCAGAGAAGACGATTTTGGGTTCATCCATATATTAAAAATAATGTGAATTGTAAATAATTCGTCGCAGCAAAGGAACTATATAACAGAGCGATTCTAAATTTCTAGCGTTCTACAGGATGTCAAAGGAAAGTTATTTCAAACTTGTACGGATCATTAGCTCTGGTATTTAGCAGAGAAATACTAATATGAGAGAATGCGTCAGTGCTGAAGAAAGGATACTAATAACTAGAGAGAGGATTTATAAGCATAAAAAAATGAAAAATATTTCACAAAAAAAGATTTATTTTAAGCACAAAAATTATAGAAAAGCACAAAATATTTTATTTCTACTGAAATAATTATCCTTACTCCTGGAAACAGTATATTACAACATGTTGCTCTAAATTATCAATCGTAAAATTATGTTGTCGGTCACTCAGTATATTTTTGAACTTGGAAAAGCTAAGTTCTACATCTGCGCTTGTTGCTGGGGCAAACTTTGGTATAACTGAAAAATTGATTTCAAAGTCCTCTACAAATTCACCTTGTAAAACACGTACTACATTAGACAACACTTCATATCCAGTATTTTCCATTAGCACTTTATCTAATTTTTGAGCTACGATAAGCCCAACTGATCCCTGCACAGCACGTGTATTTGGTTTCAAGTTTTCAACTAGTTCTCCTGTTTCGGCTAAAGAAACGCCCTGCTTTTCAAGTTTCGTTGTCGATTTACCAACAAAGCTTTAGTTACACTTAATAAATGCCAAATTTTGACGTAGCTCCCTATTTTTTAAAACGTCAAGACACTCCTTTACTGACTGTGAAGGTACTTCGGGAAATTCTATAACTGTTTCCTGAAATTCCTTAATGTACTGACAATAATACAAAGCCGTTTCCAGCCATGCCCCCATCTAGTCATAATTGGTTCAGACTGTTCAACGTAATTTTTCAACAGGGTACTTTCAGCTGGCATATTCCTGCTGCAATATTTTTGCAAAAACAGTTGAAATGGACTATTTTGCAATTTTTTAGCGGTATGTTGAACTGAGTCAGTATCCTACATAATTCAAAATTAAATTGAATTTGCTCATCTTGACGAGAGGTGGTTGCAATAGATTCTTGTACAGTCTGATGTTTGTTTTTTGACGCTTCAAATTTCTTTTTTCGTTCTATGTCAAAGCTGTTTTCACATGTTGAAGCACATTGTACTTCTTGTCACCTTGAATCTAAAAAATATTGCTTTTAATTACTATAATGTCTTTTCCCAACAGTTTTTATACAAGCTCTGCAAAATATTTTGTTTTCACTTTTGAGTTCGGGGAAACCCCTAATCCACTCAGCTGGCGTTGTTTTTGATTTAGGCATTTTTAAAATATAAATTAACACGGCACGTACGTCCTCGTCGACAGTTGCAGTAAGACTATTGCATTAGCATTTTTTATTTTAATGTGACAATTCACAGTGTTGCCAAGTGATAGGGCTTTTTTTTCAACCCTGATCCAATTGGGGGAGGTCTCATATGACGGATGAAAACTGCACGCAAATTCTCTCATTCTCTTTGCACTCGCTTACTGAAACAAAACATTAATATTACACGAGACATAATTATAACCTTTTGTTCTAGGTATTTAGCAACAGCGTGTACATTAGTTGCACTTTCTTTGCACTTCACTAGAGGAGACAACACAACTTCACAAATTGTAGCAGAGACTGCAAAAATTATATGGGGGAGATCAAAAGAAGCATATATGCCCATACCCAACAGGATTCAATGGAAAAATATTGCAAAACGTTTTCATTCTCTGTGGAATCTTCCCAATTGTATCGGGGCTATTGACGGAAAGCACATCCGTATAGAAAAGCTTCCTAATTCAGGATCTACAAATTTTAATCACCAATCCTATCGTTCTGTTGTACTGTTAGCATGTTGTGATGCTGATGGTTTGTTTCCAATGATTGAAACAGGTTATGCTGGAAGAAATAGCGATGGAGGTAGGTATATTTCATGCTTCCGCAATTAAACATTGGATTACAAATGAAGGGCTTGATATTCCATTACCTTCAGGATTGCCGGGCGAGGAGAATAATATTGAGTTTCCTTATTATTTTGTGGGAGATGAACCGTTTCCATTGTCGCGTTATATGATGAGACTATATCCACAAAGAACTTTTGATAATACAAAAAGAACCTTTAGGTAATTGTAGGTTAAGTCGAGGAAGAAAACAAATTGAATGTACATTCGGAATGATGGCAGAAAAATTCCAGGTTTTAAATAGTCCCATACGATTCCGAGACCCAGAATCAGTAAATAACATTAAACGCTATTTGTATTTTGCACAATTTTGTCCGTAAAAGAAAAGGCATTCATGTTACCCACAGACAACTTGAAGCAGATCGAGAAATGCATATTCATAATGCAATACCATCTATACAAAATATTCCAATTGATATTCAATCTACAGCATATATTTTAAGAAATTATTTAGCTAACCATTTTATTACTCCAGGTGCATCACTTCCATGGCAATGAAATTACATTGTAAACATCTATCTATAATATAATTTTCCTTAATGTGTGTCTGTGGCACAAAATAAAATCTCACGTTCCGGCTTCACAGATGTTTATATTTGTTTAGGTTTTGTTTTTCTTATCTTAGCGCTCGGCTCGGAGCTTGACCTTTCGCGTATCCTATTTCACGTGCGCGTAGCGCGCAGTTTGCTTGTATAATATTAATCATGGTGTAAAGAATATAAGTTTAAACGTTTCCGGAGATGCGCAGTTGTTAAGAAAGTAGAGGGGAGATGTCAACCAATCCCCAATGCGCCTAGTCAGGAAATCCATCATTGCCGCGATCATGGTAGAACCATGGCCGCGATCGTATATTGTTACTGACACTGTCAGTCGATGTCAAATTCGAAGTTAGCAGGTTAGGCTTTTCGTCAGTCTGACACCAACTGACGCAAAACCTAACCTCGAATTTGACATAGACAGCGTCTTCAACAATACACTTCAGTTCTACCCTTTGTGGGTGCATTTCTTATTGGTTGAATTTGAGGTCCACCCACAATGCGGAACGTTACACCTTGTATTCTATACAGCATGATATTAATTATATTATACAGGGTGTTCCACGACTCGACCGACAAACTTTGAGGGGTGGTAGGGGACACCCAAACAAACATTTTTTGCTTTATAAACATTTGTCCGAAAACGCTTTGTTTTCAAGATACAGGGTGTTACAATTTGTAGAAAAAAAAACGCTTCAGCCGATTTTAATGAAATTTTCACAGTTTGTTGGTAATTTTATGATCCATCTTTTGTATCTATTACAGTTGATACAGTAATACCAGGGGCGTGCTCACGGGGCAGCCTGTTAGTGTTTTTGCATAAAAAATAACACCCAGTAGTTTTTCTTGCAATTTTTATACTTTTTTAAGATGAATCAACTAAAAACACATTTTTTTTTCATTTGACGGTTTTGCGTATCTTGCTTCGTTTTCGAGAAAAAAAATTCGAAACATTTTTTTTACAAATTTTAATTAAGCGTTGTTGGACATATTTTTATACAGCAAAAAATGTTTGTTTTGATGTCTCCTACCACCCCTAAAAGTTTGTCGGTATATTTATGAAACACCCTGTATAATACTCGTGTATTATTTGTTTTTTTTTTGCATAATTAAACATTACTACCAAATAATTATACTTTACTCTATGCTTATGCCTAAATAAATAAACACACTTCAACGTACCTGTTAAATTGACTCCTTTTCCCACTGCCATCCATGCTTTTTTGGTTAAATCTTTCCTCCAATATTCTGAAAGTGAATAATTATACGAAAGGGGGTATTTCTCTACCTCCCCTACGAATTTCACATTAACAGCTTGCTTACTCATATTTTCTGTGTCGACTTCTTGAAATTTAGTTTGTAACTGGTAGCCCGGCGACTAGCATGTAGGGTTTCCTGTGACTGGTCACAAACTGGTTACAAACCAGTAGCTGACCTGTAGCTTCCTGTGTGAGTCTCCATATAAATATATTAGCAGTGATGCGCAAGCAACTGGTTAGTGATTGTAGTTTAAATCGCGTTACTTTTCAGTTTCTTTCAAGTAGCTCCGTGTGCAGAGGGCCTAAGATATCAATTTCCAGGCCGATCAATTAAACCCTCTAGGCTGTAGAGAGAACACAGACTAGCAGACTGACAGATTCATAGACAGACATCACTTCGAAAACCACTTTTTCTGAATCGGAAGATACAAAATCGAACATTTTCTTAAAAATCCCGAGTTTGAAAAAATTAAGACTACTGCAGAGTGTCCCAGAAATATGTGCACAAAAAAGCTGCAGCATCCTGAAGGTGAGTATTATCCCAAAAAATTATTTTTTTTTATTCTTAGTATTTTGAAATTTGATTAAAAAGCCAAACCAGGCGGCCTTCAGAAAGATATAGTTGCTAAGGAAATACGTTCAAAAGTAACAACATTTTTGTAAAGTTGTTATGGTTATTAATAATACTTTTAATTAAAATTAATAAAGTAAAAAGCAGTGACCTATAGGTAAAACTTTAATCATTTTTAGTCAGTGTATAAGCCGATTTTCATAATTGTTTCAGAAACTGTGTTGACTCATTGACTCCTTTTATTGGCTTTTTTGACCACTTATTTCTGGGACACCCTGTATACTTTATTTTACGAAGTAAACGAAAGTAAATAGCGCGTATTGCATCAGAAATGAAAGAGAAAGCTACTCAAGGTGGTATTCTAATTGAAAATATTATATACAGGGTGAGTTTTTTTTCATTATCACTATAGGGATCTCGGAAACCGTGAAAGATAGAAGGTTGGTTAAATGGAGAAAGAATTGCAGTTTTATGAACTTATTCGAGATGTGCTTTTGTTTCTTTGAAAAAATCCAAGGCCTACTAGATACAAGCAAAATATTAAAATTACTTAATTTCTTAAAGTCGGTCTAGCGCCGTTATTATTGAAAATAAAAAAAAATAATAAGAATAAAAGTTTTAGCTATTTTTACGGTGTTTATCTTGCACTTATTAGTTTTCTTTTAGCTTTCATAGTTTTTGAGTTATAACATTAAGTTACATTTTTTTAAATAGCAATCATAGTTGGCTTAGACATTTCTGAAAAGAGCTCACTTTTCCGCTTAAAATGACATAAGGTTTGTTCTACCTATATTGACAAATAACTCTTTTATAATAATTTTCGTAATAAAAAAATGACGAAAACAAAAACTATGAAAGCTAGAAGGAAATTAATAAGTGTAAGATAAACACCCTAATAATAGCTAAAACTTTTATTCTTATAATTTTTTTTTATTTTCAATTCTAACGGCGCTAGACAGGCTTTAAAAGATTAAGTAATTTTAATATTTTGCTTATATCTAGTAGGCCTTCGATTTTTTAAAAGAAACAAAAGCACACTTTGAATAAGCTCATAAAAACTGCAATTCTTTCTCCATTTAGCAAATGAGATATGCTCTTTTTAGAAATGTCTAAGCCAACTATGATTGCTATTTAAAAAAATTTAACTTAATATTATAACTCAAAAACTATGAAAGCTAGAAGAAAACTAATAAGTCTAAGATAAACACCGTAAAAATAGCTAAAACTTTTATTCTTATTATTTTTTTTCTATTTTCAATAATAACGGGGCTAGACCGACTTTAAGAAATTAAGTAATTTTAATATTTTGCTTGTATCTAGTAGGCCTTGGATTTTTTCAAAGAAACAAAAGCACATCTCAAATAAGCTCATAAAACTGCAATTCTTTCTCCATTTAACCAACCTTCTATCTTTCACGGTTTCCGAGATTCCTATAGTGATAATGAAAAAAAACTCACCCTGTATATATAAAAGTACCAATAAGTCGGGCAGGTAAGTAGGTACCTACACTTAGGTGTTCAAGATTTTTTGTAATGAGAATTAACTTCTATATGCAGACATCGCAAAATGTTTTGGAACAGTACAATCCTCATTAAAAGAAGCTTGAAAAACGTAGTGATACAAGATAGTGTTCAAAACTAAAAATGACGCAAGTGCCACACTTATACAAATTGAACACATTACGTTACTTGTCCATTATCTTCTGTAATATCGTTAATTTAAAAATTACAAATTCATTACATTCTTATATAGACAGATCAATAAAAAAACCAATTAGGGCAGGCTGTGATATGTGTTATACGTTTGGCAGTACTGAGGTGTATTGTCAGTCTATGCCAAATTCGAGATTTGCAGGTTAAGTTTTACGTCAGTCTGTGTCAAACAACAAACAAAACCTAACCTACTAATCTCGAATTTGACATAAACTGACAATACACTTCAGTAATGCCAAACGTATAACACATATCACAGCCTGCCCTAATTGATTTTTTTATTGATCTGTTGTTATTTTTGCAACATAATATTAGAATACACTAATTAAGTGATTAATTTTCTCCAACAGCACTAAAGACAAATCTTCTTTATTCAATCATCTCAATATTCTGCTCTGCCTTGAAAGCTTCATCAGGAGTTTATGTAACAGTTAACAACTATAGTAAATTTCAAATAAGCATGCAGTACTTGGAACTATGGTAATAGCAAGGCGGTGTATATGGAACAATGCAGTACTCCGCTGCTTTTTAATTTACTGTTTTGTTTATTATAGACAAGGTCTAGACATGCGGAGTACACAACGTCGTAACATGGGACCCACGGTTTTACATCACTTACGAATGATGGCACTCTGTAGAGGTTTTGCTCCAGATTTTTTTTATTTTTAAAAACCACTGGGAGCAGGAATCAAACTCACGACCCTTAAAACAGTAGTCAAGATGCTTATAAGCCGTTCACGACCTTTTTAGGACAGAGTTGGCTATGTTTTTTTCTTTTCATGTTGGACTAACTGATTCGATGATGTAGCGGATGCAACTTTTTTTTCTGTCAGTGTCTCTTCGACATTTTCTTGCCACCACATTGCCAGATTTATTATTTTAATATTCGTAAGAAAATAAATGATTTATCAAATGTGTAAAAATAATTTTAATTTCTGTCACAGAAAAAGTCAAAATACCCAGAATAATTTTGTTACAACAAAACATTTCCATTAAACAATGCTACTTCCAATTGAACAAGGACAGACCAAATTTAAAAGAACGCGAGTCGATGTGGAGACTAGAGAATATCCGGCAACAATGTACCTATTCAGAAAATATAACCTTAAACTGAAAACAACCTAACCTAACACAAAAAGTGTCAATTTCCATGAGGGACAGTGTTGCCAACCCGTGGAGAGCGACTTATCGTACTAGGAATCAAAAATTATCGTATTGAAGAGTTATTTATCGTACACTTTGCGCCACCTAGTAGAACTTAGCTTATACCGGGTGGCCATAAATATCTGATATCACATTACCTTTAGAATCAACGCCGCTTTATTAAAGTGATGAATCCAACTAAACTAAATGTCATTAATGTCACAACTACAGTCGCGGCCATAACAAGCGGGACAGTAATTTTCAAAATTCGAAAAGAAGTGCTGACTCTGACAATACTAATTAATAAATGTCATCAAAGGTATTATTCAGAATAAACAATGACTTTTGAAGACATTTATTAATTTATGTCCTACCAGTACATTAATTGAAATTAATGACTCTATTTTAAGGTATCAGATACAAAACAACGCTCCAGGGCAATTATTTTCTTCATAAGAACACTAGGGTTATTATGAAAAATTAACAGTATTTGTTTCCATGGATACAACTTTATTATGCACCACTGTCACAATGAAAATTAATGACAGCTCAGCTAATGTCACAAATATAACTTAGATCAGCTAACTAAATCAATCTTAAATACTATATCATAGTAATTATATGAATTGAATATGAATATGAATTAGGTAAGAAAATTGGTAGGACATAAAACCTTGAAGGCACCACGGGCATTATGAGGTAAGAGCCCGCGATTGTTGTACACACCTCGGGCCAAAGGCCCTCGGTTAGTACACTAACAATCTTGGGCTCTTATTTTACTCATAATGCCCTTAGTACCTTAATAACTATAGAATTGTCAGTGCCAGCACTCTTTTCGCATTTTGAAAATTAGGTCAAAGAAACTGTCCCGGTTTTTTTGGCCGCCACTGTAAAATTCCTATCTGTCAAAAATTATTACAGATAGCAATAAGTAATGGAGTTGGAACAGGAGATTTTTGTAATCGAGTCGTATTTAAGAAATGGTGTCAATAACCTTGCATTTTATTACATTACATACCAATACTTATTATAATTGAAATATAATACTAACCAACATTTATAAGCAGCTAATTCCATTGCTACCGGGATCTCAGATATTTATGGCCACCCGGTATAAGTGGCGAACAGAGATGACGGCACGTACGAATACTTTTTGCAGGTACCTGCAATCCAATCTTCACTATTATTTTGTTCTCCATTAATGCATTTCTTCAACTGCAGACTTATTTTTACAATGTCAAAGTAGAGATGATAACTATTGTACTGAGAGTAGTGATAGTGAAGATGGCAACATTAGTGATATTTTTTCATAAAAAATAGATTTTGTGTTATACGGCAGAATTATCGTACAATCGACGTTATCGTACGGTATGCTATCGTACATCGTACTTTGAGTCAAGTTATCGTATAAACCGATAATTATCGTACGGGTTGGCAACACTGATGAGGGAGTTTAGTTGCAACAGAGGTTCTGCCAACAAAATTACTAGATGGTCATAGCCTCACCTGACCCAAAAAGATCGTGAACGGCTTATAACCACTGAGCTACTGAGACCGGCTACTTTACTGTTGTTGACCTATAAATTTTTGTTAAAAGTAATGTTGATAACCATAACAACATTACAAAAACCTTGTTACTTTTAAACATATTTCCTTAGCAACCAACTACATCATTCTGAAAGCCGGTTCATGTGGGTCAGATAAAGGGGTTTTTTAATCTTCTTCTTCCTGTTCTCAATATCCTTTTGCCTTTCCGCATCGAATTTAGGATGATGTGTCTTCTTTAACCCATTTCTTCCATTCTATATCATTCCTTGCTAATATTTTCATCTCATTTCCCCTTACTCTTCCTATCTCTGCTATCTGTGCCATCTAGGTTTTCCTAGGTCTTCCCCTTGTTATTTTCTTTAGTCTTCTTGCTTCCATTACTTTTCTTTCTGAATGTTTCCTCTGGATCCATCCTTAATATGTATGCATACCAGTATAGTTGTTTCTTTTCTATCTTATTCTATACTTCCTATCGATCCAATATCTTTCCTTGTGAGCTCAAGCAACACACAAAACAGTATGAGCAACACACCGGATGTCGGGTGACAACATACCAAATAACAAGTGCAACGCTGCATGCTCTTGCTGTACGCTTCTACAGTCAATCACAATACTCACAGTGTACTGTTCGAAGTGTTATTAGTTCAATAATATGTATGTTTCATCCCATTAGTAATATTTGTAGTTTTTAAGTTTGTACTATACTCGGGCAGCCGAACAGATAGAGTGGAGCAGGCAAACCAAATAACATATTACAAAGGTCACTTGATAATATTTTAATTATAATTACTAAAAGGATTGGAGATGCCGACCCTTATAATTAGAACTAATTTCAATAATTGTCATTAAATAACTTTTTGAGGTTATGATGCAAATAGAAATGTTGACCAACTTAAAAGTCAAGCCTGACATTTGTGCACTTGTAATTGAAAATGTTTAGGCCTGTGGCCTGGCTCTTCCTAAATCTCATTATTGGCTGCGGCGTCGAAACCAAAACACGTTGCCCGTGATATGGTTAAGTTTGTAGCGTTTTTTCTTTGGAGTTCCTTTATTCAACCATTTACAAGAACTAAATTGTGCATCTCTACTGCTGTTTTCACAGTTACATGCAAGTATAAAATATTGACTTGTAAAGTAGTCTCTTAAGGAAATTTTAATTATTCATAGAGCTGCCTGCATTATGGGTAACCGTAAGAAACTAATTCGTAGTCAAGGACGTGAAAGAATCTATAGCGAATATTGCAAGAATGAGTGACTAAAGCAACTGATGTTGGCTTAAATACAGTTAAGCGAATTGTTAAAGGAGCCTAACAAAGTGGCGGAAGAAAAATTACTTCTCCAAGAAAACAAATTCGTGGCCCTGTAAATAGAGCCGTAGTTCATCGTGGTGGCCCTGCATTTCGGATGCTCCAACAATGTACAATATTTGTTTGGCGGTTTATGGTTTGCGTACCTGATTTTACATACTTTCCGGTGCTGCTACCTGTGCATAAAATCAAGTATGATCAAAAATTATTTTCAAGTAGTATAGTTATGGAATAGTTCATAATTTATGAATACAACTATGTTTATACTTAAATGTAAAATTTGACATTTGATTTTTAAGTAACTTCTAGTTGCATTCATAAATTAGGAACTATTCCATAGCCATTCTAGATGAACATAATTTTTGATCATACTATATTTATGACTATTTGACATGACAACTTTTTTTTTGTCTCGGCACAACCTACCGAAGCATTGCTTTCAACCCCGATCATTTTTACAAATTTAGAATTTGTATGGGTAACGGCTCAATCAATTACAAACCCAGAATTATATGAAAGGTGTCATGAAACTATATAACTTTTATAAACCGTAACGGCTTTGAAGTAAAAGAAAAGTTGGAAAAAAGGACGAGCATGTCATTCCAAATGGCTGTAACCGCCAGCACGAGAACAACATAACCTACCAGGATTATTTTTGTGCCATTTTAGGTGGTACATTAATGAATAGAACTAAAAAGCTTTTGGGAGAAGCTAGTCGTTTTATAGTTGTATATATTTGTCGATTTCTATCTGCGTTACCAGTAATAGATGGTCACCTAGCTATGCTGTCAGATTGGTGTAATACCAAGCACTCGTGGACTGTCAAGCCTGGGGTGGCGAGTTTGAATCTCGGTCCAGGCAAATAATTTTTTAAATTATCGAAAGACGTGGATGCAAATTTTTATCTCTTTTCGACTTTAAATCTGAAATGCCATGTTATCGGCGTTGTGTGCACCATTCGTACTCTCTGCTAATGGTATTGATAAATCAGTGATTTTATTTTAAACCGATTTTCTCCGTCTATGTTTCGCAATTGTTAGTTCCTGTCTTCTTTGCAAATTCTTTTTATCCCAAGTTGGCACACACATGGCATGATCATGTGTATATGTTATATGCAACTTCTATAAATCAGCCCTTTTATATAACAGCTAGGAATTTTATGTAATTTCGTAAATTGATTTTAATGAATGTCCGTTTTTCTAATGTTTGTCGACATTAAACATAATATCGGAAATTGTTGTCATTAGTATATATCGAGAGATCCAAATAAAAACTCATTCTCAGCGGACTGTGAAATTCAAACGTTTGAATAACATGTTGGTAGCACTTAAGTCTATGTCAAATTTGAGGTTATCTGGTTAGGATTCGCGTCAGTCTGTGTCAAAACTGACGCAAAACCTAACCTACTAACATCGACACCAGACTGTGTCGTTCTAGCTTGTTTATGTTAATTGCAGCCTTTGATCGTGTATCTTATTAAAATATCCTTCTCGTGTATTCATTTTGTAATTGTGTGTTTCATTATATATTAATTTTGTAATTTTTCGTTATTAGTTAGGTTAGCGAATTATCGCTGATTGCTTATCATTAATACCTGCCAAATTTGCTAGGGTTTGTTTGGCAATGAGTTGGAGTACGCTCGCATTTTGCATTAAACCTATTGTCCAGTCAGTGATAACCTTTACTTTTAAAAATATATTGCATAATATGCCTACAGCCTGAAAACTTTTCTTAAGAGACGCATTACATAAATTGCCTAAGTTTTATTAAAAGGCCGCCGAAACGACTTTTTAAAAAAACGTTTATTTTGTTTTACAATGAAATATAACATTGGAAGTACACAGCTTAGCTGCCAGACAATATCTTACATCTAGCTATGAACTAACTGGAACTTATCTTAAAGGTGCAAGCTACTTGTATATATACTATGTCTAATCAGCTAAGATAAGCGTTATCTCTAAAAGGGAGCGTGAGACAGGAAGCCACGTGCGTTCAAGGTTTGCAGACTTGCAGTTCACACAAAGAAGCTATTATCGTTCAAGGTTTATTTATTTATTTATTTATTAACGGCATACACCATTTACATTAAAATGAAAAATTTACTTTTAATATACACAACAACAAATACGTGTTAATAACAAAAGTTTTGTGATAATTAGAAAAAAAAAAAAAAATATATTAAACATTCTGCAAATTGTTCACGTGGTTTTTAAATGAAAAAAAGCTCTCAGAAAAAATGTCCAACTCAGTCTGACACTCAATGTAGTTTCTCTGCATTCTGGTAATGGGATTATTTATTCCGTAGTTTGTTTGATGAAAAGGAATACGAAATAGTGGTGGGTTACGTACTCTGACATTGGTATTAAAATCAATCAGATTTAGTAATATAGGAGAATCAATCATTCCATTAACTAATTTAAATAGGAAACATAAGTCTATAGACTTCCTACGTGAGAGAAGAGAAGTCAGGTTTAATTCTTGGCGAAGCTGAGGGTAACTGATTAGAGTTAGGTCATAGCCCTTGCGGTAAGCGTATATTCTTAAGAACTTATTTTGAATACGTTCAATCTTATCAATGTGTATTTTATAATGTGGTGCCCAAATAATTGATCCGTATTCAAGGGAAGGACGTACCAGAGTGCAAAAAAGTGTTCTAAGTATATTTGGTGAGAACTGTCGACTATTCCTTGTTATAAAACCCAGATTTCTTGAAGCCAAATTGGTAATTTTCTCGATATGTCCACTAAAGCTCAGGTTCTTATCTAGTAAGATTCCAAGATCCCTCACTACGTCAACCTTTCTCAAAACTTCATCGTTAAATGAGTATGCTGATAAGTTAGTTTGGCCCCTAGTAAAGCTCATAGAAAAACATTTTGCAACATTGATATCCAATTGATTAACTGAGCACCATTTATGAAAGCTATTAATGTCCAACTGTAAAAGATGAACATCATCGGAACCATTAATTTCCCGGAAAATCTTTAAGTCGTCAGCAAATAGTAGAAAATTGGAGTTTGTAATGTACCTATCTAAATCATTCACAAAAATATTAAAGAGTAATGGTCCACAATGAGACCCTTGCGGTACTCCGGACAGTACCGGGAAGGCTGGCGATAAGAAATTATTAATGCGAACGCATTGGAAGCGATCTGTCAAGAAACTGTGCAGCCACTGAACCAAGTCAGCATTTACCCCCATGTCAAGCATCTTTTTAACTAAAAGACCATGACTAACCCTGTCAAACGCCTTGGAAAAGTCAGTATAAATACTATCAACCTGAGATCTGCTTTCCAGGGCATTCAACAGGTAATTGGTGTATATTAATAGGTTTGTAGTAGTTGATTTATAGGGACAAAAACCATGTTGCTCCTGAATTATAGTATTTTTTAATTGGGTAGACAAATAATTGGTTATCAATTTATCTAACATTTTAGGAATGGTTGATTGTATACATATGCCTCTATAGTTACTAACATCTTCACGATTACCTGACTTAAATATAGGAGTAATGTAACTGTTCTTCCAAAACTGTGGGAATTCTCCAGAATGTAGTGATAAGTTAAAAATAGTCTGAATGGGTTTGGATAAAGTACAACTACAATTTTTTAATAGTAGAGACGGTATTCCATCAGGTCCAGTAGAGATTTTATCTGGTAGCTTGGAAATGGCATCAAATACTTCAGTAACGCTAAAAGAAGGAACCAAGAAATTATCACAAACATGCACTGTGTTTTTGTAATCTGGAATCTGCAAATCCAAGTTATCTGCTTTATACACATCAGAAAAAAACTCTGCAAAGAGATTTACAGAATCATGACCTGAATGACCAGTCGCGTTCTTGAAAAACATCTGAACTGGATACCCATAAGATCTTTTCAATTTATCAATATGCTTCCAAAATGAAGCAGGATCGACATAGAGACGATTCTCAATATTTTGCATAAAAGACTTATAGCATTGTAAAGATAATGTTTTACATTGAGAGCGTAAGTTAGCAAATATGACATAGTCCTCATTACTATTACTAAGCTTAAAATTTCTGTGAGCTCTTTTCTTTTTGATGATCAGGCTCTTTAGTTCTCCTGAAAACCAGATTGGAAATGTTGAGGGCTTATAAGATCTAACTGGTACAAACAAATTAATTCCTGAATACAATACATCATAGAATTGTTGAAGCGCTAAATTAATATTATTCTTACTTACAACCTGATCCCAATCAATAGCTGCCAAGAAATAATTCAATGAACTGAAATCTGCATTTTTAAAGTCATAATATGTTACCTCACTATTTAAATTATTGGTTGGCGAATTGACAGGAATTTGTATTAAGTAGGCTAGATGGTGATAACTATTTTCAATTAGTCGATCTATGGCATTATCAACCTTAACATCTGGGTCGTGCGAGAAAACGAGATCTAAGTATACATTATGGTTATTGCTTATGTTATTAACCTGATTGAGATTAAGAAACGAAAAACTATCACAAACAATATGGGCGCTTGAGGATTGTGGACAATCGACTCCAATGCCGTGTTGGTAGTTTATCCAAGTAGCTTCAGGCAAATTATAGTCGCCTGCTAATATCATATCATATCCCGGATATGCAGTAGCAATATCTTCAACTGACTGGCAGTGTTGATTGTAGATATCTTCCCTGGACTGTGGTGGTATATAAACAGCACCTAGTATATATTTCTGTTTATCTTTCAAAACAAATGAAACAAATAGGTGTTCTACAGAATTATGGTTCGGGGTTATAACACGCGAAGGAATCGAATTTCTAACCGCTATCAGCACTCCACCTCCCCGTTCCTTGTTACTGGTAAGAGCACTGCGATCAAGTCTGTACACAACAAAGTTATCAAAATTTATTTCACTGGTAAGGATATCTGAATTCAGCCAAGTTTCAACCAGAATAATTATATCATAGTCACACACTGATACAGTACTTTTAAGAAGGTCTATTTTAGTTTTAATACCACCAACATTTTGAAAATAACAATTTATGTTGTGTCGTTTTTTGAAACACGAGACGTTGCTTTTACAATTTTAGGTATCCCATTAATGTATTTTAAACGAATATCCTTCTTGCCACCATCTATCTGTTTTTGAAATTCTTCCTTTACTTGCTTAAAGTAATCTTGTTGCATCTTTGTTCTGTCCGCACTGATTTGAAATACTGAACTTTTTAGCTTGAATGAGGATCGAAGTAGTAGAGGTTGCAAGCTTGCAGTTTATACAGGGGACCATTTTCTAGCTATAATGTAACTCCTAGCCATTATATAAAATGGCTAATTTATACAAAATGCTTGTAACATATTATATAACATAATAATTATGATAACGGTCGTACTACATTGAAAGCATTGTTCAACAGGTTATGAAATCACACATGTCTTATGAAGTGGATAAATAACAAATATAGCCGAAGTATTGATAAGGAGCTTGCACCGTCTCATCTTATTTAAATCAAATCAAATCAAATCAAATATTTATTGGCATCAATACATAGAAATGCTCATACAGGTCAAAGTACAAATAGCAATTAATTTTACACCAGAAAAACACTAACCATTGAATAAAAAAATACCTACTACACAAACTTAACAATTCTTGTCATTAATTAAAATTTATAATATTCAATAAAATTACAATCTAGACAACACAGTTTAAAAAAAATATTGGGGTTATCCCATTTTAAAAAGAGACAATGACAGATCACATTTGACAGTTTACGATCATGTCAGAAAAGTTATTTTGGAGATAGTCCTCAATTGAGTAAAACACCTTTTTCATTAGGTAACTTTTTACTTTTATTTTAAATTCTTTAGGATCTAGTTCCTTCACATGGTTTGGAAGGAAATTAAAGAACTTTATGCAATAATAATCAGTGCCCCTTCGTGTTCTTGACAACCTATGAAACTCAGGGAGCACACCATTACGGTTACGAGTAAAGTGGTTATGTAGATCACTATGTGACAAAAATTGAGAAATATTTTCCCTGATATAGGCAAGACAGTGATAGATGTACAATGATGGAAAGGTAAGTATTCCGAGGGAGGCAAAGTACTGACGACAGCAGTCACGATACCCCAGGCCCGTCAAGACACGTACACACCTTCTCTGCAATTTGAAGATTTCCTTTGCATGAGAGCTATGTCCCCAATTCAGAATTGCATATGACATATGTGGTGAAAAATAGCCATGGTAAGCTGCCATAAGAGTCGGAAGAGATACAGTATGTGAAAGTGTCCTAATAAGATAAATTATTTTAGATAACCTTTTGCTCAACTGCACAACATGTTCCCTCCAAGTGAGGCCAGGATCAAGTGTTACCCCAAGAAATTTGACATGTGGCTCACATGGCAGGTCAGGATTACATTGACGAAGAGTGAAGTTCAAGTTTTGGGTCTTCGATCTGTTAAGGCTGAGCTGATTTGTGACAAACCAGTCATGAAGATTTGACTGAGTCTCACCCACAATCTCAGCCAATGGTTCTGTGGGATGATACCTAACTATGTTGGTTGTATCATCAGCAAAAAGAATGAGGTGGGAGTTATCCTGAAACTTTGACAGATCGTTGATGTAAATTAAAAACAAAAGAGGCCCCATCACCGATCCCTGTGGAACCCCATGTCCAATTAGCTGTTTTTGGGACTTCTTATTGTCAAAGTAGACATATTGGTAACGATTTGAAAGGTATGATTCAATTAGACATATACTCTTGGTGTCAAAATTATAGTGCAACAGTTTTTTAAGCAAAATTGAGTGTGAGACACAGTCAAAAGCTTTTGTGAGGTCATAAAAGGAAGCATACGTATCCAAGCCCTTTTCAAGACCCTCCACAACAAGATCCAATAGATTATTAACTGCCAGTGTTGTTGATTTTTTGTTGCGGAAGCCATATTGCCCTGCCAGAAACAGGCCATTCTGCTCAAAATAAGAGTTGATCTGATCCTTCAAAACCGATTCAAATATTTTAGAAAAAATTGGCAAAAGTGATATAGGCCGATAATTGGTAACATCATCTACAGATCCCTTATTTTTGAATATAGGTACTACTTTAGCATCTTTGAGGACAGTGGGAAAGACTCCAGCCGAGATGCAATGATTTATTAACTTCGTTAGTGGATAGACTATGATGTTTGTTATTGTCTTAACAATTTTTGTAGTAATATCAAAACAATCCCTACTTTTGCTGTTTTTCAGTTTAGAGATTTTCTCCCTTATCTGATTGAAAGTAATTAAATGAAAAGAAAAGCTATTATTCTGAGGTAAGTATGATAGATAGTCAATAAAAGATTTTTCAGTGGCTGGCAGATCACTTACAATCTCGTCAGCAATATTCACAAAAAAGTTGTTAAAAGTTTGTGCATTTAATGCATCAGTACTTGTATTGTTATTTGAAGAAGAGTTATTTCTTATAATATTCCACATTGTAATTTGGGGTCTGTCAGAATTCTGTATGTAGGAATCATACGCTTTCTTTTTAGTGTTGCATAGTTTAGCTCTATAAACTTTCTTATAACTATTGACAAGATGCTTGGGCACCAAGTCAGGATATTGCTTATTCATGGCATCCAAAGTACGAAGCCTCTCCCTCGACTCCCTCAGCTCATCGCTGTACCACTCAACCTTCACAGAATGTCTGCCCCCACCGGCTAACCTTGATTTCAAAGGAAAACAGAGTTCCACCGACTCTGTTATGACCTCAACAAACCGACCAAAGCGATCCTCAGGAGTGATAGAACTATCATTGACAAACTGCGACTCTATCCCTTCAACGGTATTATATAAGTGAAAAAGCCCTTCATTTGTTATAGGTCTATAGTTCATTCTAGCAGTAGACTTTTTGACCGTACTAATTTTATTGAAATTAAAAACTATCCCTCTGTGATCTGATAGGTGGTGAAGATCAAAAGGCTTAGAACAGCCTGTCGACATATCTACATTTGTAAATATATTATCAAGACAAGCTTCATTTCTTGTTGCAAAACTGACTGTTAGATGGAGTCCATAGGATTGGAAAAAATTTTCCAGTTTGACCACCCTGATGTCATTAGTTGTGAAATGGAGATTAAAGTCCTCTGTTACAATAATATTCAGAGACAGATTCAAACTATCAAAAACACATGTCAGCACATCTAGAAACCTATCAAAGTCACCATTAGGAGACCTATAAATTGTGATAAGCTGGGTAGACAGATGTTTGAGAAAAACACCTGCCACTTCACAATTAAGTTCATCAGAAAATTTTGAAATATTTAGATCATAATAATCAATGTCAGATTTTACATAGATGGCTACACCTCCATGATTCCTAATAGATCTACAAAAACTAGATGCAGCTTTATACCCTTCTAGGGTTATTACAGAAAATTGGTCAGCTTTTAACCAGTGCTCATTAATACAAACACAGTCAAATAACTCTTCATTAAGGACTATCTCGAACTCAGATAATTTATTATATATACTTTGAATATTAACATGAAAAACAGAAACAGTGTCTTTGCGATTAACCTCGCTTACCGAGTTCCACTCTGTAGGGTGGAAACCTTGATGGTCTGCTGGCGTTGTAGGTTCCGAAAATGGTTGATTTTCACTCCTTCTGGCCATATCTCAGGATCCATTACTTTGTTAACTTGTTGTTTAGGCACACCAAGTTTGAAAGAGCTAACTTGTTTGGATTTAGTCTTCATTTTTTCACAGATGATGTCTGTATTACACTGGTGACTTTTTAAAAACTCCAATATTGCCTCAGATTCTGTATTTTTGGACAATCCGGTAACAAACACCCAGTAACGTTTTTGTGCCACTTCAAGTATGCTTGTGTTTTTGTTAACACCCATTATCGGTTCAGGCCTATTATTAGTATTCTCCGCAACTCCATACACACTTTGTGTTGAGGTCTTTTTCCTTGATGATCGTTTCTTGATTGTGGTAAAGCCATCATCGTTTTCATTGGTTTGCGAGATGTTCGTGTTAGCCAGTTCTATTATTTCTTTCATTTTATGTTTTTGGACTGCTTCCAGAATTTTTAAATTATCTGGTTTAGGTGTCTGCGAAGGTGGCGGTGCTACAATATTGGACTTTTGCAGCGATGTTCTTTCCGATGATGTATTAGCTTGTTTCTTATTTACCTGCAGTGCCTGCTTGTAGGTGCCTTGGGCAATTACAGATTTGGTATTATTTTGCTGCCGTTTCGTCGGGATACTGGCAGAATTGATCTGCATTGGCTGTGCTTTGGATGCTTAACAACCATTTTCAAATTTTTGTCTTACGAAGCAGATAAATAGCAAAAACAGCTGAAGTATTGAAAAGGGGCTTGCACCGTCCTATCTTATTTAACAACCATTTTGAAATTTTTGTTATTTATTCTCTTTAGAGGTAAAAGCAACACTCGACAAAACGCAAAGGTGTCGATTCTGCCGTATTCTTCGCATTTTGTCTTACCAGCTATATCTTTCTCAAATGATTCATTTCTATTGCTATTATACCTATTGCTTTTGTGCTTTCTCTGGTGTCCAGTTCCAGACCGTTGGTAGTGTAACGGTATTATGTATGATTAATTTTACGTTTTTGTCTAGCTCTTTCTTTCCCAGTGCATAGTAAATATTGTTTCCCTTCCTCACTCTATTTGTTAATTCTGCCTCTATTTTTCATCCTCGATAATTATGCTTTCCAAATATTCTGTGAAAATTATCAAAATCGTTAAGCCATTTTTGAGAAAAAATGTTACGTGTTTTTTCGACATTGTTTTGGGGTATTTGGACCTCCTGATATCGAATGGTGCAATGCAATAAAACCAAAGCCAAGTACCATTGTTGCAAGGTTTCATAGAACTCCTCCATAAATTTTCATGAAAATGCCTCAGTTACTTTCGCCGTTGTGGGTGGAACATACATACATAGGTAGTTAGATGGAAATGAATTTTTGCCAAGTCGTTTCGAAAGCTTTGCTTTGCTCGGTCAATTAAAGCTCTCTTCTGACATTCAGTCAAATGACTATAATTTTTGCTCATGTTGGGAGAGCTCTCTTTTGTTGCGATACAATAAAAGTACTTCATCTATGCTTGGTTTTTAATAGGTATTCGAGGAAATAAGGTAGCCTATAAAACTGTTATTTTTGAAAGCAAATCTGCTGATACTTTTTCTGAAAAAATTTGAATTAGATTAATTAGGCTATTATTACAGAATTGAAATATGAAAGAAAGTGAAATTTGCCTCTTCCAAAAATTAGGGAAGAGGCAAAAGATACTGAATATAAGTTTACACAAAAAATCAAAGCATTTTTATAAGTATATCTTATATATCAACTATTTTCATTATTTATCTACTATAAAGAGATAATAGCTATTTATATTACTAGGGAGGAAAGTGTTTGATCATTTCCTCCTGCGAATGAAGATAAACGCTCGAGCGTTAGTGAGAGCTGTACTCCAAGGGAGCGAATGACACTTTACTCCAGAGTTGACACTTTAACATTTAATAATAAGACTTTATCTCTCATATTCAACTGCATTTAAAAATATTTTATCGTATCATTGACTATTATGATCATTTAACATTAAACATTTATTAATAATTATTAAGCACATAATATCACAATAACTCAACAACACCTTAGTTACACATAATACATACATTAGTTACGAACTCATAATACTGCAGTGGTTTAATGCTCACAGCAGTTCTGGATGCATAACTAAGATACAAAAATGAAATCAAGATTCAAATAGGCACAGAATTGGAATTTTGTTTATTGCAACATAAATTCATTGTTATACACAGAAATGCACAAGATATGATTAACAGTAAGTATAGTGAACAGAATTGCCTGAGAGGCTGCTTCAGGATTCCGTTATTTTGCGCTGATTCTATCCGTCAAGCACGTAAACAAGACTGTGTTTACGTTTTAAACCAATGTAGTCAATGGTACTTGAACGGACGACAATAAAAAACCACCCTTGGAGCACAGCCTCATGCCCCATAAATATTATGGCTTAGAAAGGGTAGTGAATGAATCAAACATTAAATGCAGATTGATTTTTATTATGAAAATAGACTAGTATTTATACAAAACAAAAAATGCTTAACGCAGTAACAATATCAAAGTTCATATATACAGTTTAATAGGTCAAAGTGTTTAAATTACAAAACAGCAGATAAGCAATTTGTGCAGTTTTTATTTCCTGATAGAGCGAAGGTCGCCCGTTGAACTTACTACTGTAGGTCGATATTATGCAAGGAGTGCAGAATTGCATTTTCCTGGTCTTTAACTCGTATGATTGTGTAATAACACTGGCTTTTAAATTACGAATAATGTTTCATAAATTTGAACTGAAATATATAGTTTTTAATCTAATTTAAACATATTAAATTTAGTAATTATGAGGCAAAGACTGGTGAGTGCAACATTAAACAGTTCTTGCTAATAAATGGGAATTGCATTTAAAAGCATGCAACTGGATTTCGTAAATTTTAGAAAATAAAATTTATGTGTGTTTAAATCAAGTTTAAACATATAGTTTGATTGACAGAGGTTAGCATTAGATAAAACAGCATCGAAGTGGTTACGTCTAACTTAAATATTCATAATTTATGTTGGTTATGGCAAACGCACCTTAATTCATGTGACTGACAGATTTAATTTGGTAATGTCAATACAAGATTGTGAATGTAATACGATACAGAGATGTTTAGGGCGTTACAAAAATTATATGAAGCGTTAAGAGTTAAATTTTATGAGACCAATAATTGGCAAGGTAGCTGATAGGTAGGAAAAGTGTTACAAGGAAGAATAGAATGCAAAGAGCATGATAGGGCAACCGACGATAGAGGAAAAAACAATAGTGCACTGCTAATAAAACTCATGAAAACAGTGCAATTAAAAACTAATAGTGAATAAGCACAGAGTTGTGAGGTTGAAAGTGCTTCAATTGGACATTTACACTTCTTCTTCTTCTTCTTCCTCTTTTCCTTATGCCCTTGCGAGCATCAGAAGACATTTACACAAAAACAATTTTAGTTTCTAAGGAAAATATTTGTATAAAAACTTACTGAAAACAGTTGTATTAGTTGCTAAGAAACGAGATGTTCTTTTCTTGTTGTTGACTACCGAAGCCATAAAAAATGTAGCTGTGTGCAAGAGTGGCTCGTAGAACTGTTATAATTTTTAATATTAAATGTTATTTGTATGTGCCCAAATTTGGTTTTATTTGATCACCAGTCCGCAGTGTGCCTTTGTGTAAAGTTTCATCGTGTTAATAAGTCCCAGTGAAGAGGGAGGTGTCTACAAAGTTTGTCCAGGTGAACCCAATTTCGAGCCTGGTTTTTCAAGCAGTTTGAGGAATCGGCCAGCTGAAATCTTATGTGTATTGTGAAGAGGAGACCTTGCTTTGTGTCTACGTCCAAACAGCAGAAGCCAGGAGAGTTCAAGGTTTGTGTAATCGCTGTAGCGTCACTTGAAAACGTATCCAGCCTACGAAGCCCACATTTCGAGGTAAATTTGACCAGCAAGGGCAGTTTGGGACGTATTCAAAGTTGTGCAGCACTTGGAGGAGATACCGTACGAAGTGTAGAAACAGGTTCCAGTTGGCATCAAATTTGGGTCGAGTTGCAGGAAGTGCAACAATTGAAGGTTAGCGCGTCCCTACGTCACAGAAACAACCAGGTTAGCTACTCTTACGTCACTATTATTTGCATTGCATATTTACCTAAGACAGTTTTGTAAAATTATTGGTGTTTTGAATTCAATTACGCTATTTTGTACGAACAAACCATCTCTGTTTTAAAGGTTAAGCTGTCATTTGCAAGAAGGTCGGGCATTTGCCATACAAGTTTATAAGTTATATTCAACAGTAAAAATTATACTGAGTGTTACAACCTAACCCTTTGATTGGAGATCTCATGCTAAAGCCTGAGCATTTTATTTAAACTAATTGCCAATAAATAAAATAAGAAAAGTGATAAACCATTTATTTTGCACAGTAATTATTATAAAACATCTTTAATAAGCCCTGAAATTGACAACATATTGAATTCTTTATTGAAACTAAAGCCTGTATGACACGACGCTAAATGCAAAATTTATTAGTAAATTTTCAAATAAATTCACTGATATTTTTTTTTCAAAAATACAATTTCCTGTTTGCAACGTGTGCTAAATTTGATGTCTAGAGGGTATTGGTTGAAGTATACGTTTGTTTTCATGTTATTTGTCGTTTGTTAGCTATTTTCTGAGGTTGGATCTCTTATAGATAGAAGCGCGTGGTTAAACAATGCTAATAAAATGCAGGTTATGTTTTGGTTTACATTCCGCGTCATGCGCTGCAGTTTAGTCTGTTTACGATACTTCTGCGCATTTTTACACACATATTTACCAGAAAATTTAGAACAAGTTCTAAATAATTTACATGAAAATTCGGCGCAACATTTAGCAGTCAATTTTCTGTATGCAACGTTGCTTAATATTTTTTTTTTCTTGGAAACCAGATCAGCATACTGGATGCTATACATGGTTCTGTTATCTGGGGATGGTTGTTGAGACATGGTTAGGAGGAGGACTTCTCGCTGTGAGATTCCTCTGTAGCTTGCGTGCTAATCGTTGTCGGATTCACTTGAGGATATTCAGATGTCTTGAGGAAGTTGACGTTTCAATGTTGTATGCAAGTGTTTTTCACCGAGAGAATAGTTAGTGGCACTCGCTCACTTATTAATGTTTTTGTAGTTTTTTTGTATATATTCCACCATTGAGGGCATTTGTAAGTCTTTGTGAATTTGGGTATTGCGAACGAACCAAGGTGCATTTACTGCTATTCGCAGAACTTTGTCCTGTAACACTTGTAACTTTTTTATGTTTTGCTAGTGGCACTCCACACAGGGCATCCGTACCTAATTATTAGTCTTAATATTGATTTGTATATTAAGATCGAACACTTTGTTTTAAGGGTCGATTTGCAGTTTATTATGGGGTTGATTCCATTCCACTGGGCTATTATTGATTTTTAGTTGAGGTGGGTTAGTTGGTCGTTTAAATGTAAATATTTTTAATTAGCACATTTCATGATTAATCGCGATGCACCATTTGTCAAACCATCCGAGGGTTTCGTTAATAGTTGTTTGTAAATTTTTTGCTGCTATGTTAATGTTGCTGTGCTGCGAAATTAATGCAGTGTCATCGGCGAACATTGATATGGTTGAATTAGGAGTTTGTGGGATGTCATGCACAAAGATGTTGAATAGAAGTGGTCCTAGCACAGAGCCTTGTGGGACGCCTGCGTTGATTTCTGTTGTCTTCGATAGGGCTGAGTTGATTCTGACAGCAAATGTTCTGTTGCATAAGAATGATGCTACAATGTTGACTAGGTATGCTGAAAGTTGCAGTTGGAGTAGCTTGTAGATGAGGCCTTTGATCCAGACTTTGTCAAAAGCTTTGGTGATGTCTGATGTCTAAAAAAGCAACAATTGTGTGAGATTTATTTCATACACCTGTTCAATTGTTTGTGTAAGCCGCAAGAGTTGGTGGTTGGTCGAATAGTTTTCTCTAAACCCGAATTGGAAGGGAGGTAAGACATTTTTGTCCTTTAGTTCCTTGTTTAGTCTGGATTGTATAAGTTTTTCAAAAATTTGGCTAGTGTGGGAAGTAGGCTTATTGGCTTGTAGCTATCTGGTGAGTCACTCTTCTTTCTTGGCTTGAAGAATAACAGAATGTGGGCATGCTTCCAATAGTTGGGGAAATAGCCTAATCGCAAACACATATTGAGGACCGTAGCAAGGTACGCCAGTGCCTTCTTTGTTAAATTTTTAAGAACAATGTTAGGTATTAAGTCATGACCGGGAGATTTTCTTATGGTCAGTTTTCTTATTTCATTATGTATTGCTTTAGGTGTTGTATGTTTAAAATTCGTGCTGTTTGGTGGCATATTGCCATCCACAGTTTTCCACTTCATTGAGGAATTCTAGGTTGTTGTTTTGGCAGTTAGTTGTAAAGGTTTTTTTGAGGAGATTCGCAAATAGCCTACATTTGTCTTCGTCTGTGCTGAATATAGTTCCATTGTTACTAATTGCGGGCATCGCAGGGCTTTTCTTAAGAATTCTCTTTGTAGCTTGCCACATTGTTTGATCGTTAGGCTGTAGCTCTTCCAGTTACTTTTGGTAGGTAAAGATTTTGTAATTATCTAATTCCCATTTCACTCTGTGTGTCAGTTGATTTAGTGTGACTTTTGCATGTGAATCTCCTGTATTTTGCCAGATCCTTCGCATTTTGTGATTTTCCTTAATTATTTTAAGTAGGTATGTAAGAGGGTGGGTGCGTGAAAGTGTGTGTGACTCTTGTGTTCTGAGATATTGTGGATTGCTTCACTGCCTGCATGTTTTCAGTGTAATTGATTAAGTAGCGGTTTACTTCCTCGTCAGTGTTAAGTGGTGGTGGAGGTTGAAGTTTGCTGTCTAGATGCTTTTGAAATGCTTCCCAATCAATTCGGCCGTTAATTAGCCTTGGGGGGCTAGTCTGATGTGCAGGTCTTCGAAGAAACGAAATTAGCACTGAGAGATGATCCGAATCCAGCTCAGTGAGGACATTAGTATGATGTCTAGAATATCTGGCTGTCGATTATTTTGATAAGGATGATAAGTTGATTCGCTGGGAGCTGTGCCTTGTATTACATGCTGTATGGTGTAGTCTAGGAGTCGTTGCCCATTTGGGTTGTTCACACGGCATCCACATGTTGTGCTTTTAATATTTAGGTTTCCTACTGCAATGGTAGGTTCGCTAGAAAACAGAGCAATAATGTCTGCTTCTATTAAGCGTTTGTTAGGTGGTTTGTAAGCGCAAGTTATAGTGAGCGTGGTCTTGTCATTAAATGTTAGTTTAGCAGAAGTAGTTTCTATACTGGCTAAATGTAAGGGTTGTAGTTCAGAAATCAGTAATTGTCGTTTTGATATAATTGCCACCCCGCCGGAAGCAATCTGCCCTTCTCTGTCGCTTCTAATGACATTGTACTCTGGTATTTTAAAGATTTCGTTGTTAAGTAGATGAGTTTCCGAAACGCATGCTATATCTACAGAATGCCTAGCTAGAAAAGCAATGAAAGTCGAGCTTTGGAGTTTGATACCATTAGCGTTCCAGTTAACTATGGTTAAGTTTTGGATATTATGTAAGTTATTTGCTGCCATTGAGAAGCAAGGCTGGTATTAGCGATGAAATAAATGACTTTATTTGGTCCACAAAGAGTGTTATTAAATTGATGATAGTTTGTATTATGCCATTAATTGTTGGTTTGTTAAAGTTATTTGCATTAGCTTGTGAAGTATTTTGGTGAGCGTTATTGGGGTTGCGTGTACGATCTGCGTAGGTGATATCATTTCTGTTGATAAATCTCTGGTTTTGTCATGATTTCCGTGCTAGTCGTTTGTTGATTTGGGATTTGTTTACATTGATTAGGCGTGGGAAAGTTTCGATAGTAGGAGCACCCTTTGTAGCTCGCAGGGTGGTCTCCACCACAATTTACACATTGTGGTTTGTCCTCAGGTTTCTTCGGGCAGTCTTTAAAATGATGATTGCCTGTGCACTTTACGCAACGAGGGTCTAAGCGGCAGTAGCTTTTTGTGTGGCCGTAACGTTGGCACCGAGTGCATTATGGAATATCTCGAGATTTATGTCGTGGTTCAACTGTGACCACACAATGATACAATCTGGTAAGGTTAAATATGTCAGTTTCTGTGCCATCTTTTTTAAGTTCTACTACATTTAGTGGCATAGGTTTTTTGTTCTTGTTCAGCATGCGTACAACTTTCATACCTGGGTATTTCTTCATAAGAAGCTCTTGCTGTATTTCCACTTCTGTTATAGAGAGTGGGAGTCCTCTGATAACTACGGACAGATTAGCATTTTCCGGGTTTTTGAAAGTGTGGTATTTTACGTTATCTTTGTTGTAGTATTGTGTTAGTAGGCGATAATCATTTGGCGTAGTTAAGTTAATTTTGAGGAACGTCCCTTTGTATGTTGCAGTAGATTCATCCTTGATAATAATTGATTTGATATATTTTATTACCTCCTGGTAGTTGCTGGCATTGTGTAGATAAAGAGGTGGAGTTTGTACTTTAGCTGTGGTTGTGGATTCGTTTCCGGTGTCGTCTGGTTTTGTTCGTGTATTTTCGTTGGGAATGTAATATTTATTTTGTGCTAGGAGTTCATCGTTATTTAGATAATATTTTTTACTTGAGTTTGCTTGAGGCGATTGGTTTCCTCGTTTTCGGCTTGTATTTGTAATTTTTGTGAGGTCAGTTGTATCCATTGAGTATTCGGAGTTTAATTGTTCTTTGTTATTATCTGTTGGCATTTTGAGTTTTATTTGGCCGAATCTCCCAAGCGAGAGATTCGGCTTGGAAATATGTTTAACGTTTGTAATAAGTCTGTATGATTGGTTTTTAAATATTTTTCTGAAAATGTACAAGTAAATTTTGCATAAAATTTAGCGTCGTGTCATACAGGCTGAAACTAATAATTACTTGTATTTGTGGTGCTATTCCTACACATTATTTATTTATTAACATATCATCAAGTAGAGTAGGGATTTATTGCAATACGTTATATATACAAAACCATAATACATTAGATACAGAATAATTATAGAACTAACTGCAATGACACGAAAATTATTTGTAAACATGAACTTCAATGTTTTGACAATTCTCAAACTTGAAAGATATACCTTTCGTTTCCATTATGATCGGCAGGTCTTCTGCAGCTTTACTAACATTCTTTCCAAATGATTTCCAAGCCGTTTATGCCCTCAAAATTTTTATTTGAGTGTGAAAATTCTGTAGTATTTGAGATGGTAAATGGGTTTCGGTAATAAAACTCGAACGACTAATTAACAAATACAATATTTATTGTAAGACCGACGTTAACATTTAAGAGTCGTACAAGGAACTGCTAAGGATCTAGCATCGAACGGTTACACACAGATAGCCAACCTAAACATATATTGGTAACTTTAGTAGATGGCGACACATGACATAGTCAGACAAGAGTCAAGTGAAGTTTATTTACTCTAACACTTCCCCGTAAACTTTAACTATATAGAAATGATAACCGCAAACGAGCAAAATTCATAGATCAAATGCAAAGTCCAATTTTGGAACACATAATTTTAAACTTGATTGGACTTAAAGGTTTTGTAAACATATCTCCTAACTGATCTTCAGAACGCACAAATTCAACATTATATCACTCTTTTGATAGAGTTCCCGAACAAAGTAATAACGAACTTCGATGTGTTTAGATCTTTTGTGGAATTCGTGGTTCTTTACAAGTTTGATTGCACTTGCATTATCGACGAATAGAACAGGTATGCCTTTGAGTCTACTAATTTCAGACAACAATCTCTTAAGCCATATTAGTTCTTTTGCACCTTCGCTTGCAGCAACGAATTCGGCCTCAGTGGTCGAAAGAGAAACCGATTTCTGCAACTGTGAAGTCCATGATACAGCTGTACCATTGATTAGCGAGACGAAACCATTTGTTGATCGCCGTGTTTTAGCATCTCCTGCAAAATCTGCGTCAGAATACGCATGTAGTCCATCACCTGTCGAAGTGTAGAGGAGACCCAAATCAGAGGTACCGCGCAGGTACCTGAAGATGCGTTTAACGGAGACCCAATCGGATGCAGTCGGTTCGGCCATGGATCGAGCAACCTTTGAGACAGAATATGCCAAGTCTGGACGAGAAGCGCAGGCCAAATACAATAAAGAGCCCACTGCTGAACGATACGGGATGGAACTGTCAAGAGCACCATCAGACGATTTGTCCACTTGTTGAGTGTCAGCAGGTGTCTTTAACGAATTGCAATCAGCCATGCCAAAACGTTGCAGAATCTTACCAACGTATGCTCGCTGTGACACAAAGAATCCAGATTCACGTTGCTCGATTTGCATTCCCAGGAACGAGTCGAGAGAACCTATCGTGATTTTAAACTCTGAAGTCAGCAATCCTAAGAACGAGTCGATTGTGCCTTGCGTCGACCCTGCGATAAGACCATCATCGACATAGATTGCGACAAGCAATTTCTCTGCTCCGTTTTGTCGAATGTAGATACAGGGATCTCCCGTTGACCGTGTGAATCCATTTTTCTCCATGAACGAATGAAACTTGTTGTTCCAGCAACGGGGTGACTGCTTGAGGCCATACAACGATTTCTTCAGACGACAGACACGACCGGACCCATCGTCGAACCCTTGTGGTTGAGTCATGTAGATCTCGGCATCGATGTCACCATATAAGAACGCAGTTCTCACATCGAATTGGCCAAGGACGAGTTTTTCTTCAGCTGCAGTCGCGATGAGGGCTCGAATCGCGTCATAACGAGCAACCGGACTAAAAGTTTCGTCGTAATCAAGTCCCGCGCGTTGAAAAATGCCGCGAACAACTAACCGAGCACGATATCGATCGATCGAACCGTCAGATTTATATTTCACACGAAGTACCCAACGATTATCGATAGCGCGCTTACCTGGAGGCAACGGTACCAGGTCCCACGTGTCATTTTCGTCGAAAGCATATATTTCTTCTTTCATCGCGCTCAACCACTTTTCCGAACAGCGACTCTTCATGGCGTCACTGAAGTTGGTTGGTTCCAGTTCTTCGAGAACAGCTTCTGTCAAACATGCCAGAGCACTGTTCGCCTGGGAGCGATGAGCTTGATAACCCACTTCGTAGTCATTAAATCTTCCAGGTGGACGAACTGCGCGACCGGGACGGCGAACATGGACCTGGATTTCATCTTCTCCGGATGAATCGTCGTCGGTGTCATAAGAGTCCAAAGCGCTGGTCTCCTGGGGGCTATCAGATTCCTCCTCAGCCTCGATATCTTCAGCGCTGTTGTGAGCTTCCCCGCCTTCATTATCCTCTCCACCCTGGTTTTGGAATTCAAGGTAGACCGTGTCTTGTGTCGTGCATAGTTTCTCTGGACGGAAGTCAACATCGCGCGACTTCATAATTCGTTGCTTGGACGGAACCCATACCTTGTATCCGTCTTTGTCGTTCACATAACCTACGAAGTGACCTAGGACTGCCTTGTCATCGAACTTGGAACGAAACTGTTTTGGAATGTTTACGTAACACTCTGATCCAAAAATCCGCAGGTAATCAAAACTGTCAAATGTTTTGCCAGTCCACAATTCGAACGGCACTTTACCCGGAACACTTGACTTGCCTGTGCGGTTGATCAGAAATACTGCCGTATCACACGCATGAGCCCAAAATGATTTTGACAGCTCACTGACCGAAAGCATCGAACGAGCCAATTCAGCAACGTGTCGGTTTGATTGTTCCGCGACGCCGTTTTGTTCAGGCGTATATGGACACGATGATCGAAACTCGATGCCGCGCTTTTGTAGCAATGTCATCACGGCAGCACAGGTGAATTCAGTACCGCAGTCCGAACGAAAAGTTTTCACTTTATGTCCTGCGGTATCGCACTCATTCAAAAACGTTTCCAAGTGTGTAGCCACTTCCGATTTTTCTTTCATAAAAAATATGCGAACGTAACGAGAAAAGTCATCTTTAAATGCCACGTAGAACCGAAAACCGTTGAACGAATTGACCGACATTGGACCGTTTACGTCGGCATTAATCAGCTCACCGACGCTCTGCGGACGATCTCGACGCGGATGGAACGGTTTGCGATGTGATTTACCGCGGACGCAACCATCACAAAACGACGCGGCGTCCGAACACTTGACCGATATACCCACACGGGATAACACATCGCGTACATGACGTTTATCTTGATGGCCTAATCGTTCGTGCCATCCTTGTAGTACTTCTTGGGTTGAGGCTAGGTTAGCCTCCACGGGTGAGTCCGGAACACAAACGCGCATATTCATAACGTACACGGGACCGAGAAGTCTACCGGTCGCGACGAGTTCACCATCACATCGAATTTTCACACCATCGGAGTCGAACACAATGTCATTTCCATGTTTGACAGCCTGTCGAATGGAGAAAAGTTGATGGCGAGCCTCAGGTACGTACCAGACGTCATTCATAGACCCAGGTGACCACCTATCACCTATGCGCATCTCGACGTCAATCCTACCAGATCCATAAGCAAGAATATACTCATTGCCAGCTGTTTGGACGCGTTGCGGAATCGGGAACTTCTCGAACGTTGCAAAGTGTTGTTTGTTTGCCGACATATGATGCGTCGTACCAGAGTCCGAAATCCAAGAATCAGCGGTGACGGAGTTTGCGTTGACTGCCAGGCCAGTAGCGAGGAATGTACCTGGTTTGCTGTTCTTTTTCGAATTGGCTTCGGAACTGCTGTTGCTTGAGTTGCCGGTTGCGGCAGCTTTCTGCTCTGCGACCCTGCGTTTCGGACAATTCGCAATGATGTGCCCGAATTTCTTGCAGTATAAACACTTACGTTTTTCTTTCTTCTGGTCTGTCGAGGACGAATCTTGTGACGATTTGTTTTGCTTCTTCTGTGGGTCGAATTTCGATTTTGCGTAGAAGGCGCCAGACATCTGCGATATCCCATGTGACGCAACTGAGTTCTCAATCGAACGCAAATTTTCGATAAGGAGCTTCGTCGTTTGCTCCACTAGCGGAACGCGATACCAATTACCAAGTCGAACGATAATATTGGTATTCCGGACCGAGCGTTTTGAAAATACGATGGTGAAGCAACGATAACGGAAGTTCGGCATTCGGATTACCCTTTTGTAATTCATCGAGAATGTCATTGAACACATTTGCTAACCGAGACGTGTGCTTTGTAACTGAAGTCGCGTCATCTTTCGTCATCTCAAAGAAATTGTCGAATAACGTGTATAATCTCTGCAGAGATGACTGTTCATACACTGACACCAACGTATCCCAAATGTCCTTTGCGTTAGTTTTCTTGCGAACGTGAACGGCGGCTTCTTCGTCGAGCGTCGTGCCGATTATCCGAGCTGCACGCGCATTGTCCCGTTGCCAGCGTCGGTACGCATCCGACGGTTCCGCGTCGGCCTGTGGCTCAGCCGGACAAACTCGCGTGCCATCAACGATCGAATAAAGACACTGTTCTTTTAAGCATAGTTCAATTTGCCATTTCCACGTTTCCCACTGATCATCACTTGCTAACTTTCGAATGCTTGCCGCGGCGCGATGGCTATCGTCCGCGTATTGCACTGAATCGGCCATTTTTCCTTTGTCTTCACAGTTCCCGTATCTGAGTGCCGATTTGACACGTTATTACCGATAATCGAACCCGAATGCAACTTCAACACGTAGCCGAGCCCATAACCTGAGATGGTAAATGGGTTTCGGTAATAAAACTCGAACGACTAATTAACAAATACAATATTTATTGTAAGACCGACGTTAACATTTAAGAGTCGTACAAGGAACTGCTAAGGATCTAGCATCGAACGGTTACACACAGATAGCCAACCTAAACATATATTGGTAACTTTAGTAGATGGCGACACATGACATAGTCAGACAAGAGTCAAGTGAAGTTTATTTACTCTAACAGTATTTGACACACTGCTTACTGAAAGGTTTCCGACCTGAATCTTCTGAGCAATTAAACCTTCTTTGTCAGGTTTTCTCCCAAATACTCCTTTGCAACTTTGCATGACTCCCACTTACCAACTTCTTACAGATCTAAGATGTCTGCACCGGCGTTAACAAGAAAAGTTGCCGAAGATCCCGTAATATAATGACCAGTGTACATAGTTGCAAGTTTGAGGTATGTAGCGATTTTCTCGGGTATTTTAGAAAAGAAATGATTGCCACAATGCTGAATTGTACATTTTTCATTTCTGTACGATATATATAATGCTATGTTTTTTAAATAAAACCACGGGATTAACATCACCGTCAGATACAACTGCAAAAAATCTGTGAGTTTTTGAGTCGGGAATGGTAACAACTAGCTTACTCTCTAAAATCTCAACATCATCCCTAGTCATTTTCACTAATTCATTGATTCGACAAGCCCCACCAATTCCAATCAAAACTGCTACTGTCATCACTAAATACACTTCGTCTGGAGCTGTACACACGAATTCATTAACTTCCTCTCTGGTGAATACTTTCAATTTTTTAATTTGATATACAACATTCTTCTTCTTGATGAATCTTATCAAAGCACTATACTTGTCGATTTCCACTCTTTCCTTCAATTCCAAACAAACTTTTAACATAGAATATTTGGGCCGCAAAGATGAAGGAGAATATTTGTTTGTGAGTTTCAAAAAATAAACGTACAAGACCTCTTCCCCAGCACCTTGAAGTTGTTTTTCCATGTAGTATTGGAAATCGAAAACTGTAAAGGTCCACCTGATATAGCTACCACATCCGGAGTAATTATTAATTTTGTTTCTTCATTTGACGTACCATCTACTGATAATACATAAAATTCTTGAAAAGTTATTAGTGTATCTTTAATATTTTTTTTTGCCCTTGATTCTCGGACTCTCACCGAAAATGAGTCATCTTTGAAATCTCTGATCCTAATTATGAGACATTTTGAATTCTTGTCGGTATAGTCATATTGCTCTACATCAGTGCTTCCCAACCTTTTTGTATGGGCTGTAACTTGACGACCCGCAATGTCCAAGCAGAATTTAAAAATGTAAATTTTCTTGTTAAAAGGTTGAATCCCTCGGCATTCTTAAGTTTTGCACTAATTTTTATTTTTGACACGTAAAGATGTTACTTGTATTTAGTTTTTCTCTGATCTTTTATATTTAATATTTCCTATGTCATGTATTGTATGTATTTAAATAAACTGTTCATTACATATTACAGTGTGGCTTTTACACAAGTAGCATATTTTTTTGTTGGCAGTATCAAAAGTAGGGCAAATTTTAGAAAATTTGTCATATTTATCTAATAGTGAGTTATTCAACAAATGCATATTTTCTTTTATACTTCGAAATATATTTCGACTCATACAATTACGAACTAAATACAACCCCTTGTGGCGTAGCATATAAACCAGTGGGTGTTCGAAGTCAATTGTGTGTTGCATTAAGAAAAATCTGATTTCCTCCTCCATGACACCAAATTCAAGTCAAAGCCTTTCATGTACACTGTTCAGTGAACTGCAGTTTTCCAAATAGTGGACATTCCATGTCATCCCAGCATGAGGGAGCCGGGCAACTAGGAGTACCAAGGACAATACACAAATAGGGTTGCAATCGAGTCTTATGCGTAATGTGACCCGGCCATTACTATAGTAATAAACACCTTAAATACCTCTCCGCTAATACAGAAAATTCTGGACCCAAATATATCCTGTGGGGAAAAGGCGATCAAAGGAACATTTACGTAAGTCACAGGAAGCCAGTAATAAAATACTGTTGTACTCTGAAACCCTTGTGCCCAGCACAGGTAACAATACGTATTGTCCTTGAAGAAGGAGCATTATTTAACACCAAACAGCCTGGCGTCTCCAGATATTCCGGCTTGACTTGCTTCAAGCAAGACTGGGGTTTTTGATCAGTTTCCAAAGCTTATTTTACGAATCAGGTTCCGGCGTTCGTGTATATACTTCTTTATATTCATGTTTTACATATTAACGTATTTGTGTTACTAATATTTTGTGTTTTCAGACAAATAAATAAGAATTTAGAAATATCGGTTTTTATTCGTCGAAGCTTAACTTACGCATTCCAGCAGAAGCAAAACCGATCAAACACACTAATTAACATTTCCAAACCCTTACCTTCATCCTTCGACCAATACAAATTACTCTGTCGTAGCATATGATAGCGGGATAGTATCAAAATCTCCAGAAAACTTTTGAGATCTGCTGTAGGAAATTTAAAATCAAAGCGACTATTGTGACGCATTTTTGTGGAATACTTCACAGTTATGGATCATAGTCTCATTATGGAAGATTGTCATGTATCCACTAGAGAACTTTAATAAATTCTTGACGTGAATACATGTTCTTTTCTGTTTTCAGTCAAATACAGAAGTGCAGATAGCTGAGCAAGAATCCTTCAAACAGCACTCACGAAGAATGGATGAGCAGGGTCCATCACTTGGCAATGCAGTGAGCCTTAATGGACATAGCGAATTACTGTGATTAGTTTTTCTCAAATAAAAATAAATAAATAAAAATCTGAAATTATGATCTTTGATTAATAGTTATTGGGTCCCGGGTGGTGTAGCTTGAACAAGTGTCCACGTTCGATCAGTAGAGTTAAGCAACGCTCTTTCTGGTCAGAACTTGGATGGGAGTTCCACGGCTGCTTTGCTCGGCGCCTCGTGGTACGGCTGCCACGGAAATAGTTGGTCCCGGATGTCATAATAACATCATGACAGTCATTAGTGGGGTTGGAAGTCCCCATAAATGTACAGTGACCCCTATAATCGGCCTAACGGCTGTTGGCTGAGTACGGAATAAATAAAAAAAATAAAAAATAAAATAAAATACAAACTTTTTAAACAAAATTTCACTGTTTTTCAAAATATTCCACCTTGACCATAATATTTTTATTCATTATTTGAAACCGCTTCTCTAAAATCCGTTTTTGAAAAGTTATCAAACATCTGCAAAATTCAGTAGGTAACTGGACCATTTGCATCAGGAAATCTCTTTCACATATGCTTTTTCAATTTTTGGAAACAAACAGAAATCGTTGGGGGCAAAAGCTGGACTGTGTAGAGTATGAGTGGCCAGCTGAACTCCAGATTCATCTAAACATTTTTAAATGTTTACGCCCATATGCCAAGTTGCATTATTGTAGTGTAACAAAATGCCATACAAACCCGATTTTTGCCTCACTACAAAATTTTTCAAAGAAAGGCAAACTTCTGTATATCAATCGGAAGTTACAGATTTACTATCGACATGAGGGATTACTTCAACTGAAGCGCTGCATTTGAAGACAGTAGCAATCCTCTTTTTGTTTGCGCTTTTATTGCAAATAACTTTTGTTTGCATTTTCGAAATCCCAAACACCTAAATGTTGTTTACTTGTTGTCATAATTAGAAAATAGATCCAAGACTCATCGCCCGTAACAATTTTATTTTCTAATATAAGTAAATTTGCACCTGTCTATCCATGTTTGCTTTTGTTCTTTAGTTAATAAATGTGGAATGCCAACTTCCTCGCACCCAGCTATTGGTGTTAACGCAATGTTGCCAACTCTACCGATTTCCTCTAAAATCTACCGATCTACCGAAACGACCCTTATTTCTACCGAATTTTTGTTACATCGTATAATTATAAGTAAAATTTTCCTTGGGGACTATTTAAACCGAAAAAAACATCAGCAACTCTTTATTTGTATACAATATTCAGAATAATTTATATTTTAGGAGAATTTACAAAGATAATAGTAGCGAAAGTGAATAAAATAGGAACAATTATATATTTTTTATAGTCATATTTTATACGTAAACATTTAAAATATTTTTCATGTATTATACAGGGCGAGTCTGGAGGAACGGAGCAAACTCCAGGAGTGTATTATACACGTGAAAATACTGTAAAAAAACTCAAATATTGTTATCCGATTTTCATTAGTTTTCAGGTTATAGCATTACAAAAAAATATTTTTTATGGTTTTTGTAAAAAATCGATATTTTTATTAATTTTAGACGTCATCATTTGCAAACAATCGAGAAATGCGTCATTTATTTCAAAAGCTAAAATGAAAATAAGGCGTATGGTGATTTTTTTATGAAGCTATAACTTGAAAACAAATGAATATCGGATAACATTTGTTTTTTTACATTATTTTCACGTGTATAATATACTCCTGGTGTTTAGTCCGTTCCTCCCGACTCACCCTGTATATTATTGTATATACTTGCATATATGTATAACCAATAAATAGCCCGCAATGGCGAAATGAACATAACTAATAATAAGGGTTGGAACGGTAATGGTCCGGCGCCCGCAACTTCGTCCAACACCTTTGCTTTTCTATACAAGAATGCCCTGATCTCGGCAATGTTACTCATTCCCATATTGTTTGGGTCTTGCAGGCGCCGTTCCACTCTATAGGAAATTACCTATCCGTTCCTTCTGTGAACTCATAAACAAAACAGTTCAAACGAAACATAACTAGAAAACATAACTCATAGGCAGAGACATTAGTCCAAATATCTTCGGCGCCGACATGTATTAGTAGTTAATAGTGTTTTAAGTAAATTAGTGTAGTTTTCCGTAGTTCTTATCAAACAATTGGGTTTTTCGTCTTGATTTTATTTATTTTTTCTATAGCACGTGTTAAAGTGTGCTTTTATCAACTCAAAACAAAAGGTCAAGTTTTACTTTAACAGCAAGGGTAGATAAAGTAGCACTTTAACATCAAGGATAGATAAAGTAATTTAATTTTCTAACTTTTGTTTAAATTAAATATGACAGCTTCGTATTATCGTAGCAACCCAATCTAGCTACTGACATTTTGAAATGTGATTGACTGTCGTTATTTTCTTTTGAAATTGTTAAAGTTCTTGCTATAGAAAAAAATATTGTATTATACACGACGATAAAGTTATTTCTATCCACTCTTGAATCATTAACGTCTCGACTTCGTCTCGACGTTAAACGATTCACTCGTGGATAAAATTTAACTTTATCGTCTTGTATAATAAATTACTATTAATTAGATAGTGAAATATAAATATATGTGAATTTTTAAATGCCGGTTTACTGAAACTTGGATATTGCAAAAATGTAAGTAGGTGTTACAAAACACATTTTATTATGTCTACTGAAAATATGTGGGATCTACCGAAATTTAGCGGAAAAAGCTACCGATCACCTATAAAATGATATGGCAACACTGTGTTAACGGTTATCTACTGCGAGCGATCTATATTTCTTGTTGTATCTCTATAAGACTTATGTTCCGATTTTCCTTAAGCAGTCTTATGGTAGCACCAACGCATTTAGTACAAGCACTTACTGGAGGTCATCCAGGTCTCTGTTCATTTTCTAATGTACCGGTGGCCAATTAAGGACACTCGGCCCTATCTCGAAAAATAATTGTCGTAAAGAATTGGGGTAAAAAATTTATAACTAAAGCGGTCAAGAGAAAATGCTGGAAATTATTTTTAAGTTTCTAGAATGGCCGCTAGAGGGAGTAATCGCATTCTTGAATTTTAAATCCCGTTTTTTAGAAAATATATTACAGATAGCTAAAATGGACACCGTTTTAAAGCTGAGATAAAGTAGATTCTTTTCCGTTAAATGCTTTTTGCTCTATCTCTTAAGGGAAAGTGGTGGGGGTGTCCGAATATTTTCGGAAATAAATGTCAATAACTTGAAAATGGCTGAACGGATATTGTCAAACTTGGAGTCGTTGAAAAGGGCTTTTCTTAGGCTATAAACGCTGCCTTGAACGGATTGATTTAGATTGCTTGTGTCGCCGCTAGAGGGCGTTTTGCGACAACACTACAAATGAAATGGGTTTTCTCAAAAAAATTAAATGCAATGATATTGCTTTTATTGCAACAAAAGACATCCAAATAAGGGTCTAACATGCTAGTGAAAACCGCATTTCGATATTTCTTTCCTAACCTAAAATATCAGTAGAAAAAGTTAAAACTCGAAATAATGTCGCATCTTTGGGATGATTCTTTTAGCAAAATATATATAAATTTACTGTTAAAATACCAACATTATATTTAAAATGTCAATAATAATTAATACTCATTCAATATGATTGAATATTGCCCTTCTGTCCACACGAAAACAAAATAGCAAAAATTATAATGGTGGTGTTTAAGTGTCAATGATATTAAGATTGCAGCTATTTATATAAGCTGTTCACGACCTTTTTGGGACAGAGTTGGCTATGATTTTTTCTTTTCATGTTGGACTGATTCGATGATGTAGCGGATGCAACTTTTTTTTCTGTCAGTGTCTGTTCGACATTTTCTTGCCACCATATTGCCAGATTTATTATTTTAATATTCATAAGAAAATAAATGATTTATCAAATGTGTAAAATTTCCGTCAAAGGAAAAGTCAAAATGCCCAAAATAATTTTGTTACAACAAAAAATTTCCATTAAATGATGCTACTTCCAATTTAAAAAAGGACAGGCCAAATTTAAAAGAACGCGAGTCGATATGGAGACTAGAGAATATCCGGCAACAATGTACCTATTCAGAAAATATAACAAACTGAAAACAGTTCTTCTCTGAATGTCATTTTTTGGCAGTGGTGGCCTAGTGGTTAGAGTGGCAGACTAGCGATCAGCGGTCCCGGGTTCAAACCCCGGGGGAGGCACAAATTTACGGAGAAAAAACGTAGAATATAAGTCCTTCTCAGGACTAACCAGGAACACCTGAAGACGGGAGTAGAACAAAACTCCCGAAACGTTGTGTGATTTACACCCTAGACAGTGGAAAAAGTCCGAAAAACATATCAAACTGAAAACAACCTAACCTAACACAAAAAGAGTCAATTTCCATGAGGGAGTGTAGTTGCAACAGAGGTTCTGCCAACAAAATTACTAGATGGTCATAGCCTCACCTGACCCAAAAAGATCGTGAACGGCTTATAGTGTATTTTGGTGGCCTTATTTGTAACAAATGCCTTTTCCACCTGTAGAAGTGTTTGATATGTTTCGTGTTTATTTTCAAAACAATGGAACCGCAACTGTTTCTGTTAGCATCTATGCAATGGAGTATCCTGATAGAGACCATCCAACTGTCAAAAGTTTTTCGTAAGATCAATGATCGCTTCCGTAATTATTATTGACATTTTAAATATAATGTTGGTATTTTAACAGTAGATTTATATATATTTTGCTAAAAGAACGATAATTAGCATTTAATAATGGCAGGTATACTGAAAATATTCCCAAAGATGCGACATTATTTCAAGTTGTAATTTCTTTTACTGATAGTTTACGTTAGGAAAGAAATATCGAAATGCGGTTTTCACTAGCGTGTTAGACCCTTATTTGGCTATCTTTTGTTGCAATAAAAGTGATATCGTTGCATTTAATTTTTTTGAGAAAATCCATTTCATTTGTAGTGTTGTCGCAAAACGCCCTCTAGCGGCGACACAAGCAATCTAAATCAATCCGTTCAAGGCAGCGTTGATAGCCTAAGAAAAGTAATTTTCAACGACTCCAAGTTTGACAAAATCCGTTTTGCTATTTTGAAGTTATTGACATTTATTTCCGAAAATGTTCGGACACCCCTCTCCACTTTCCCTTAAAAGATAAGAGCAAAAAGCATTTAACAAAAAAGAATCGAATTTTTCTCAGCTTTAAAACGGTGTCCATTTTAGCTATCTGTAATATAAGAATATTTCTCAAAAAACGGGATTCAAAATTCAAGAATGCGATTACGCCCCCTGGTGGCCATTCTAGAAACTTAAAATTAATTTCCAGCATTTTCTCTTAGTCATAAATTTTTTTA